>CM075195.1:26681398-27281398 GCA_037577475.1 Chaunax sp. Z400
TTTATTAGAAGTTAGAGCAACACTAAATTAAACTCGCTCTCTCTCTCTCTTTACAATATCCTGTGATATCAGTCTATGTCTGAGACAGCTTACCATTTTTCTTAAGATACAGGGTCTTCTTCATAAGGCATCTTTTACACTTTGCACGTTCTGTGGGCAAAGTAAACCAAGACTATTTCTCCCCACACTTTTGTTAACCAGTGCTGGGTGCAGAGGCATTATTTTTGAAGATGATATGCAGTCACCACTAGAAGACATGCAGTAGCAAAGGTATCGCCTCTGTGTCTCTCAAAAAAGTTGAGGCTCACGCTATGTCATCACATCATGAATAGACTTAATTGTTTAGACAGTTCTAGTACTTGACCTGGTAACATGGCTAGTAGTTTTTTTCTTTTTTAATCAGAAAAAGTAATTATAAAGGTACCTACATTTTGTACAATAGGCTATGCAACACTAGTCATCAATAACTCATTTACTTCTATCCATAACTCAAGGACCACATGCAATGTAGTGGCAGCAGATCTTTTTAGTCTTTGTCCATTCTCTGTTTTAGTTTGACTGAATAATTAGTGTATGGTTTTGTTTACTGTAGGTCTGTAGTCTGATCAGTAATGCAGATAAGCCAACATCAAGTCCTTTAACAGCAGACGTAGCTCAAAGGAGATACACATAACAATCAAATCGTTTCATGACCTGCAGCATTACTGGCTCACCTGCGGCAGACGATTATCAGTACAGTGACAGCAATGATGAAGACTACCCCTGCAGCAGCTGAGCCAATGATGAGGGGCAGCTTCTCGTGGATACTGGAGTTATACTCCGCTACGGGTCAAAAGACAGAAAAGCATTTTAAAACACATATACATCAGTCATGGATGCCCCCAAGTAACATGTGTGCACAATGTTTTTGTCCTGTAAATCTGATTATCCTTCCTACCTTCAGTCATGGTTTGGAAGTACATTTTGCCACTAAATCGTCCAAACCCAGCCACAGTCCGAGCCCGAACTTGAAAGACGTAGATATTTCCAGGCTTCAAGCCTTGTATGACTGCAGTGTTGGTCTGACTCCTTGTGAGAGATGAGTTCCATTCTGCTTGGTTCTGAAACACATGTATCAGAAATAATAATCAGTAAAAAAAATCCTGTCTGTTGATTCCTGAAAGCAGGAGTCATTGAGCTCTATCATGTGTGCACAGTGCCGCACAGTGCAGTGCATGTTATTGCCATTGTCCATCTGTAGCAGTTTTTATTTTCACACAGACTTTATGTAATGAGCAAATTTACTTGTGTTCATCTGTGTACCCATGGTAGTGTTGGTCGTAAAATTAGGTACGGCCAATTGTATTGTTGGCACATTGTTATCTCGAGACAGTAGGAAGTCATTGCATCATAGACCAACAAAAACCTGGTATGAAGCCAACGAAGCAGAGTTTTCCTGATATTTAAATGGTGCATTGTTCAGACAGTAAAATGTGCCAACATACTGTAGGAAGCTGCACAATTCATTTTCACTTGTTACACATTAGTAATGCATGGATTTGCTTTAACATCATCCACATTTTCATCCACTCCAATTAATTATCTTCTGGAGACTTGGACCCACATGAACATTTCACTGCACCTCTATCAGTGCCTCAGGATTTATCAGGATTTTGGCTGCTTTACTCCAAACTATTTCACTGTATGAACCTGGACATGACCTTTTGGAGCAGAGCATGGAACTAATCGATTTTAAATCTAATTAACATTAGATACTGTGGGTGTGTTGTGAGATTTAATTTCTTTGCTGTTGCAAAGATGCTTTTAGGGGGTTGGCTGCAGACATTGTAATGAATATTTTCTCATTTTCTTCAAGTAGCTACATGCGCCTGCACCTGGCCTTTAAATGGAGTTGGAGATGAAACTCTGATTAATGTTAGGCCCAAAACACACCTGTGAATAATTAATGTACTCAGTAAAACCCCATTGCATCATGCCCCTTACTTGGCACCTAGATTATGCAATGTTTAACTAAAGGGATGAAATATACCTTCAATGCTCTAGTGCTGAGGATGTTAGACCATGCACTGCAGATTATTTAAATGTAATTGCTCTGCATGCTTACAAATGATGTATAACTTTGCAATTTTAATCTTTTATTCTATTTTTCAGGGTGACACTGTAGCATCAGTCCAGGGACAACAGATGAAAAGTAGCCTCTTGGCTAACTCTGGCGCATTTACAGCAATGTTCATTAATGTGCATTGTCCCCGTTAAAGAAACCATTAAACAGATAAAATTAATAGGCCCATGAGTCATTGTGGGAAAGAGGAAGTCTGTTTTTCTGAAGAAGGACTAGCTCTTCACCAACAGCACTGACGTACCTTCTCGTAGTACTGCAGTTCATAGTCCAAGATAACTCCATTGGGTTGATCAGGCTGGGACCAGGACAGAGTGATGCTGCTGGGGCTTCTGCTCACCTGGTGGATAATGGACACTGTCGATGGTGCTGAGAACAAAACAAGAAGAGGAAAAATCAGAGGCTGTAGAAAATGCAGACAAACCTGCTGAACCTGAAGCTATTGGACCAACTAATAGTCACTCATCAAATCAGCCTGCAGTCATTAATGTGACATGTAAACGTTGGGTTAGCCTCACCAGCCTGGTTGGTGGTGATGTTGACTGATGCATATTGTGGTGAATAAGGACTCTGGTCAGACACTCCATTGACAGCTTGTATTTCAAAGGTGTACTGTGTGTGAGCCAGGAGGTCACTGATGTGGACGCGGGTGTCGGTCAGTCCCAGCTGACGTGGGACAAACTGCACGTTGTCTCCGCAGCGTGTGCAGCCACCCCGCCCACTGCCACAGCTCTTACATATGATGTTGTAAACCACATCCTCTCGGCCACCGCCCTCCTGCGGTGGGTTCCACTGCAGCCTCAGAGAGGTCTCATTCACTATGGAGATGACGCTCTGTGGAGCTGATGGAACAGCTGAAAACAAGAAAATCATACAAACATTGTACTTCAAAAAGCACTTTGGTAATCATGGGGCAGGCTTGGGACATTAGTGTTCTTCATTGGCCTTCATGTCAATTCAGCTACCTTCTTCCCTAAATAATTATTTGCGCTGATCTACAAAAAGTGGTACAATACACGCACAAATATTATATATATATATATCATTTCTTTAGTGGAGCTCTAATGTCAAGCAAACAGTGAAACCAATAGGCAAACTGTTTCCCCTCAGACTTCTTTTAACTTTGTGTAGGTTGTGCTCTCACAGGATTTGTTCAGTGCAGCAGACCAGAGAGAATATCTTAACAGTGACAAGACATGACAATGACAGTATTGCTCTTGGTATGTCAGATCTAAATCACAAAATAATTATGCCTTATGTTGAGATGAAGGGATACAACCTTTATTTACATAACAAATAATTTTCTTTCTTTATGGGACTGAGTCACTGTTCCAAGAGAAGAAGCTCAAGTGCATCTTCTTCATGATTGATGGTAAAACAGAGCAAAAGACTAACAGGCAGATCAATGCAGCAAAATAATTACTGATCTGGATCATCAATTATTATCAGAAAAATACTTAAATGAATGGATTTTTACATATATCCTGAGTGGACAATTTTTCAGTCTCAGCCAGAGAAAAAGAAACTACCTCACTATTAATGTGTCACACAGAATTTATCATAGAAACGGACTGCATGGTATCATAAAGTCCATCTTCTGCATAGCACTGTCATGGTATCCCTCTACAGGATCCTTCCTTGGTGGGCGTGGTTTTGTGTTCTGCTCTGATTTCACAGGTGGCGCAGGCTGGCATCTACTCACCTGATTCCATACTATAATCTCCAGACGTACTTAACCCTGGTGCAACCATCCACTCCTCGTCAGATCGTTCAGTCTCCTATGTGGTAGTCTGACTAGTAAAATATATTCCTGGTGTAACTCTGGTGCTTGTGTTAACCTTACCTGTGTTTTCAGGAAACTCCTGCCAGCCTTCCCACCTCTGCCCTGCTCTGGACCCACGCCTGCACATCCCTGCCAAACCACTCCGCCATTTGTCTTCGCATTCCTGCTTTGGATGCCAGCCTGCCTCCCACCACTATCCAAGTCAGTGTTCTGTTCGTTCAAAATCCATTACTGCCTCCCCATCCATTCAGCATCTCTAATCTCCACTCTGCTCTGCCACAGGTTTCTCCTGACCTCCACCCTGCCACAAACAAGATTCGACTGCATTCTAACTGTTTATTATTTATAATCTTTATTAAACTTGTTAAACTCTCCACCTTTGTCACTATCCTGAGTTTGGGTCCAATCTCAAAAACAATCGCTAACAAGCACAAAGTAGTGCACAGCATGGTTTCCGACCAATATAGTTGTCATTTTTTACGCTCTCACCTGACCAGATTATGTTTTTCAATTTAGAGACTCACACCTACATGAATATTTGACGTCACCTCTAGCGGTGCCTCAGAATTTATCAGGAGGACGGCTGCTTTAAGTATTTCACTGTTTGAACCCGGACTGTGTGTGGGACCTACTGGATGTGTAAAAGAACACAGAATATTAATCAACATTAGATCCTGTCAGCATGTTGGGAGAATTAAATAATCAATGAAGTTAAGATGCTGTGCCTCCTGCGTAAATGGCACAAATGGTGGAGGTGCACTTATGGTTTCTGCTGCTGGGGAGTTGCTGCATGCAATGTAATTAATGCTTTCCTCATTAATGATGAATTATTTCAGTCACTCGCATCCCATCAACTCTTAATCAGAGTTATACATTTTGTAACACAATCTGAATGCGATCTGCACACATCACTAGGCCTGTTACACACACAGGGATATGTGTTAAAAATGGCTGCTAATTTGCTCATATGCAGTCAAATGGAGTTGTTGATGGGATATAGGATTGGGAGACAGTGGAGACAGAGGGTCCACGTGCCAAGGACCCAATACCTGTCCCTAAGTGACATATGTGCCGCTCCTTAAATAGCACAGCTGGCTTTTCAAGGGAGTGGGAGATGATACTCTCATGTTACGCCCAAAACCCATCTATGAATAATTAACGGACTGAACACAACCTCTCTGCGTCTTGTGATTTACCCTGCGCCCAGATTAAGTGCTGTTTAACTAGCAGAGGTGAGTTGGACATGACTTAAATGCACTTGTGTCACGGACTTAAGTGCTTTACATCATTTAAATACAGGCCCCACATGTAAAATAGGATTACACAGTACAATTTCTATGCTTCCTAAGAATAAGCTACTGTGAGTTCATTGACATGAATGTAAACAGCCTGATATCTATGTCAAATAATTAGAGCTGCTGTTTGCAGCAGGTGCACTGATATACATGACAGTGTGTGCAGCCATACTTGTACAGGGCATCTGCGGAGGGTCGGAGTCAGCGCGGTAGTAACCATTGCGACAGACACAGTTAGTTGCTCCCTCAGTGGTGGTTCTGCTGTTGATGGGACACTGCAGACATTTGTGGTCTCCCTGAGTAGCCTTGAAGAAGCCTGATACACAAGCTGTAAGGAAGATACAGCAGGTGAGGAGTTACAAAACAAACAAAATGCATTTATACTAAGAGGAAAAGGTCTTATCAAATCAATCCACTGGGTCATAACATGTACAGGACCTCCGGTGAGTTCTGTCATCCACAGGGTCGTACTTCATGTCGAGGAGACCATCTTCGGCTTATAACTATAACAATATTTGTTAAAAGATAATTCAAACTCATCTTATCTCAAATGAAGGTGTGGAACAGCGGCTTTCCTTTCAAGAAAATTATACTATTTTTGAATTATCTGTTTTTATTTTATTGTCTGTGCCTGTATTCATTCCATATCCATTCATATTTAATGTGTACGTATCTTTCTCTGCTCCTAGGAAAGTCCTCCACCTGACCAACTTCTAAATAGCCATTTAATTTTAAGGCATAAAGACAAAGTTTTACTCATTTAAAAAGCTAAACAACAATACAATATACACTGGTTGTGTATATAATTATTAACAGAATACTTGAAGTGAACTGTATTTGACTTATTCTGAAAAATTTCAGATGTATTTTTTTTAAAAGGGAACAGCTGAATTAAAGTGCGTATGAAGCAGTCTTTCTTCGAGTGAGTTAAAAAGAAGGATATCAATCTCATATCAGTGGGTCATAAACAGAACTGGAGTCATGATGTGATTAGCCAATTGTTTAGACTGAAAACAGTGAATCCAGTTCAAAAATGCACCTATCAATATGCCTAAAACTCATTGATTAACACATACTGATCTGTTTATTCTGCAAACAAACAGAACATAAACATGACAGTTTGAGATTTTTGTGGAGTTGTATGATGGAACTATTTCCTGAAGAACAACAATGTGTCCATCTGTCTCTGGCTAATTGGTGGGTTTGTCAGAGACAGTTACAAAACAAAGGTTTTGATCTTTGCAGACAATACTGTTGTGCCTTTAATGAGCCACGCTGGATGTGGAATTGGGGATCATTGTTGTTCTCTGAGTCAGGAGGTAGTATCAGCACCAAATTGATGTCTCTATAACAGGAAAGAGCCAGCGAGGTGGCAGGACAGTACAGGGGTGTGACATTTTGATGATGTGTAATGAGCTCCCCCTAAAAGCATGAAGAGCTGTCTTTACATTCCTGTCTGTGCACAGTTAATCAGAATGTTGAATAATTCCTTTAAGGTCTTGTTCCCCCTGGTAGATCATGGTTTAACAGCTAAACCAGGGCCAGGGTCATCAGTGAAACTAACTATACGGTACACATGGAAAATAATCAGAAAGACATCTGTTTGCCCTGAAGATAAATTGTGTTATCATGTGATGACTATCAGGTGATATCACCATCCAGCATACCTCAAACAAGGACTGTGTTCAGTGTCACATGCTAACTTATTATTCACAATGACAGTGACATCAGATTGAATATGTGGTGCATTTCACCTGCATAGTTTTTGGATTTTACCTGAATGTAATTAGATTAGTAAGAATTTCTAAGTACAGGTACGTGATTTAGAACACAGGGGATGAGACAATAAAGGAGTGAACCATATGAAGAGAACAGGGTGGTCCATGTGTCCCCGCTAAGGGGACGTTATAGTTCTCCTTACAATGACACTATACTGTGAGCCTTGTCACCAAGTAGAGATGTTCACTCTCTCACTTAAAGAAGATCTTATCACAACTTCCCTGTTAACCGCCATGGCCATCCGCCATTATTCAAGTGTCAGATGGATGCAATCCTCCTCCTTCTCCACATCCACCCTAAGTTCTCTTATCCAGCAGATAAGATTCAATCGGGGGAATATTCCTGTACAGCTTGTGGCATCATGACCTCTTAAAATGATGATGTCACAGTGCAATCTAGTCACCAACAAGTCATTTCATATTTCTTCAGCTTTCTTACTTTGTACACTGTCAAATAAATTAATTTAATTCAAGTTCAAGCCTATTTTTTATTTTATTTTCAATTCTCTCCTGGTGTAAATGACTGATTTTTGTGACCCACTGGGTTTTGAATGAAGTGCTTTTAGATATTTCATTGGGTAAGTCAGGGAATGAACAAAGGCATTTATTTGGTGGTGACCATGAATATCTGTACAGATTTTACCAGAGCAATCATAATGTAGTGTGGTATCGACTAACGTGCATATATTTTCTTTCCTATAGTGCCATGCTGCTACAGTAGCATGACTAAAAGCGTTCATTAAATTTTTAGTTGACTGAATTAAATGCTTCTGACACTACTAAGTGGTAGGATGACAGCTGTGGATGAACATTGGTGGGACCCTTACCTCTGCAGACTGTATCGTTCTCCACTGCCTCATATCCAGCTTTACACATGCAGCGCCCAATGGGTACCATCCACTCCCCATCCCCATTGCAGTACAGCTTGATGGGTACATCCACCTCCTCCCCATTGGGAACACACACCCCTCTGGCTGCCACCAGAGAGGTGCTCTCTGCTCCAGACAGAGTCTCAGGAAAGACGGCACCATTCTGGATCACACGGGGACATTTCCTGTAGTAAACTCGAACAGCGATGAGTGACATGCAGGCGCCATAATCCTGAAAAGCCAGGTAGAAGCCATTACGTGAAACAGGGCCAAAACTCCGGACTTCACTGTTGATCTTCATGATGCGGCCCCCAAGATCAACCTGAGAGAAGCTCTCATCAGCAGCTATGGTGTCCACTTTCACCCAGGGGTTCTCCATCCAGGGTGGGGACAAATTAGTGGCCTTGTCCAAGTCAGATTCATAGTAGTACAGGTTAAAGGTTTCCTTGCAGGAGCCAGGGACATTGGGTATGGAACTGCAATCACGCACTGAGAACTTCATCTGAACATGGATGCGCTGAGCACCACGGCGGCGGATGTATTTGGTGCGTACCCAATTGTTCTGGCTGGTATCGAAGACATTGCACACCTGATATGTCCGGATGGTGTTCATGTTTTCATCATAGCCGCTAACTTCTTCCCACTAGAAGACAGACAACAAACAAAACTATTGATACAGTGACACCCAACAAATGTACAAAAACTACGACTCTATGAAAGTAAAAGTTATTCATAAGGGCAACACCCTAAACAAAATAACTTTATTGTCAATGCCAACATCACTGTTGGGGGCAGTTACAGGTGGAACAAAGAACAGATCTATGCATACTGAGTGGTGCAACACTCATAACTTTCAATCAAAGGTCAGTGAAACATTACATTTCAGTCAATCTGTTAATCTCTCCTTCAAGGCTTTAGGGTTTGGTGTAAGTTTACACAGTGAAAATAAAACTTAGTTCTAAAATAATTCTGCTGGGTAAAAGAAACCAATGTTGGCTGTGGTGAGGAGACAGGCTGTATGTTTGTAGGCCCAAGCACCCTCCCAAGTCACTGGAAAGGCAAACGTTGGTGTGAAAAGATTCAGATTTGCTGAAGGCACTGCAAACTTAGGCAAAGACACATGCATGAGTTTAAAGTCGAAGATACTGAACCCCAATTTGCTACCCGGGCGGCATAAAGTAATGGCAGCCCACTGCACCTCAAGGATGGGTCAAATGCAGAGAAAAACTTTCCCCCTGTGGGATTAACACAGTGTACTATCTCAGTTACAAACAGTAACAGAAGTGTTCTCCAGAGATATGTTACCTTAACAGGAGTAAAAGTGTAAATGCTCTATTCAGAAGATCATAGATGAACCTACAGTATGATGTGACTGGATATCATTATTAGAGCTGTACAGGAAGTGGAGACCAGCTTGGAATTCACCCAAAACAAGTTTGAAAAGGTGAGACGGGCGATACAAAGATATCTCAAGGGGTTTATCCTTCTTATAATAAATCTTTTATCCACATTTAAACAAACAAAGTCATTTTAAAACAAGATAGTCCATTCAAAGAAGAAAATGTGACATTCACCAAGCTGGACCACATGGACAATCATTGCAGGACATATATTTTAAGGGGAGTGAACTGAAGTGAATCAGAGAAGAAAGTTTAAGATTCTCTTAAGCAACCTGGGACATGATAAAGGCAAAAAATTAAAGTCACAAACATCTTTATGAATGAGGGCCTCACAGAGGTTGTGCGACTGAAGAAGACCAAGTTGAAAGATACCGGAGAAGGAGATGACAGCTTGGTCTATGATACGTTTTGTTTTGTTTTGTTTTGTTCTGTTTGTCAAAATAACAATACCACATCTTTATCAGCCATGAGAGCATAAATTGTGTTCCACTTTTTTGAGTTTTTGTGTTGTCATTGGAAAATTCTGGCATGATTTATTGTAACAGAAACTACCCCAGAAGTGGTTTTGAGTACTTTGCCAGGTGTTTATATGTATGTCTGCCTTCAAATGGATTTGACCAGTATGATAGTAATGGTGTTACAGAGGGGATTTGATTTGATCGGTATGAATCACCTGTATGATGTGATCCATATCATTGCAAAATTTTTACCATCATACGTAGTACAAAAAACAATAACCTTTGAAAGCAATAATTAAATATAACTTGTTTATTATTTATTATAACTAGGATCAAGACATTATCTGATGCCAAATTATGAGATTTTCTATGAACAATTTTCTAATGAATAAAAAATATAGCAACTTCTGATCAATAATATAAAAAAAAGAAAAACAAACCTCTGGTTTAACCCCTGTGAGTACAGAAATGAGACAAATAACTTAGTTTGTTTGACAAATAGAAATACTGATAGAGCTGTGCTCATTCATCTTTATAATTAATGTTGTGTTCTTCTACATCCAAATCGTCACAAACATAGTCCAAGTTCAGAAAGAAATGGGGTATCATTACATTTGCTACATAAACAACATTGGCATAAAAATGACATTTGCATTGGTTGAACAATGTTCGGAGCTGTTTGTTACTTTTAGAGGCCATTGTCCTTTCATATAAAGCATTTCAAACAAACATTGCTGTTTATAGGTTTCCTGCTGTCAATCTAAAGATGTGCATATCTCCTAGTAAATTCACCTTAACTACTTTCACATTGTAACAAAACATTTGTACATGATTACTGGCTGCATGTCCTGTGTCTCTTGGTTTGTTCCACTCACCCCCTGTGATGGGCTGATGGTCCAGCCTAGTTCCGCTGTTGCTGTTGTTGAATCCATCAGCACTTCTATAGAAGAAAAAGAGTGAAAAGGTCAGAGTTGTTACTGTGGGGTAATCTTTATGGGAAACTGAGATAAACCTATTTCAACCGTGGCTTGGCCTGCAGATAATGTCGTCATTCTGTACCTCTCCAAGAACAGCATGAGCTTATAAATATGTATGAATCCTGTAAACTTGAATACATTTGACAGATTGTATGATAAAGTGGTATTGTGCATTCACTTAAAGAGTGAACATTTCATTCTTTCCCTCATAAAACATTTTTAATCTATGCTTTGCATAATACAGCAGGTGTTCCATCAAATCTGACTCAGTGACACACTATTAAAGCACTGAATCTAAACTTTTCTTTCTCTTCTAGTTCTGGCAAATATTATTGTATTTAATATATTTATCATTGTCTGAGATTTTTATTGATTATTTAAAAACTGACTCGTCATAAGACTTTGCAATAGGGGAGAGCAACCTATCCCAGCTGACTTTGGCCGTGAGGCGGGGTTCACCCTGGACAAGTCACCAGTTCATCACAAGGCCACATAGAAAGACAAACAACCATGCACTCACACCCTGAGAGTCACCAATTCACCTATATTATTCTTTAAATGAATCAACTATAAGAGGCTCATGTATGGCAAGAGAGTTTACTAAAGTGTGTTGTTTGGAGCTTGTTGTTATTACCTCCGCAAAAGAGGTTATGTGATTGGTTCTGTTTGTTTGTTGGTCTGTTTGTTAGCAAGATTACGCAAAAACTCATGGATGGATTGGCATGAAATTTTACCAAAGCATATCCTAGAGGGGATTACCATCCCCTGTTTAGAGATGGTAGTTCCAGTTTGATATAGGAGGTGTCACGGCTCACCCAGGACTCTGATCCCCCAGAGCGTTTATATTTTCTCTCCTTGTCTCTCCCAGTGTCCCCCTCCTCCCTTGTCTCATTCTATGCGTATGTGTTGGGGGCGTGAATTTCTCAGAATTGCGGTTGTGTTTTCCTAAGTACTATGAATTCTCTCGCTCATCTTTCTTTGCCCTCATGGTGTTTTGCTTCCAGGTCAAGGAAAATTGGTTAGGAAAAGATGTTAGAACATCATTTCTGGATCTTTCGAATGCAGAATAATCGGTGTTGAAGCTCAGACTGATCCTACCTCAGCATCATATTCTATGGCTGTTCCATGTCACATGAGCAGACCTCCACTCCTTCTCACAAGCCGTATATCAACAACATCCAGAAACGCACTGACTTCTCTGGACTGGAGCTCATCTGACATGGACTGACGTAAAGAGGACCTCTGGTCTGATGAGGCCACATTTCAAAATGTTTTTGGAAATCGTGGATGTTGCGTCCTCCAGGCTGAAGAGGAAAAGGACCATCCAGATTTTTACCAACACAAAGTTCAAAAACCAGCATCTGTGATGGTATGAGGGGTTGTTAGTGCCCATGACACGAGTTACCTGCACGTCTGAGAAAGCTCCATTATTACTGAAAGGTTAGCTAAAGGTTGTTAAAGTAAAAAGTGATGCATCACAATGGTAAACATGTCACTGTCCCAATTTTTAAAAACGTGTTGCAGTCATATTTACAATGAGCATATATTTATGAAAAATCATATATTATATATAGTTTATCAGTTTGTCTCTGTGCTGTATTCAATGGGATTTAGTTTAAAAAAGGATTCAGAAATCCTTGCATTCTGTTTTTATTGGCATTTAACATAATGTCCCCACTTTTTTGGAATTGGAGTTGTAATATATCCTGTGTATTAATAGGTCTTTTAAACTTTCTCTCTCTATTCACTGCCATGTTGAAAGTCTCTCATGCTGTTGTGTTTGTTTTTTTTTTTTAAGTTAGGCATAAGCACTATTATCACACCTACCAGTAACATACAATACAAACAAAGTAAGTTGTGTTCAATTACATATCATAACTTCATGTTGTTAAAGTCAGTCTCATATTGGTTTCTGTAACCACTGTTGTATCCAAATGGCCCATTTTTCCAGCTGCTCGCTTCCTGTTAGTATCAGCAGCAATTAATGAGGAGCTGGGAGGGAGCGGCAAGCCAGGTGTCAGAACCGCCGCTAAACAGGGATAAAGAGGCCACGAGCACTGACCCGCAACCAATTCCCACAGACTCAGCCAGGAAGGAAGCAGGAGGATCTGAATGAGTCTCTGCTACAGCAGTGATACCAACTATGGTAATCTAAAGCAAGAGTTAAATCACGGTTTTCTGAAAGAGCAACAAAGTTATTCATTACGGTGTTTTGCTGTAACTGATGTGAAAGTGTTTCCTGTTTTTCGAAAATTTGTTGTCTCTATTCGTTACATTTAAATTGACCCACATCCTGGACTCTTTTTTGACTCACAGTGACAGCCTTAAATAAGGGTCGTAGAACTAGCTGATGTTGGTGTTGCATGGTATACTGAAATGTAGGTACTTAATACTTTAAAAAAAAAAAATTTAAAAATGGTTTGGTCTTAAATCAGAAATAAAACCTCGATGCCCTGCACTGGTTATCAAATGTTCTGTTGGAGCCAACGCTGGTGGCGAACCCACTGACATAAAGAAGCCTGTGTGCAAGGAGTGCTATAAAACAGTGATGTGTGAGGAAACACTTCCGACCTCAGTGACAGACACCAAGACTGTTTCAATGAGTAGAAAACATGAGATTTTAGGGAATAAGCTAGCGTACACTGTACATGTAGAACAAATAGCATCTATAATATGACAGAGGAGAATCTAAAGAGTCTAGCTGTGACACCTTTGTGCATTAGCTACTTTCCTCCAGGCTATAGGTATTTATTATTTTCTTTGGGCCTTAATGGCTGGGTTGATACAATAAAAATTGATACTGCAGTTCATGCATCTTCTCACAAAATAATCATTAATGTCACCTATGGCACTGCAGTCAGAATGCAGTCAAAATTCCAGATCCTTATTGCATTTACTATAAATCACAAATAGACCAGTGACCCACACTGCCTGTATGCAGATACATTTTTTCAAGCAGACAGCAGGTGATCAGATAAGCAAATATGAAATCCATCATGATCAGAGGGAGAGGAGCTTAGACATGAGTTAGTGTGTTTGTTAATAATGAAGAGCATTGATGCAGTTGTGCATCTAAAATGCAGGCAGGCTGGCATTGGCTGGAGCTGCTGATGGGAGCTGGAGCAGGAAAACGGGGGCAGTGTGGGCTAAAGAGGGCGGGGGGTGCATGAGTATATGTTGCCCTCCTTTCGTGACTAGACATTCGTCATGGCAGTTCCTCAGTCTCTTGCAGTTTGAACAAAACTGAGTGGACACAATATGCTGCTGGGAATCACGTGACATGAAGGAACAACCAAAGATCCTCACTTATGCACCCTGTTGGCTGCATGAGTCTTACTGGGCTGTTTAAGCTCAATGAATTATTGTTATTTGGGGATGGATTTTATATTTCAGTAAAACCTGTGTGGGACGCAATGTTTGTTCTCATTACACACTTCAGAGCCTGTCTCTTTCTGTCCAATAATGGCTCCCTCCTCTTCCCACTGGCTCCATCTGTCCCTTCATTCTTGCACTCTCTATATATACATATATATGTCTATAAGTAGAGAGAGAGAGAGAGAGAGAGAGAGAGAGAGAGAGAGAGAGAGAGAGAGAGAGAGAGAGAGAGAGAGAGAGAGAAAGAGCTCTTGTTCTGTCTTTCTCTGCACGATTCAATGAAAAGTAGGGCAAAGAGGAGGAGAGAGTGGGCCAAGTCCTGCACACATAATCCTTGTAGGCCGTGCCACGCTCTGTACGCCACGCTGGATTAAACCCACAGGGATACATCAGCGAAATCGACTTTGTTTTATGTCACCGTGCTTTCAGCACCAGCTTTCATGAGCATTATTCTGATCGCTTTTCTAAGTTAGACATTACATATGTTTCACTGTCCACAAAGTACAGATAATACATACAGACTGCCCTCACATGCTCCCTGGTTGTTTCTTTTTTTATTCTCTTGAACAAGACTAGACAGGAGATCCACATGTCCCACACAGCTCACCACTTGGGTACAGTATCAGGAATTGGGTTCTGGCTATTAGATAATCTTATGTGACTATGTTTTAGAGGGATTCTCGATAAAAAAACAAAAAAAACAACAACTAACCTTTCTCTTTTTTACCCTAATGACATACACTAAGGAAGTTGTTAAATACCATGATCAATAGTCATTTAGTTATGTCTTTGCTCCCTATTTATAATATTTTTGGAGGAGATATCAGTGTTTGTGTGGGAGTGGATTTCAGAACAATTCAATATATAATTATATAATTCAATATAATAAAAAAACAAAACAAAAACAAAACAAAACAGGACATTAGAATAAAAATACCTAGGCATGGACAACTCATGATGTTCCACGACCATTAGGTTCCAGATCTGGATCTTAATCCTGATCTAGGAGATTAAAATATATATTTGTTGGGGGTCAGTATGTATTGAGTCACAGTACAGTAACAGAGAGGGGTAGACACACCACACTGTCCCCAATATGTGGAAAAGATAATGCTGATTCACAGTCATTCAAAGGGATTTCATGTCTCTGTGAGAGGTAAGAAGTTATAACACGACAAAAAATAGATCAGCCATTAAAAACTACAGATGATAAACACATGACTCCAAATAGTAGCAGCAGGTTCCCAAGGTCAAGGAATTTGGCGGTGTTACTTAATTTTACATGAGGCAGATCAGAGTAAAGTGATGCCATCATGGATTTTGGAACCATAATTAACAACTAGTATACTTTGTTAGGCAAGCAAGATGTAAATAACTTTGTGTATCAATAGTGCGTTTAATGAGAGGAGGAGAGAACAGATTAGTGACCAGTGTTAGTTTTTAAAAAGTGAAAGTCAACCATGGAGAATAATTCTGGTTTTTTTGGATTAATACATCTTAAATGATTGAAACAAGGTGAAAAATCTCTATGAGTGTTTGTGAAAGTGATGGGAAATTTGGCTCTTTTTAGTGAGTCAGATGATTCGGCTCAGCTCACCAATGAGAGCCGGTTCTGTCGGCTCCCAAACGGTTCAGGACAACTTCTGGTTTTTATAATTCAGCCTAATTTATATAATTCAGCCTAATTTATATAATTCAGCCTAATTTATTCCTAATTCAATATTTTGACCTATGATTGGTATCTGTGCATGAATATCACTTTTATTAAATGTCATTATGAGCAGATGATTATTTAAAGTCCTCAACACAGGACAGTTTTTTTAACCTTAGGGTGAGGGGTTTGCATTTGTGCCTTCAATTTCAAGCAAGGCAGCTGTTAGAAATGTATTTAAAAAAGAAAGAGGAAAAAAGAAAACGGATGTCAGTCATAAAAGAGTCGACTCAATCACGATCGACACATCACTATGAGCGAGTCAACCTCCTCTAAAACGGCATCAAAGAAGTTGTATAAAAGAGTCATTGTGACAATCACACTTCACATATGCATCATATAGTGTGCACATGAACATAGTGTCCTGGTGCAATGATACAAAAATAAGTGACTGAATTCAGCGGAGGATTGTTCTCTGTGAGGATTTTCCAATTAGTCTTTATGCTTCCTCCTTTGCTTTTTGCTCTTTATTTTTGAATCTTTGCTTTGTTCCTTGCCTCCTTTTTGTTTATTTCTATTTTTTTTCTATTGTTTGTAAACTTGGACTGCCCAGTTTTTATTTGCCTCTGCCTGGCTTAGTTACTCCTGAGTGTGGAAAGGAGAAATTAATTAATGAGAGACAACAGAATTTTATTGCTGTAAACATGTCTTTTTTTTTTATAAAGTAAACAATAAATTATATAGGCCAGTTTTTTGTCACCTGTGGGGAAAGTCCACAGACTCCCTTAACAAATCACTCCGTTCCTTTTCAGTCGATTCACTCGGTACACAGGCTTCAGTACTGACGGTTATACATATATCAGTGAATTCACAGTTGGGGAGAATGAACTGAAGAAGTCTTTCTTTGGCACAATGTGATGCACTAGAAGCAGGATGTCACTAAAGTAAGGTTGTTTATATTTGTTTCCCCAAGAATTGATCACTGTATTTTTCATCTAACAGAAATACTGAAGAGCAAATGTGACTCTCAAAAGCTGAAGAGAACATTAAAGTTAATAGAAACCCACATGATCACGCTGCAGTCGTCAAAACTCCAAACCACACACACAGGCAGGAGAAAAGGAAGTATATTAAAACGGGGTAATGTTTTGTTGAAATTCATAAGCTGTTATATGGACATGAATCAATTAGAAACCTTTGTCAGGATGGAGACACTTTACATTACAAGTGTACATGGCGCAGTTTAATCCAATAATAATAATAAATAAATAAAAAATTCCTGGATCCAGACAGTGTTCTGGATCACCACCAAAGTCTAATCAATTCTTCCTTGGGCCACTTCCAACATCTCCTGAAAATTTCATCAAAATCTGTTGATTAGTTTTTCTTTTATCCTGTTCACAAACAAGCCAACAAACCAACAAACCAACGCCGGCAAAAACATCACCTCCTCCCTTGGCGTAAGTAAATATAACCAATAAATATATAAATATATCCAACACACGTGATGAGAAAGCAACTTCTGAATTTCGGTCCAAATCAGACACTGAATGTAAAATTTAAATATAATACAGTATATGACACTGAATATAAAATAATATAAAATGAAACAGTGGGCCTCATGCAACGATCACACATATGAACAGATCCACTCATAAGTGGATCCACCATTGATTTAAGAAACTTGTTATTTATCGCTGATTCATCAATCAGTAGTAATGTTAATGCACATCTTGCCTTGTCATTTATTTATCCATATTTCATTCATTTAGATGTGTTCATCACAATGAGTGCTGATGAAAAACAGGAAACAGGTGGAGGGGAGTAGTGATGGATGATAAGATATGATCTGGAGGAAAATGCAGCATAGTTTAATACATTGCATAGTGGTTGACAGCTCAGCATGACAGCTTTACCCATTATTCCATCAACCATTATACAAAATCCAATTGTCAAATTCACCAGTCTAGCAATCCAGTTTTTCATATGACACCAGTCAAAGAAGAGCACATTGAGTTTACTCGTAATCAAATGTGCTACATAAATAAAATCACCAGTGCCGTCTGGCAGTGAAGTTACAGATGCAACAAATGAATACATCTCGTTTTATAGCGCTAACATAAGGCACGGCTGGTTTAAACATATGAAAGGTCCTGTCATGTCTACTTTATAGGGTTTAATAATAAACATGTCGGCACTAACGGCCGAGACATGATAAAAATGGTGACTTATATAACTACATATTACCCAGGAGGTTGTCTTATCAGTGCAGGTCTGGACATCTGTGTCGAAAGGCTGAACAGGTTGTAGCGTGTCTGTTTCATTTCAAATTTTAGTTCCCAAGTTTTTATTTCACCTTCCCATGATGCTTTGCTGTTTACAGGTGAGTTTTACAGAGGTTTTACAGTGTGGAGTTGAGCGAGAGAGAGAGAGAGAGAGAGGGTGAGACCAGTCACACTTACTAGGGTGATTTAGTCAAAACTTGAAGTAGACAAAAATATCTGTATTGGAAAATGCAAAGTTGGCCAGGGAAACAAGTCTAACCTGAGAAAACATCTGGTCAAACAGACAGGAGTGCACTGTGTTTGATAGAGTGAAAGCCAGGTCCCATCTACAGATAATGTTCACACTTTTGCAGCCTGTGCTGCCCCCAACATTGAATATTGATTGTTGACATTTCACAGTTATATAAACCAAAGGCCACAGGGGCCAGGCTGGCTTCTTTCCGAGAACAAACAAAATGTGCTGCCTCTGAGGAATGAGAACAAATGTTAGGTCGAATCAGTTCAAATGATTTATCATGATGGGTTTAAGGTCAAACAGAAAATGTGTTTCTTCTCTAGAGCCAGCCTTGCTAGGAGACACACGGTCCACTTCCATAGATAGGCTGCTCACTGATCAGACATTAGAGATTTAATCTGTCTGTGAAAATGTTCATGATTTGGGACGTCATATGGGATGAGGTACAGAGAAAGGTTTGTTAAAGATATGCTAAAATGTCTCCACTGGCCAGCAGCAAAACAATGGCTGACTATATTTCTGATGTCATTCAAATTGGACAAAAATAAAAAAAACACCTTATCGATCTCTGGCACCAATCCAGAGGGACGGGGGGACAAGACCCCCCTGAAACTTCTGTAAAAAAAGATGAAGTTGCCCCCCATACGTATATTTAATAGAATCTAATGCCACTTTTGCATTCATTTGCACACAAACACTTTGAAAAACTATTGGCACTGTCCCTTAAAGCTGTCGCACATTTTGCATGTCACAAAAAAAAAAGTTTCAAATTTTCTTTACTTCTCCAAAGAGCGAAAGAGAAGAAAAGAAGAGATCTGTGGCTTGACGTCTTCCACTGGTGTACGTCTGTGGCGAACACTTCATCACAGCAGTTTCTTTTCAAATTTGCTCCCAGCCCAACTAGGCAGCTTAAAGATGTCAGTGTTTCCCCTACCCTTCATTTGGGGGGGGGGGTAGCCCCCCCCCAAAAAAAGAAGGGCACAAAATATTTTATTTATAGAATTTACATAATTTATATGTGCACTCGTTTTTATCTCAGCAAAGCATGGGCGTCTTTTATGCGTTTCGCTGTCCTGATCAATGACTGGACTCTGCTCTCCTCTGGTGTTCCCACCGAGGTCGTGGTTTATCCATGCTTCACATTGAGACACACAGAGTGAAGTAGAAGAGACAGGCTGAGTGACAGTAACCCTAGTTGAGTATGAAGTCGGTACGTTACATGCATTAAAAAAAACATCCCAATCTGCAAACCTTTGTCAAACGTGTTGCTCCGCCACCTGCCGCCACCCAACCTGAACCTGGCACCAGTGGTGAGGATGCTAATCACACCCCCACTGCTGAGGGGAGGGAAGCTATAGCCCTGCCTCGAGCACTGACACTCACCGACAAGCACAGGAAGACTGGCTTTGACCCATCTTGGCTGTCAGGGAAGGAAATACTCCTCCTGGCTCCACAAGACAGATTTCGGTAAGGTTTGGTGTAAAAGTAAATAAAAATGTACATTAATTACATCATACATGTTGAAGCACTGAGACCACAATTAAAGTCAAGGCAAAAGCTACACCATGTGGCCAGGATGATGAGAACTGATGGAATATAATAAATGTACAGTAGTCTACCTAAACACAGAATGATATTTCAGAATTACATGAATGTACTCCTTCATTTTGAAAGCCGCCCCCTGTCCAAAGACCTGCTGCACATCTAACCTCACCTTCCTCTCAAACATTCTTGAGAGAGCAGTCGCTAATCGGTTATGACTTCCTACTTTCTTTTTGAGTGACTTTCAAAAACTGTACCATGTAATGACTTAAATGGAAATGGTTCAGCCTCTGCTACTCCTCCTGAAGGCTGATGAGTGTTTCCTTACAGGTCTGAAGGGAAGCAATTATCCAGCAACCACCGCACTCTTTCCGTGAGAGCGCTCAAGGAGAGACAACACATTTTGAATGGCATCAACAACACTGGTACAAGACATTGCAATTATGTGCAATACAATTCCAGCTGAGAGGCAGTGGAGAGGCATGATACTCTGCTCGATGAGCACTTAGGTAGCATCGGTGCTACACTGCTGCAAATGTCCCAGCCAGTTAAAAATAGAGCGTGAGAGGATGGAGAGTTGGAGCAGAGCAGAGAAAGGTGACTATAAATGTCAGTGCTAACATGATTGCCTGTGACATGGCTCAAACTGTGGGGTCTGAGAGGGCTGAAGTATTTCCACTGTCTCCAGCTGTAGCAGCTGTCTGCTGCCTTTATTCTATTCTTCAAGCCACTGAAATAATGACAGCCGAATACTTTTCAGTTTGTATGCATTGAAGGGATACAGTCATTATAGTTCATTACATCTCACAAGCCTCCAGAGTGGAGCATTTTAAAACTGTGAAGTGTGACTACATTGTCATTAGCACCTCTGACTTTGAGATTTAACAGGACGGCTGCTTTACGCCAAACTATTTCACTGTGTGAACCTGGACTGTGTGTGTGTGTGACCGTTGGATCTGTCGAACACACAACACTACAACAATCCTGTTAGCATGTCCGGATATTTATACAATAATACATTTAAGAAATCTATTTTTTTTAATGTATGAAACCAACATGGATTTCATTCTATTTACATGGAAATATTACAGTCAGCAAGCACTATTACAACATCCAAGATAAGCAAATCAGTGTTTCTTCTTCTAGATGCTGTAATGTTGTTTGCTGCTGTCAGCCATAGTTTCCACAAGTACCAATTGCTGATACCACTATATTTTTCATTAGCCAATGGCCAATATTTTGTAGAATATTGTGACAGTTTCAAACTGACAACAATCTGGCACTGAACACCAGTAACACCAAAGAGCTCACTGTGGACTTCAGGAGGACCAAAGGTGGCACACACACCCCCATTCACATCAACGGGGCTGAGGTAGAACGGCGCGCCAGCTTTAAGGTCCTGGGAGTCCACATCTCTGAGGATCTTTCCTGGACCCACAACACCTCGACCCTGATCCGGAAGGCCCACCAGCGTCTCTGCACTGTTGAGAGCATCCTCACCAACTGCATCACAGTGTGGTACAACAGCTGCTCTGTCTCGGACCGCAAAGCACTGCAAAAGGGGGTGAAAACTGCCCAGCGCATCACCGGTTCCTCACTCCCCACCATTGAGGACATCCACCGCAAGCGTTATCTGAGGAGGGCACATGTCATCGTCAGGGACAGCTCTCACCCCGGCCACAGACTGTTCACCCTCCTTCCCTCTGGGAGATGCTACAGGTCTCTACGCACCAGGACCAGCAGGTCAGGAACAGCTTCTACCCTGCGGCTGTTACACTGCTGAAACGTGCTCCACAACCCCACCCTCCCCACCCCTGAATCATTTGCACTGGACATTTGTACTGGACATTTGCACTACCTGCATATACTGTAAATATTGTATCCTGTATATAGTATAGAGTAAATATGTATAGTGTAAACATAATTTACGGTACATACATCCTATCTATATTATATTCATATCCACTTATTTATCTCTAATAGTTGTCATGCCCATATCTCAATATCATATTATACCCATATCAGCCCTGTATTCATTTGTACATATCACACTGTATATATATATGTACATTATGCACTTTCTCTGCACTTTACTGCTTCTATTGCAGTTCTGGATTGATGCCAACTGCATTTCGTTATCACTGTATTGAACTTGTACTATGATCAATGACAATAAAGTTGAATCTGATCTGATCTGAAAGTACTATAAACCAAAAGCCTTTTTCAGTCAACTGATGAGTTGACAAGTCTTTTCAACTATTCCTACAAGCATTCATATGTAATATCACCCATCAGTTAGCTTATTTTCATTTTTTTTATTTATACAATTGAAAGTTGGGATAGCTGCATGCATTAATTTGTTATGATAATATTACTAATATTAATATTATAAGTAACTATTATTAATATTACCAATGATTCTAATAATTAAAGACAAGCAGGTGGACATCACAGCTAAACTGCTCAAGCAAGACCAAAAACAATACATGATGCTTCCAGTGAGAGAAAATTTCAAATCCAAACTTTTCATGGCAGCATCATGTCATCACGTTGAAATATTCTTCAATGAGCTACTTTGCCTCATTATATTAACCTGTCTTCAAATTCAGCAAGAAATTTGGTATTGGTAGAAATGAAGATACATTTATGTGGGTTTTACAGTATTTATCCGCTCAACATGAGTTTGTCGCAGGTCAGAGGTTAAATAAACTTGTAATATATATTTCACTCAATATAAGTAATAATTCAAACAAATGAGGTTCTACAAAGGTAGTTAATTGTTTAATATTCATCAATTCTCCACTTTACTCTGCGCCTGTCTTCAATGTACTTTGAATCCTGGAGGTTCACTCCAAAATCCCACCACACTCAATTACAGATGCACACATACAGTACAGCCCACAGGGCTGCTTCCTATCATTTGGTTTTTACCCATTATGTGCATGTTTTGAATAAGTAACACAGTATAAACACACACGTTGCAGAAGCATGCAGTGTTACTGATGATGAGCAACCCAACGTGAGCCACAACAGTGGGAACATGTGAAGCAGCAACATTTGAAGTCAAATAAAGAGTCATCTCAGAGGAGCAGATTAATTCCAGCCGAGCCTGTTGACATGCTGGCATTCTCAGTCCTTCACAGCTGAATGAGATTTAACTGATCTGAATCCAAACATGCTGGACTGTGTTCCCCTGATTCACGTCTGTTTTAAACACGGTTTAAACACTAGGCAGGGCGCGTTAATGTCAGAGCTCCGCTGTCGCTCTCTGCGCGCTGCGCTGCGCTGCGCTGCGCTGCGCCGTCTCCACACGACCGTTCACGTTCAAACACGAGCTCAGCAGCGCCTTACCTTCGACAGCCCACACCGCAGGAAGCATCCACAGCAAATACAACATATCCATAATCATTGTCATTCCACGCGTTTGACTGCAAAAAACCAATGCGATCATCACGCAGCCGTCCAGCAGCAGGCCATTGGCTGTGGATTCATTCAGAGCCGCAGCGCATCCTCCTCCTCCTCCTCCTCTTCCTCCACATCATCAGCAGCAGCAGCAGCGGGATAAATGCTTAGGAGCCGCTGCTCAGGACAGTTTGGGCTAAACCAACAGGAAGGGGGCGGAAGAACGACGCTACACCGTCATTCAGCGACACCCGGTGAGTGGATCACTCAAGGACCGCTTCAACCAAAACTCATCCTCGTGTTTTGTTATTGGACTGTGTTACTGTATGTTTATGAGGAGCTGAGGGTCCATCAACTGACCAGGGAAGGTATTATTTCTTATCTATGTCTTATCTACTCCACTGCATATATATATATATATATATATATATATATATATATATATATATATATATATATATATATATACAGGTATATATATACAACATATTGTTCAGCTACATAGTTACTAGTAACTTTTCAAATTAAGGTTTTCATTTCAATCAATAGCCAGTATAATCAGTGAACAAACAGTATGTTTTATTTGGTTGAAATAAAATAATTATACCCCTGATAAAGAAATTAGAAATAAAAATATTGCCTGTGATCACAGATCACAGACTGTGTGACACGGTCACACAGTTAAAATTAATTGTTCCAAAAAACAAAAACAGAAAAAAAAGAATAATAATAATGAATATTTTGCCCAGTGCACGCCCTCATCAACTGTCCCTGAAGACATCATGTTCAGTCACGAGCCTCTGCCCTGTCCAACCAATGTTTGTTGCTTAAGGTGCATGCAGAGATGCATGGATAACACAAACGCAAACACTGAGCTGACAAATAGGTCTCAACCAGAGGAGCCCAAACAAGAACGTCATGTCTGTCGTTTGAACACATTTTGACTTCAGTGAAGACGACGGTAAACAAAAACAGGTCAAATAAGCACTGTAGAAAAACAATTACGGCAAACAAAGATAATACCACCAATGTGTTTAATCACTTACAATATAATCACACTGCTGAGAATGAAGAATGCATGTCCGACAATCGCTCATGTGCTTCCACAGTGCAGCTGACGCTAAACGGAAGCATTTACAAGTGCCACACAATATGCACAGGATTGAAGAAGATGGAAAGAAATAACAGATACCATTACATTTTACTTTGTACATCATGAAAGCCATGAACAACAGAACAAAATGGGTTTAAACATCTTGTGATTCCCGCAGCAAAATATCCACTGTGTCATCACAAAAACGTTTTTTCCCAAACTGCGGTGCCCAACATGTAGGAGACATGTCATGAGACAGTCACTGTCAAACTGTTCGGTGCTTTGCAGCCACTTCTGATCTCTGCTCAAATAGGAGGATGGAGCCGTAGTTGAGCCTTACATTGCACTGTGTTGAAGAAGAATGGAACCTGAGCAACAGATGCCTTGAGAGACAAAATTTCAGAGTCCAAACAAGAGATCCAGATGAAATCTACCCACCTTGCTGATATACATTGTAAGTTAGGGATGATTATGTATGATTTAATTTAGCTGTTGAACCGTTCACATTAAAAATAAGGGTTGTTTGATTCATTTTAAGTTTGTGATCAGAGTGTTTTCAAAAAGTGGTTAGCAGAGGATGGTTTCGATCCATCGACCTCTGGGTTATGGGCCCAGCACGCTTCCGCTGCGCCACTCTGCTATGAAACACCCCAGATGGGACTTGAACCCACAATCCCTGGCTTAGGAGGCCAGTGCCTTATCCATTAGGCCACTGAGGCTTCACTGCTTCTAAAAAGGGGGAAAAAAGGTTTGGAATAATCATGATTATGGCTTGAAGTCATATCTTATGTGTTCAAAATAATGACAGTAAAGAATGTTTGTTTGTTAAAAATGGTAGAATTAATCCAGAACTATCAAAATCATAACAAATAGATCAGCAGACAGCCTTAAACAACTATGATTTCATCTAGCACTGGGAGTGTAGAATAAATTGCAGACAGCAGTGATGGGAGAGCTACATGGCCTTGGATTACTCTGTAGCCCTACTACCACTATGGCCGCCCAGGAGGGTGACAAATGATTCAACCCTTAATGACAAGTGCCTCTAGCACTTTGTCGAGACCCTTTGTCGAGACCTGCTGCAGACGCGATGCAGAGCCAGACACCAGCTTCTGGCAGCGTTCCTGAGGAACCCATTCCTCATGGGCAAAGGCCTCGCCTGTATATTCCTGGGTTTATGTGCTGCAAATAGCACCAGAGATTTTCTATCAGATTCAAACCTTGTGACTATGACGGCCACTCTAGAATGATCCAGGACTTCTGAAACCAAGCCTTGGTGGACTTTGAGGTCTGCTCGGGATCATTGACCTTTAGGAACGTCCAATATTGACCAAACTTCATCTTCCTCACAGATGGAGACGTTTTCTTCTAAGATTTCCTGATCCTTGATGGGATCCATCTGACCCTCTACACGCTGCAGGGCCACCGCCATGCTTCACTGTAGGTAGGGTGTTATTTTCAGCATCAGCTTCATTCTTCCTCCTCCAGACATACAAAACGTCTGTGTCTGATCTAGATGGTTCTGAGCTACTGGAGCCCACTTCTCTTGTTCTTCCGGTCACCAGTGGTGAACGTCTTGGAGTTCAGACATGGAGCCTTTATGTAAATTTAGGCCTTAACAGAAAAAAAAACTTTGGGACTCCGCTGCTGAAGTAAATCTATTTGTGATTTGTTGTCTGATTTGCAATAGTGTGCTCTTATGAGGGATACCATTCAAGGGGTTGAATAATTTTGAGAGAGGAGGAAAAAAAAATCAGTTGCATTGAGCTATTTAATCTGTTCTTGTGTGATTTGGTTTTTGAAAACAGCTGATAAAGATTGTTTTTAGCCAATAAATCTAATAAACAGTTGGTGTTGAATAATTTTGCAGCCATCTGTAAATTCTTACATAGATTCTGTAAATTTCCCCACTGTGGGACTAATAAAGGGATATCTTATCTTATCGTATTCCTAATACTACAAAAATACATACATATATACATATATACACCACTTATGTCAGCTGGGATAGGCTCCACCCCCCCTGCGACCCCACACAGGATAAGCAGTGACAGCAGATGAATGGATACATACATACAGTACATGCATCTGCTGACTGGTTCTGCGACCCTGTCTACTACTACAGACTTGGGTATGAGGCACAGTACTGCAGTACAACCACTGTGTTCCATGTAGGGTGCCAGGATAGATGTAATAATGTTGCCTTAAAGGAGAAAGTACAATTAATAGGGTATTAACATGCAGAGGAAGAATAACATGAAAATAACCATGAGTCAAATGAACAAGCATTGCAAAAATACGCTGGCAGCTGAGACCATTGGAACAATGAAAACATGAATTAAAATCTACCAGTGTTCCTCCCAAAATGTTTTTTCACAGAACCACTGGGACACATTTTAGACCAGTGACATTATGCCTATGCTTGTAGTGCACCAATGGTAGCAGCAGTGAAAATGCTATGTTGGTTTCAAACTATATCTATCATAAAAGTTTACACTCCATGCTGAAAATGCAAGTGAGCTTGTACCATTGTATCAGTATTAGCATAGTATATTATTCATTTAAAGCGTACTTAGACTGAATACGGAAGCCGTTTCAGACACAGGTACTATAATCAGTGGCAAAACTTTCACCTCACACAGCTTTTTTTTACTTGGTTGTCATGGTAACAGGTGGTCATATCAGTGTGAAGACGGTAACCTTTGTCTGCCCTTCATCTTTCTGTTCTGTTTGTCATTCAGGACTCAATAATAATAGATTATGAATGCACCCATACAAAATCACAGCATATTGAAATACAACATATGCAACAATATACAGAAATTCACAATAAAACTTAACGGACAATTATGCAAAACACACTGGTCTCTGAAGAAAAATAACTACATGCCTTCACCATCAGCTTCTTTATAATACCCTTAGATTTATTTTTGCTGATTTATCCATGCACAAGGTGCATTGTGGGAAAATGCAGTTTTCCCCTGCTCTGTCTAAACCTGGGTTACATAAAAAATCAAGCACTTGGAGAAATGTAGCAGGTAACAACCAGAGGTGAGACAGACAAGAGAACAGAGGTAAGTTTACCAATAAAGATATACCAGTGCTTCTGTCTGCGACTGGTCACTGATGTCCAAATCATAAAGAATGCAATAGTGAGTCAGGGGATTTGCATTTCTAAGGAAACGTAGAGATGAACGAAGGCCAACCACTGAATCAAGGCCCCAGAAGATAAGGTTACATAGAATAAGAGTGTTGTGCCTAAGCTTCACTGCTGTCATGTTTGAAGAAATCCTCAAGCTAATCTGTTTGAGCTATTTCATGACATAAGACTGGAGTGGACAAGAGCCAGTGACGAAGTGGGAAAGTTAGAGAGGGAGAGAGACGGAGAGAGTGCATGTGGGAGAGAGACTTCACCGAGGAAATAGAGCAGAAGAATATGGGCCTGACAAAAAGAAATCCAGCCTGCCTCCAGATGACTGAGGGCTGCAAAACAACAGATTAGAGGAGCCCAGGGCTTGTTCCCATGGAAACCTTTGCCAAGAGAGGCAGCAATGAGAATGCAGCAGATTGTAGGTCAGACGCGCCATCAGCGATCCAATCAAACGTAATCTGTCTTGACTTGTGGGTCATAGATTGAGCAGTAAAGCCTGTGTCTTTCTGTGACTGCTCTCACTGTCGAGGTGCCAGTCCCAGCTAGCACAGCAGAGCAGGGTCTCTGTAATCCCTGGTGGACCACACAGTCACACCACTGCACATGAATACTGAAAAAGAAAAGAAGAAGGCTAAAACAGGAAGCACCAACCAAAATACAGAACCATGACACTAGCAGCTCCCTGGAGGATCGAAGATCCGAGCTGCTGATTCGGAGGAGACAGGATTCAAACTCGGACTGATCCCGGCCAATCTCTGCTCTGTCCCACTCTCAATCACGGCTGTGTTGTAGAACGAATGGTTTTAGTATTAGAGATGTGTTTTTGAGTAATGGTCCAATAAGTACTGTATAAATGCTATAGCTTACTTAGTAATTAAGATTTGAGTACTGTTGACAGTATACTGTTGAGTACACTGTGGGCCCTTGGTAACTTTGACCTTTGTATATCTTTAAATAGTTTTAAATAGACCTAACAGACGTAGCAGACTTGTATTCAGAAGCCCTTTTTGTTTTGATAAGTTTTCTCCTGTTTTCCATTTAGGAGTGAGGTTAACTGGATGCCTTTTGTTTGATCTTTATTTTTGGTTGGGTAAGTTTAGGAGTTTAAGATCTTTAGTTTGTTGTTTTGGGCTCTGATCCTTTTCTAAAAACAAATAAAATATAAAATCTACTACACGACTTTGACTTGTTGTCAGCTGGCCCTTATTGGGAGTGGGGAGAGAAGAACATAAAAAGCATGCTACGTGTTAGCTTTCCCCCAGACAGGGACAAAACATTTAGCAAAAGTACAGTTTTATGACAGTGCTTGGGTAGATACAGTAGATCCATCAACTGGACGTCAAACCCGGGTCGCTGCTTCAGCTGAAGAGTTTTGGATATTGATGAGTGGTGAGAGATACTCCTTTAGGCTTTGGCAACAGCCTTGTTGGGATGTGACACTATTTTACTCCAGGAAACAATTTCTGCACATAAATATCACAACTGTGTTTTCCAAGCTGCAGGGCATAAACAAAGAAAACACATTTAATGACTTATCTGTCAGTATCAGTCTAAATAAAAAATTTTAAAAAGTGAGCAAACTCTATGCACTGAGGAAGACCTTAATACATTTTAGAGCTCAAAAAGTACAATGAAATTAAGTTCATTTTTTAGATTACAGTATTTCCTCAAACAGTGACCAGAATCTTTAATCACTTCCACTTCAGAAGGTACCAGGCCTTTATATGAAGCAGGCTTGCATTAAAGCCATCATCATCAAACAGAGGATGTTAGATAGAAATACACCCTATTTCTATCTAACATCCTCTGTTTGATGATTTTGATTTTTTTTCAAATTTTAGTTTGAAGCCTGATATTATTTCACCCCGTTTCCCCTTTAAAAGTTGCTGCATTATGCTGTTTATACAAACTCAACATTATTGTATCTGCTTCAAATTAAAAGCAGTTTTAGTGTTTCAGTTGACAGAATTTACAGTACCAGGGCTTTTATTGTGAAATATTTGCAAGCCCCACTTTGGTAACAACAGCTTGAACAGGTATAAATGGTAAAAATGCAAAGTGGATCAGAATGAGTGCATTTATTTAGCATTCTGTAGATTGACTCAATCAAAACTAAACTGAGGTACCATTACTCCAGATATTATTATTATTATTATTTATTATTTATTTATTATTATTATTATTATTATTATTATTATTATCCCACACTGGGTCATCTCTGGCTACAGTATGATGTTTCTATATAAACAGATTTCAATGAAAATCTGTTGACAAGTTGACTCTGGGGAGGGGAACAGCTGATTAGATTTTGAGGCTTATCCAGTGTAACATGCAATCAATTTGAAATTTGGTCAGTACAGAGGATACAGAAAGTGACATTGTAATAATTTGCAAAGGATACGTAATGAATGCATATTCAGAGCTGTGTTTACCTGCAGGTGTCAGGTGGTGATACCAAGGTGCAGGATATTAGGCAGTATGATGCAACATCTGCTCTGTTTATGTGATATTTTTGGCAAATTTATTGTGAAATGTATTTTCAAATTTAATTCCCATTTTTTTGTTCAAGCTCTTATATCTGATTGCTACACTTTGGGTGTGTTGAAAAGACGGGAAAATAGAAATTGCATGTTTTGATGGCATATGTTTGGAACCCCAGATTCAAGAAATAAAGTTAATATTGTTAATAATAAGAAATTACTATTGGATTTACAGAGAAATGTTTTATATTTTTGCATTTGCAATATAAGTCAACATATAATGAGCATCAATCAGTTAAGGCCTAACCAGGGACAAGGATTGCAAATTAGCTATGGGTAGAAGTCCTATACACATTTCATTTAAACTGTAACAATGTCTACATACATCGTCTCTGTCCAATAAATTAATAAAATAAATAAATGTGTGTATTATAATTATGAATGTAATTATCCTGTGCAAGTATTCATCATGGTCATATCTGTTGAAGGAACAGTTGTACATAGTTTAAATGGTTTCTATTTCTGTTCTTTATATTTAATTTATTGATTATTATTTTCTTTTACTTGTGACTACTGAGCGGCTGGAGGATTTCATCAATATTTTCAACCACTAAAATTAAAGTTAGAGCACAATGTGAGAACAGTGGAGAGGGTGTCTAATGTAAAAAATATTAGTCTGCAGTGTCCTCTAATGGTTGGAAGGGTAACTGCACTAATTTGAAGTTGGTTAGATAAGATAAGATAAGATAAGATAAGATAAGATAAGATATCCCTTTATTAGTCCCACAGTGGGGAAATTTACAATATTGCAGCAGCACAGTGTACAAAAAACACAGCAGGAGGAGGGGAAATAACATTTTTTAAAAATACAATACAATAAAGGAGGGGGGGGGGGGTAAAGTGTCTCAAAATATTTCACAGTACTGAAAAACCACAGAAAAAGTGTCTCAGTAATTCACACAAGTACTACTAATTGTTTGGTCTACTGGGAGCAGTGCTGATTGTATAGTGCTGATTGTATTGTATAGTTACAAAATCTAGAACACAAAGTGTGACTGTATTGCTTCCCCTCCTCAGTCATTTTAATTTACGGTTGTAAATCTCTGGTTTTCTATTAAGAAAAAAAAAAGCTGTAATATTTTCTTAAAATGTCAGATTTTTTTGGGATCATTATTGTTTTAAATTGTTTTAGTTTTTAAAAACATAAATTGTTTTTTAGTTTAATGATCTTGTTCTAACTTAATTTCACACTAGAGCTGGTAATAGTTCGCTAATATTTTATTTACTATTAATACTGACATAAATATCACACATTTCAGTGTCCTGCACATTTTGACACTGAATTGATGTTTTTCTGACTTGTAGAACCAGCAAAAAACAAGGTTGAAACTTGTCTGTGTGATCAACTCATGTGAACATTCTCATTCTGATTAGCTGTTGACTATCGAATCAGTATTTTCTCAGTTTCAAGTATCACGATACTAAACTAGGTACTGGCTTTATCAAAGTCAAAGTTTTGGTATTGAGACAACTCTGGTAAAAGGTCATTCCGAGTCACCAGTGTTCATATACAGGCACACAGAGTATAGGAAAACCCCACCACAGAGACCAGGAGCTCCATCTAAACTCTGATCACCTCCGGTATCATAATTACATCTAATCAGTGAGGAGGAGGATAGAGACATTGAGGTGCAGCAGGTGAGGGGCACTCAGGCCCCAGGCCTTTCTTTTCCTTCCAGGATCAGCACCAGGGAGATCCCTACATAACTGGACTCGCAGAACATGTATGAGTCAGCACTTACCACAAACCACTGAACGCCTTCAGAGCTCTACTGGTACATCCACCACAGTAACGCACCCTGTGAGGAAGACCTGAGTGATGTATGACACCATCACATGAGAGTCAAATATGATGCCAAGACCATTTCTGAACAGGGATGGAGCTCCACCACCACCCCCACGTATGCAACCATCTGATTCCATACTCAGGTCATATAATAACACCAGGGAAAGTTCTATTTGTTAAAGAACACCGTGGGCAGTTGAACGTTCTTGATAAGAGCATTGACAAAAAACTGGTAGGTGGACCTTGAGTTTTAAATTTCTGGATCATTATTGCAGCTTAAAATAGAGACAGAATTCTTCAGTATTTTGCTGCTCTGATATGAAATAACACACATGAGCTATTCTTATGCAGTGCTTTGGGGAAACTGCAGAACCCATCCTGGCTCTACATGGTGGCTCTTCAAATAATCATAATGATTTTGTGAAGGAATCAGTGTTCGTTCATATCTTGATTCATTACGACATGACACTAAAGAAGACCATCCAGGAGGGGATGAGTGATGTGTGTGTGGAATTAACCCCAGAGGATGTGAGATGATTTGATTGCTGAGGATAAGTACTCAGCAGGTTTCTGTTCCACAGCTCTCCTTACATTTGCCTCTGTGGCTGAATCTCCCAGCAGATTATGATGTCACAGTGGAGTGGGAATAGAATCAGCCCTTCCTCTGGATCTGGGGATCACAGTCGGGATTAAGTGCATCTAGGTAGTGGTCTGTATCCAGTGAATGCTCAGGAGCGGTGGAGTTCATGCCGTCCTACTGGCTTCTCCCATGTGGACCTCACAGGAAACAAAATACTGGATTTTTGCTGAAGAAGAATGAGACAAAGATAATGAGAGACATCTAAAGAATCATTGACCTCCTGTGGTAAGATAAATGATTTGTACTGTAGCTGCTGTTTGTGAAGGATGTTGTCAGGCGAACTAAAGTTTTTACATCTCAACAGAAACAGAAATCGATCGACTTTATAGTTGTAGAAAGAAAAATGTTTCAGTCAAATCTCATGAACAGTATTCAGGAGAGTTTAGTGCTTCATGGTGAGGTGTACTCACACTGTTGTAGCCTACTTTAAACAAACATTGATATATTTTTTTCTAGACTGTGTCTGCTGCTTCCAGTAAGCAAGATGAAGGTGAAATGGACCATGCTGGGAATGGTTGTCTTCTTTCTGCTCTCTGTGGTCATGACCAGCTGCTTCATATGGCAGTACAGGATGCCAAAGCTGCAGGCAGGTAAGGTTTGCCCTCAGTCCACCCACACATGGACCTGGAACTACTTTTGGAACAAGGCCTTCCTTAGCCTCTTTGGTGTAATTGCTCGTAAACAGGAGCGCCAGCAGGATTACACAAAGCTGAAAAAAGTAGTGGCAGGATTAGCAGCCGCGTTAAAGCAGACTTTAACTCCTGCTGAGGGACAGGAGGAGGGAGGGTGGAGCATTACTGCGTGTTTCTAGATAAAATTATTAGTGACTCATGCTTTGTATGTGACAAAAATGTGAATTTGGCTCAGGGACAGCTCAGTGTTCTGACTGTCAAACACACTGTGCCTGAAGAAATGAGTCACATAATAAAGCTTTATAACCTCCTACAGTTGGGAAAATGTGAGCAGGTTGACATATTTATAACATCTACTAATGAACTGCACAACATGATTCTTTTATGGCTGGATTCTTACTGGAGTAAAAATACCCTCCCTATTATCTACCACTACTACTGTAGATTATATTTTACATTTAATATATCTGTATTTAATTCAGTAAACATACACTGTTAACTTATGCATCATTCTACGACATACTGAGTTAAAAGGCAAATAAAACAGATGTGATAATTTACTTTTTGACAGATAGTACAAAAGGCAATATATTTTTATGTCAACTTAATTCATATGTGAGTGCAGAATATGCTTACTGGGAATTTGATGCCATCCAACAAATTCAGACAAATGTTGAGTTGCACAAATGGATGAATAGTCATAAAAATGAACTATATTCATGGTTTAGGAGTCTTGGAGCCTGAAGCGAGGAGCTGGTGTATAGTCTGGTGGTACAGCAGCAGATTCTTCTGTACCTTTTGCTAAATGGCTGTTGGGTGAACAGGCTCTGACGCTACGACAGAATTGTCTTTGAGTATCATTAGGCCTCACCGGTACCACAGTTGCTCAGTACCTGGTATGACAGTGGTCTTCTGGGTGGTTTTGATCACCAGCTGCAGGCCCTCCTTTGCTGGCTGTGCACAAACCATGCCAGATTGTGATGTTTGCAGCCAGGATGTTTTTTATTGCTCTTCAGTGAAAGTGAATAAGAGTTTGTCATGGGAATTTAGCATTCTCTAGTTTCCTTAAATATCATTTATGAGCTTTGTTTACCAGGGTGTACATGTGTGATGTCCTTGAGCAGGTCCACTGCTGAGCACTAGAATGAAGGAGGCTTGTATCTTAGAAAGTGCAGGTGGCATAAAATACTGTATTAGTAATAATCTAATAATGTATAGGTATTAGCGTTGATACCATTAACAGGCTGCGTAGAGTTAGAAGTGTGCCGTCACAACTAAGCAACCATTCATCTGGACTGGCATTTTTTCAGAAAGGATCAGTAAAATAATATTATCCATTGAAGAAATAATGTATTGAAAATGTCCTTATTGAATATTCATGTATTATGCATATATACACTAAGTCGTGTTCTTGCTGGTTGGATGTTAGCTTGCATTTCAGACCATATTAAATTGTGAACTGTGTATTGGAGGCAAAACGGGCAAACAGCCACTGTTCTCAACTTGACCAGGGGACACCTGAGGCATTCCATGGGGTGTCAACGCAAGGAAGAGCATCTACAGTGGAATTAATGGGTTTTATGGAAATAAGTACTAAACAAGTGCTCTAGTGTTAGCAAGACTTTCAAGATTCAAGCTGTCCAAATCTGTCTAATATACTGTACATGCTGTATTCTGCTATCCAGAAAGCAGAGATGGGTTCAATTACAAAAGACCTCAAACCTGGCAAACCTCCTTAAGAGGACAGGCCCAGTGCTTGGACCAAAGGAATCTCCAATATTTGTATCTACAGCGACTGGGTTTTCTTTAAACATTAAACAGAATTGTTGGAATGTATGCTTTGTCATTTTTGACTAGGTTGGCAATTTCCTCTAGATGTATTTAGGATGGCTGCTTGAACTCAAATCAGTTTCTCTGTAAACCTGGACGTGGTGTGTGTGTGTGTGTGTCTGTGTGTGTGTGTGTGTGTGTGTGTGTGTGTGTGTGTGTGTGTGTGTGTGTGCGTGTGTGTGTGTAAAAGAACACAACATTAATTACCATCAGGTCCTGTTGCATAAATGGCACAGATGGAGACACAATTATGGTTTCTGCTGCTGGGTGATCGCTTCAGGTCATGTGATTGATTTTTTCCTCATTATGATGTATTATTTCACCCATCCACATCCCATCCACTATTAATCAGAATGATCATTAATATGACCCGGGTGACACGCAGATAAACTGTAGTGCCTGTAAATGGACTTTACCTGCGATCTGAGCATAGTGATGTGGTTCCTGACAAGTTAATTATTGGTGCATTTGATCATATGCAGTCAAATGAAGTTGTTGATGGGAGAGAGGATTGAGAGTCAACAGGGGCAGTGGGTCCACCTGCCAAGGACCACATACCTGTCCCTCAATGGAAACAAGTGGTGCTGTTTGAATATCAATGTAGCAGATGCATGCTCAATACAACCCCTTTGCGTCTTGTGCTTTACGTTACACCCTGATTATGCATTTTTTACACAGCAAAAAGGGGAGTGGACATGTCCTAAGTGTAATTTCCAGGGGCTTAAGACCAGGCACTTTAGATCACTGAAATAGGATCTAAACGGTGCATTTCTGGTTGTACAGTCTAAGTTGTGTGTGCTGCATGTTCCATACATGATGACTTTCCCTCCTCCTCCACAGAAGTGAATGCAAAAGAAACAACAGTACAGGAGATGTGTCCTCAGTTCCCTGAGCCTGTGCCCCTTAAACATCCCATCATGTCGCTGAAGGCAGCCTTGGAGAAGGTGAATCTCTTTCAACTAATTAATATTAAAGTGTAGATATCATTGCATATGACTATAGTCTATGGTCTCACTGAAGTTTCTCTTAACAGATTGATGTACTTCTGAGGTCGAGCGTTCACGCCACCAAGCTGCCAGCCATATCAGCCATTGTGGTTTTAAATGACTCTGTGCTGTGGAACGGAAACTTTGGCAAGAAGAACATAAGTGACCCCTCCTCTTCTGCACCCAATGAGTACACAGTGTACAGGTGAGATTTACAGTCAGGTGAGATTAGCAGAAAATATGACTGAGATACGACAAACAGGAAGTGGTGATTTGTCTCCATGCCAAATATGTACTAATATTAAGATTACAATAAATTGCAATAAATAAGACAACTATCTATGTGTGAATATCAGAGTTCTGTTTGCACCCAATACAGTGTTCCAGATTTGGAACTGTGCATGCTGCAACTTTAATCATTAGCACACATGATGCACCCTGCAGTCTAATTCTTCTCTTGGATAATGCATATGATCTGAAGCTCAGAGTTAGAATTAGAGGTAGGGGTTAGGATTAGACCTTCATTGTATTAGTTAAGCTACATACATGTGATCAATGAGAACCTGAACCACTCACCAAATTAAGTGCTTAAACCTGATCTGTGCAGCAGCAGACATGCATTCATTTAATCAAATGAAAATAAGCATGTGTTACATTCACTTTCATCACTTTGATTGCAGAATTGCGAGCCTCTCCAAAATCTTCCCTACACTTATGCTTTACAAGCTGTGGGAAGAGGGCCTGGTGGACTCTCTGGACGACCCTCTGGAGAAATATGCTGACAACTTCACCATCAAGAACCCACTGGGAAAAGGTGGAGGGCCGGCATCCTTGTCAGTGAGGACCCGCGGGCGCTCTCCTGCCCTCACTCTGCGCAGGATGGCTAGCCAGCTCTCTGGTAATCCCAGAATCTATTTTAATGACATGAAGACCATCTTTGATTTACAAACATCAAACAGGGCTTCAAAGTATCTGTTTACACAGCATATAATTTACAAAATAATCAATAAGCATGAGCTTTTTTGTCCGTTATAGAGAGAGGGAGAAAAGAGAGTGAGAGCGAGGGGTGATCAGTGGTGCAACGAGTCATGTGGATAAGAGAGAAGGCTCATGTAGAGTATGGACAGAAAAGGAGATGTGGTACAAAAAGCCCAACATAACTCTATAATCCCCTGGATTATCAGTTTAGTTGGATTCTCTACTAACAAGCAGAGTGAAAGCTGACTCATATGAACAGGATGGCATTATTCGTCTTGTTTATTAGGCTAACTATGGTAATCTGGTCTGGGTCACCTCTCTCATCTACGCCCAGCCGCTGTCTCACTCCCCTGTCAAAATACTCTGTAGCCTGGTTCCAGACCTCCGAATCATCACCATCACCTCTGATTAGTTCGGTGATTAAATTAGGTATGGTGTTCACCCAGTTGAGAAACAGCAGACTATGTCTTACCTCACAGTTTGTCGCGTTTAGACATAGCCACAGATAGAAATACATTAAAAAAATAGAAACATTAACTTTTTAAACAAAATCTTTGTTTGGTAGTCATGAAAAATAAAATAGGCTCACAGAAAAGGATTGAGATTCAGATTGAGAATGACAGGGGAGATGTGTCGGTGGCTAAGAAATGAAATAACATCAACACAAATCAAAATCAAAATTGAGTTGAGTTGAGTTAGGTTTTTATTTTGAACATGTAATTAAAAAAACAAAACAAAAAAATAAACTGAACAAACCAACAAAATGACATTTAAATGGGCAAAATTAAACAGCCTAGTACATAACAAATAAATAAATAAACAATAATAATAATAAATAAAACATAGCAAAAAAGAGAGAAAAAATTTAAAAGAACAGTGAATTTACATCACATGTCCAAAAAGGAGCGGAAAGAAGTATAAATTCCACCCCTTCTCCATTATTAATTAACTAAAATTCTTCATATGCTTCTGGTGTATGTATGTATATATATATATATATATATATATATATATATATATATATATATGAATATCATGAATATCATTATCGCATCATAGAATCAAATAGCTCAGCAGCAGCTGGTGAGGAAACCACACTAGTCTGTGTCTAGACTCTCATACAGGACACGTCTTTATTGCCCATTACAGCACCTTAGCTAACCTGGACTCACAAGAACACAGAGACGAGTTATAATTACACAAAGCTGTGTCCACAGATGGAGCTAATCAGCTCTGTGCACCCAAAATAAAAAAGGAGGGATTAACAGAGGGGGAAGCCCTACAGCGAGAAGAAGTCCATCTGACCACGGACTCAAACCATGACACATAATTATTGTTGGAAATGTTGGACTCCATACACACTTGCTAACATGCATCCAAAGTACTGGAAAAATTGAAATGTTGAGATGATGGCACCAGCTGAAAAGTGAAGGGATCATGAAAGTTGTGACGTTGCATTAACCTAGCTATTATCATAAACACCTTATCACCGTTTATTGATGTCAAGCCTTTCTGCTTGTTTGAAAAGTGTGCATGCTAAGGGTTTGCACTTTTCTAATACATATTAACAGAATAATGTTCATACTGAGATGTTTGTGAAGTGGTGAGTAAAGCTCTTATGCAGGTATATGTGAAATGTTTCCATGCATGATTACTCAGCAAAAATTCTTTCTATACCTTCTTTAGAGGAGCCAATGCATTAATGTACAGCCCACAGACGTATGCACCGCATTTACTCACCAAGGTTTTCTCGTATTTTGACAGGGTTACCCAGAAGATTAAGGTCGACTAATCTCCTTTGGAGTGGAGATACCGAGGCAGCCCTTAATTTGCTACAGGATGATGTCCTCGTGGCAGATCCAGGCACTAAGTACGGCTTTGTTTCCTTCCTCCTCTCTATTTTTGACTTGGTTGACTATCAACCATCTATGCATTTCTGTGGTGTTAATGGAAAGAAAGGGTTGACGTCTGTTTGTAGAACTTTGGGTATTTTGCATCCAGAAGGATTTTGCAAAAATCTGTCTTTTTTTCCTTCAGATGCCACTACAGCAATGTTGCCTTTTCTTTACTGGCCGACATCTTGGCCAAGAGGGTGACTGGCTCAGACTTTGAGAGCTGGGTGTCTGACAACATTCTGGAGCGGCTCAGCATGGAAGACACTGGTTTCAACTTAACTCCAGCCATTCAGAGGCAGATGGCTGTAGGTGTGTACAGCAACGGCCGGCCAGCTCCCCACTACAACCTTGGCTGGTATCGACCTGCAGGCCAGATGTATTCCACAGCTGCTGACATGGCTAGACTCATGATGGTTCTTCTGGGTGGTTATGGCGGGACTCTACTCCGCCAGGACACCCTAAACACCATGCTGACCCCAGTCTTCCGATGCCACAGCAGCTACTTTGCCAACTCCACCGGCACACCGTGGGAGATCAACGAGCAGTTTGGCTACGATGTGGTGAGGAAGGACGGGGATCTGGATGGTTATGCAGCCACCCTCTCCCTGGTGCCAAGGCTCAAGATAGGGTTCGTGATCCTGATGGCGGGGGTTCGTCCGGCAGACAAGGACCTTGTGAGCCAGGCCTACAACTACCTCATCCCAGCAGTGCAGAGCGCTTTCAGGGACGCTCGACGAACTCTACGACCACCACCCAACCCAGCTCCATATGTAGGCTTTTTCACTTACAGAAACATGACTTTCTATGAGATCAAGGTGGACTCAGACAGAGTGCTGGTCATGCAGCAGTTTGGACCACAGGTGGACACAACGGTGCCATCCAAGTACAGAACTATTCGGCTGGATTATCTGCAGGACAGGGTGTTCAGGGTGATCTTTGAGAGCCCGTACCCTTGCAAACTGAAGGTCAACAGTGCCTCAGTCTCCCTGGAGGCACAGGACAAACAGCTTTTCAACTTTTACCCCTTTAACAAGAAAGGTGTGTCACCAGGGTTTGATTCCCCAGGACTCAACACCTACAGAGTAACAAGGATAGCTGGCAGACCGTACTTTACTTCGTAAAGACAGGAATTCAACTTAAAGCAAATGTTGCTGTAACTTGTGTGGGGGTTTGGGTGGGTTTGAGAGGGATCCAAGGACAAATACAACGGGAAACTTGATATTGCAAACATGGCGTTTTTCTTGACTGTTGGGTCATTGTGTGGTTTGTGTTCTGGGATGCTGTCTTGCTAAGGTAAATGTGATCAATCTGAACTTGTATTTAAATAATGTTATACTATTATATGATAATTATTGTATGCCTATTGTATAATTTAGTCCAAATCTACAAAGTAATATTTAAGTGAAGTCAATTCTTCTGCTGAATGACATGCACAAGCAAAACTGATAGAAAGGTTTCCTGTATAAATGTGGCGTTTGTTTCATGGACAATGTGATATATTGCTTCTCAACTTTTAAGTGCCTACAGCGTGGCTGAGAAATAGGAAAACAATTCAGCTCACAGAGGAAGGTTGTATGCACAAGAAAGAGAAAACAATATGCTAAATAAATTCATATTATATAATAAGTGTTTGAGTATTTCTAAGTTTTTATCAACCTTTTCAGATATTGGTAGACATACAGCTGACACCGAGGTGACTAGAGAAATATCTATTGAACAATTCTGCAATTCTGCAATACATAACAGCCATTTACACATGCATTAAGTAAACACTGGAAACACTGTTCAATACAACAATTTAAAAATAAATGTCTCATCCAAAATAAGAAAATAGTTGAATCAACTCAATGCCATTCTTAGAGTATGGTCTAGGCAATGTATAAATTATAAAGAAGAATCTGCTTGACTTAGTTTTATCAAAAACATATATATGTGTGTGTATATTTGTTTTTTTGTTTTTTTGTTTCTCCTCTTCTGAATTCTTCACTATACTGTTTATATCTGAGGCTGTGCTAAGGCTGCACTTCGTGCTTTGACCTCAATGCTATGACAGAATGCTAACACACTCACATTGACAATGTGTGTTTAGTGCTAATTAAATAAATGTTAGCTTCCTAAAATTCTAAGATGATGAACATGGTAAGCAGGTTAAGTTACGTGAGGAAAAAGATGAGAGGTTTACCTTCCATATTGTAGGATGTCAGGCAGGCAGAAGGACAAAGGTGTAAAAAGGAAAATTTATGAAATTAAGTTCAGAAATTTTAAATCAAATGGTAAAAATAAAGCCTAATAACAAGCTTAAAAAAATAGGGACCTAAACTCATGAAGTCAAGCAAAAAATAAGGAAACTGAATCAAAACTACATTTTGACTGTAAACATATTATACTTCACAAATACAGTAAACAGTAAGATTATCAAGTATTTGTCCCTTCTTATAAATTTGGGAAGTATCGTAAATTAAGTTGAAAGTACTGCATATGTCCATTTGTCCCAGGGTGTTTACAGGAAGCTTCATATATTCTGCTGTAAATGTCATGTGTGCTTAGTATAGAGCTTTTCCCATGGAGAAAGAAGAAGCCTAACCCTTATCATACAATGCAGACTACTGTACACATATTAATCAACAACATGAACACAAAAAAAATGAATAGCCATCATTTTTCCTCTCGTTCCTCCACACTAAATGGCAATAGTGACATTTTTATTGCATCACAAGCAGTTTATTATTAACCACCTTCAGGGGTGTTCCGTGCTCCAGAGCCAAACCCTCTATAAATATGCTGGAGCGATGCAGAGTAAACAACAGAGAAACAGAGAGACATTCATTTCACACCACATCACAGGAAGCAACAAGATGAAGACAACCATATGTGTGTCGGTCTTGCTCGTGGTTTTGTTCCAGCTGTCCAGTGCTGTGACTGTCACGGTAAGAACGCCTGAGTCCACAGCAGCTCTACCAAACCTGCTGCCACATTCTGTTTATGTCAGTCTGTCTAAATGGAATCTGATGTTTTAACCAGCAGATGTTTAAGTATTCATGACACTGAAAAGATAAGTAAGTATTTGCTTTTGCTTTCTCTGCAACCGCTCGAAAATGGCTTTGAACAAGCTTCTCAGATGAAGCCTCTGTCACTCGTGTCAGACATGTGTTTGAAGTTGTTCTGAACACTAACGCTGGACGGTGGAGTGAAAAGTCTCTTTAGAACAGTCTCAGTTGGTGACATTAAAAGTGGTTTGAGAGTAAAAAAGGGAGGTGCAGAGTGAAGTTCAAACTCTCACTCCTTTCTCACCTCCACAAAGGTAACATCAAAAGGTCTGAAAGATTTACTGGCCCTTTAACTCTGTTAATGTTTTGTTCATACCTGGTGTTGCTTAATAATGTGTCTCCAGTGAGGGCTTGTGATTTGAGGTTACTGCTGTAGTTTAGTGGTGAAAACAGCATGTTTCAACTGATTTCACAGGTGAGAGATACATTTATATTATAGTGAGCCAAATGTTAATCAGACAGTGTGTAATCCATTCTGTCTGTTGTTGAGGCTTCTTGCTGTTTCAGAGGACGTCAGTTGAGTAGGTGGTTCTTCAGTGAGGACCAGGACACATTAACATTCACACTGCTGATAGAATGTGGCCTTATGAGGCCTAGACCACGTCTGAATGTGGTCTGACTGATCAGAAATATATCATTATATAGATCAGCATCAACTCTCATGTTGCCAGGTTGTGAAAATTCCTTCCAGCGTTACACTTTGTTCTTTTAAGCTCTTCAAAGACCTTCCAAAAATAAGTATTAGAATTATGTCCATGATTTGTCAGCATTTAAAAAAGCCATTGTTTTTATTTTTTATTAAGGGTTGCACCACTGAAAAATGTAAACATCATGAATTAAAAGGCAAATGCAACAGCAATATTTATCAAATTACATTAAAACATATAAATGATTTGAAACACAGTAAACTATCATTTTTGTAAGTTTTCCTACTTTTCATTTTATGACTACATTCTAGTTTCAGCCTGTATTTGGAGTGAAATAAGGTGAAATATGTTCCTATTTAGAGAGTCTGTAACGGACTGATTAAATCATGTAGTACAGAATGTGGGTCATAAATCTAAAATACTTGACAAAGACTGCAGTGAAATCACCTAAAGCTCCTGAGCTGTGTCGTTTCTTACAGGAGGGAGACTTCCAGTTCTCCCTGGAGGCGGTGAAAGCACTGGAGGCCCTGATGACTGGACATGGTGCATCAGCTGAGCAGCTGGAGGCTAAAGCGGTGGCTGTGTGTTCTCACCCCGCTCTGCCTAAAGTCTTCCAACCTCTGTGTCTGAGGAAAGACGCTGGAGCATCTCTGGCCAGGCTGGGTAAAGAAGTCTTGAACTGGTTTTAAGCATTTTCGTTATAACTGTTTTGGCCACACTTTTAAAAAAAAAAGAAAAAAAGTAAGGGTGCAGATTTCATTACAACTTTTACAACAACTGATCATTACAAGAACATACATGTCCAGGTCCCACAGTTTACTATTTCCATAGATATTCTTTTAATGCCCTCCAGTGCCATGGTGAGGGGAACATTTTTGAGGAAGCCAAGTTGGGCGGGGGGTGGGGGGTAATGTAAGACTGGCTATTGATTATACATCTTAATTAATGCGAATCCCCCAAACCAATAAGCGGCCGCTTAATGCAAAGTCAGCAACAGAATTGGCAATAAAAGCAGCATTCATTCACAAAGTTAATCAGGAGAGTTTAAAGCTTTATGGTCCCATCACAGAGTATCAGTAGGCTACAGGTATCAAACACATGACTTACAAACTCTGTAGTATCTGTGCTTGACGTACACAAATACCTTCAATACTTCCTTATTGTTTAAAAGTAGGTCAAACGCTCAAATGCTGATTTTCTATGTGTTTTTTATTTATCTGTAATGTTTATTGTCCGTGGGTAAACAACCCCAATTTAAAAAAAAATAGGCTACTTCAGGGGGACTAAAACATGCAGCTAAATTCTAGCAAGACACAAGCATCATACCCCCCATCTGCATCACTCTATCTGAAGAAGAAGGCCTTTCTCCTGTCTTTCATGGTCGCAAAGTGCTCAATATCATGCGGTAGAATGTCCCACCTGCCTTTAGGTCCTCCACAACAGCAGAGTCTATGGATATTTTGGCGAGGTTGACAAGTCTGTCCTGTCCGCATGTATTCTGCAGATAAGTTTTTATCCTCTTTAGACAGGAAAAGGAGCGTTCTGCAGATGTGCTCGTGGCTGGTATCGTGAGCATAAGCTGCAGCAACTTGTAGACCTCAGAAAAGTGTGCCATGGAGGTCATCTTCAATTGGAAGCTGAATCAGTTCTCCTGGTGGCTTGTGAAACAGCTTGTTCATGTACAGCACGTGTGGCTCATGCATCCCAGCAACAGAACTGGTTTTAATGGTTCTCACCAAGTTCAACACACAGTGTGTACTTTCTGCTGCTAGAGTCACACAACAATAACAGAACAACAAAAAACACATGTAGCGTGGGATCATGGGAGTTTGTATTTTAAGTGTTAAACCTTCATTTCTGAGGTAAATCTATCTGACTGGACTCGGAAAAGTTCACAGACGAGGTGAAGTTTTAAAGTTCGATTCACTTTAGGTTTAGTTGCCTTGACAGATTTCCTTCCTCACTCTCTGAAGATATAGCAACAAGCAACCAAAAAAAAAGGTACTGTTATCCTGGATACAATTATAAAATCATAATTTCTCTGGGTTTCAATACTGTTTGATAACATTTGGAAAAATCTAAATACACAACTCAGCAAAATACATAACAAATATAAGAGGAGAAGTTAGACGATCAGAAACAAACCAACAGGTTATCCAGATTATGTAAAGCCATGGTTCACAATGTGGGGTTCAGGGCCCCCCTAAGGGTCTGTAACATCAATCTGAGGGGTCATCAAAGGATTAAGACAATAAGAGAGCAACATAAAAAAGAAGTGCAATTTTTACACAAAGTGCTACAAAACTGTTTATATATTTGTCATGAAATACATACTAGCTACGTCTGAATGACTTCTTCAGAAATCATTCCAAAGGAAACATGAATCCCAGTATGTTTTAACTCATGTCCACACAGAGGGGTCACACTTATATTTTAGAATATCACAAGGCAGAAATGTTAGGAACTACCATGTACTGACCCAGATCAGTGTATTTGGAGGACAAAGTGAGGTGATGCCACAGATCCTTCATCCACAGGTCGAAGCAGGGACTGGCTCTGTAACGTATGACAGATGTTTGAGTTAAAGGACCGTTTGTTTTCTTGTTCATATGTGAGTTTGACAGACAGCAGCAGCCCAAAGACTTTAGTGCACTTTATGCAGCCAAGGCTAAAGGCTAATGTTATTAATTGTTCAGGATGGTCATTGAAGCAGACCGAGGTTTTAAAGATGTGACCTCAGATTGTCTATCAAGAAACCAGATATCTGAACATTTCGTGATCCCCTGAGGATAAACGTTCATATTTTCAGTGATGTCTCTCTTTTCCCTCTGCAGCATTGGTGGCGACCCACTCTGATGCCTGTGAGATCTGTGAATCTGTTGCCTGCACTGGCTGTTGAAAGGGAAACCTGTCTCATCTTTCACAGAATGATGTCACTAAAATCAAGAATTTAAATGGAAGAAGAAAACTTGACATATTTCTTCATTGATTTATTTCTCTTCTGTATTTGTGCTCCTTAAACATGGTCAGTTTTGTACTTCTAGTTAAAAGATTTACTTATTTCCTTATTTGTTGTTGAAATCAGAATAAAATATTCAATTTCATTCATTTTCTTTTCTATTTCTTTAGAAACTCTCTGTATGTGGAGATAAACTGTAGTAAGACTCTGGCTCAGACTGTGGCCTCTTAACTTGGTATTTTTCATGGCCAGTGTTATCACTGAGATCCAAAGGGGAAACCTCAGTGGACACGTCTGAGTCCAGCTGTTAACACCTGGTGTCATGATCACTGAGACAGACACAATGTTCTTAATACAAAGAAATAACTTAATGTAGAACATTTAATGGAATTACAAGAAGTTCCGCAAAGTTTATAATATTTTTCCTCACAACTCACAAATCTGAGAGATTTTTTAAAGGATTCTGGTGGTTTTCTCATGAAAAAAGTAGCCTATATTATTTACTGTATTTGTGAAATATGACGGGTTTGTGATCAATAAAACTATAACTTGTCTTGAATTCGGTGTAAACAAGGAAAGAATCAAAAGCTCCAACACATCATTCACATCACAGTGAACCAAATGAGAAGCAGTGTGTAGTCCATTATATCTGTAGTTGTGGCTTGTAAGTTGTTTGTCATAATCAGGTGATCTAACAACTCTTCATTCTTTAATGAAGTTTTTGTTTCATTCATTGTTAAAATGAACCCAAGCCAGAAGTTGGAATGGAGTGGTTTGGTTTAACACTCAAATTTATTGCAACTGATTCAGGATACAAACACGTTTAAGAAAAACAAAATCCAGACACAACATTGTAAAAAAAAGAAGTTTTGGTCATGCTTCAACAGGTCAGATCATCATCAGTGCTGGTATGAGTCTTCACACAGTGGGTAGCAGAGCTGAGACAGGAGGTCCTGTTCTCTCACTCCAGGTTTCTTTGTTTTAATGTTATTCTAAAGAATTAGGGTTATGATATCCATATTTCCTCATTTCTATTTATTCATTTATTTTTGCTTGGTGTATTATTTTTTTAATGGATTGCTTAAATATTAGAGGTCTTTGTAGTACTTTACAAAATACAGATAAATCCCAACAAACAAATGGTATATAATGATCAATATGTTTTAGCAAAGTTTACATATTGTGTAAAAGTCAAACTGACATTATGTAGTTTACCAGCAGAGGGCGTTAAAACCCTGCACCAACAACAATCCCCAGCCACACATTCATTAGTGAGACTCTCACTGGCCCTGTTCAGACCTGGTATCATTCATCCTGAGCGATCTGGTCATAAGTGGCTCTAAGTACAAGTGTGAACACATTTTATGAACATTTATCTTCATATAGAGCGATGAAGTGAGACCTAATCACAACTAGGCACTAGAGACACATGTGGAGACACATTATAATGTCAGGTATGAAGAACTGTTCACTTGTGACTGGATCACCCAGGACAGATGTTAATACCAGGTCTGAACAGGTTCACAGATAAAAGACATTAAATGTTCATAGGATTATTCTCATAAATAAAAGTCATTACATTGGAATTACATTACATACAGGATACGTATGACAGTGTGTCAGCAGCAATCACTCTTCCTCTTACAGACTGTTATCATCAGATGTGGCTCTGACGGTTTGAAGATGAAATGAAAGTGAAATAATGAAATGATGAAAGTGTATTTTACTGATTAAGATGGCTGGCATTTCCCTTTTATACCCTTTTATAGCTAAAACTCCAGGATACATGCAGGCAGAGTCAGTGTGGCTGATGGTTGCTACATTTTCTGGATCATGACCTGAAATTTACCTGCAGAGATATAAAAGACAATAAGAGAAGAAAGCATTGTTGTGTTAGTCCACAAGCCTTGATCAGACATCTTGTTTAATGTCGAACTAAATCCATTTAAAATCACAAATTCAATCCATGGAACCGTTAAAAGGGTGTTCATCTGTATGTTTGGTCAAACTGTGACAGGAAGGCTCCAATAATCTAAGAGAACACAAAGTCTGCAGCACATAGCGTTCTACACATATTTAACATTAGTAGCATTACATTGTATACGACATTGCTACAGAGTTACTTCTATAGTGTCCAATACGTCCAATTTGTGCTGCAAGATGAACCACCGCTAACGTTAGCTTAGCTTGTTTATAGGGTAGGATTCACTGAGTGTTCATCGTTCACTAATTTTTTTAGCTGAATTATCTGCAGGAGTCTTCTCTCCAATAGATAAATAAATAAATAAATAAATAGACATGGTAATTAAACCTTGTAAAAACACTGAATAAAGCAGCATATTATGTTAAAAATCAGTGCCTCGTTGATGCTTTTCAGTAGACACTGAACATCCATTTTTGCTAACATTAGCTCAGCTTGTTCTCTGATAATGTAAGATCCTATCCAGTGAAAATATATAGCATTAGTTGAAATGATGAAGATCTGAAAAGCGACGGTGACGTGACTGAAAACTGGGAGATAGGAAGCTAAACTTGGTTTCAAACTTCAGAGGCTCAACACCAAGTTATGGACAAGTTGTGGTGGTCCCCTTTTTTTGAGGTCTTTTCATTAGCAACCAAAGAGTCTGCACCTCGTCAACTGACCGTGATATGTCAACATTTAAAACAAAAAACAAAAATTGTGGTGAGCGACAATTCTTATGATGGTTCTCTCTGACCAATCAGTGGTCTTCAGTGTTTTCACGCTACTGTTTACTGTTAATGGCTCAGCTTAGAATGAAATTCTCAAACAGAGAATTTGTCTCGGGTCTATCAATGAGATGTGGTGGAAGGTTGTACAACGGTTACAGTAAGTCAAACCGCTGTTTCCAGGATATGAACTCTGTGAGAATGTCTCTGATTGGATGATGGAGGAGTGATGTGTGTCTTACACGCAGGCATGATGGACACCTCAGCCGTCACAATGCTCTTCACTCCCAGGTTGGACAGAGCTCCTCTCACCAGGCCACAGGTGAAGGCCAGATACTGCAGAGAAACAACCAGTCATCTGGGTCACGGGATGAGTACCAGCACCAGACTGACATCATCTATATAAAGCTTGATTAATGCGTATTTGCTGGATTAACTGCGCACAGCACTTTGTTCTAAATATATATATATATATAGTATATATATATATATATATATAATGTTAATGTTATATTATTTTATAGCAGTGCTCATTTAGCACTGTTCATCATCACTACTATGCTGCTTCACATATCACACTCCTCATACCCCACATGTACTTTTGTATATTTGTCTCAGTTGTTTGGTATATGTGTTTGTTATTTGATTTGTTCACAATAAAAAAAAGCAGAGCTCTCTAAAAAAAAATGGAATAAGAGCCACGGTTACTCCTCGATAGACCAGAGAGCACAGCCGTGTTCACTGCAGCGATCTACACACAAACACTCTGTGAACACTGAAATCGTACTTGTTGATATGCAGAATGAACAGTCTTAGCTCTGTTCTGCAGTTCTTTAATTCTGTTTGATCCATGTTGGATATCTAGAGCGGCTGATGTTCTTTTGATCAGTTAGCTTACAGTACGGCTGCACTGATGGAATACCAAGCAGACTTTAACATTTGACTTGGATCATTATCTTTTCTAATTGAAAAAAAAAAGGTTTACGGGATAGTTATGCTTCACTACATGCACAAGAACAAATAACACTGTTGGAGTGAATATTATTCATAAAGTGGATCTGTAATTAATGTTTGATATCAAGTTAAATTAAATGTGTCACAGGCATCATTACACAATCTGGTTTCAATTAACCGCCTCATCATCTGCGTCTCTAAATTTTCAAAAATGTCTTATGGTTCGGTCAGAGCTGACGTAATGGTGCACACATACCCTACGTTTACTACAGATCAAACATTGTGTGTGGAAAGTAGCATACGCCTCTTTCAGGCCCTCGGATGTGGTGACGCAAGAGTTCTAAATGAGAGCCTCTGTCTTTGAATGTGAGTCTGGAGCTGTGTGAAGCCCGGCTGGTCTGGGATCTGGTGCCTCACAGAAAGAAATACTGTTTGACAGAACAGATAGAACAGACAGCCTTAAAGTACAGATGAGTCATGCAGGACAGAGCACCTTTGGGGCTTGTTCCAGATACTGTTTCCCCACTGACAGCTGACCCAGGAGTCTGAACTTGTTGTCCTGAAGAACGTAGATGCCCTGAAACGCACGGCAACAGCACTGTTCACAGCAACTGTGTTGACATGGTAATAACAACCCTCTGTATGAAAGAGCTCAGTCTTACCTGGTGATTGGTTCTCAGGTTGTCAATTTGCTTCTTGAACACACAGGTCCAGAAGTCTTTACAGATGAACTTCATGACGTCGAGCTCGTCTTTAAACCGTGCCGTGTCTTTGGTCAGTCTAGACAGAGGACAAACAAAGGCCAGAGGCTTCAAACTGTTTGTATGACTGAGGATCAACATGTTAGTTCATCTGTCTGTGGCTTCATATGCAGTTTAAATGTTCTAAGCTGGTCACAACAGTTTTAAACAAATAGGAGGAAATGGTGCTTTTATTCTGAACTATTTTCATTTTTATGTTTCATTATTAATTCATTATAATTATCTTCTGTTTTTGTGAGCAGCATAACGTTACTCCAACTATCGTTGCATCTTGAAGCAGTCGGTGTTGGTTTGGCCTTGAATATGCAGGTTCCAGGGTGAAGTGCAACCTCACGTTTTCACAGGTCGCACCGCTGCAACTGCAATTTAGCAGGTCTGGTAAAAAAATGCTTGTATACTACACATAGAGCCAGTAGCTGACAATAGATTTAAAACTGAACTTTTTAAAAGAATTATGGTTTTATTATACCCCCAAAATAAATATTTCAATTTAAGCATCAGCACTTTTTAACAATATTTGTTTTTTTAAATTAAGGTCACCATATTTTTGGTGGTGAGTTTGCTGAGATTTAATGAAGAAAAACATTCATCTGCACCTTTATTCCTGTTTAAAGTCATTTACATAATGAAAGAAATTAACACAGCTTATGAGAACTGACAAAAAAGGCAATTGCTTTATTAGGTACACTTATATTATGTGCTGGAGCACCGCAATGAAAAAGTAATGTGCACCAGTGCAACCAGTGAAAACCGTTAGTCTGGAGGCCTGACATGTTTACTTTTAAGATATCTGAACTATTACTAGGAGTTGTCAAAACTGAATTACTGATAATAAGTGTTGTGTTTAGTGACATCACTGACATACAGTATGGAATAAATGACACCTCTAATCTTTTGACTTGTCAAAATGAGGTTATATTCTTGAATAACATATACGACTTGCACAATGTAATTTCGACTAGTAAAAATTCTGCTTTTGATATCTGTAATCTTAATTCCAGATAGTTCATAAATAATGAGAACTCTTGCTATAACATCACACGTGTCTCAGTGTGTTCCATATGTCTGAAGAAAAATTAAGCTTAGGATATCTTACATTTTCTTCTTGATTAGAGACGGCTGAATTACAGATGTCTGCAAGATACACTCGTGGGCAAAAAATTAGGCAAACACGATTCTTCATATTTTTTAAATTACTCCTTTATTTTAACAAATACAACTAATATAAGTGAGAATGTTACATAATATTGTAGCCTTGGCTATGTGCAAGGCATGTTTTATTATGGAATAGCTTTTCCTATGTTTTTCTTCAGAAAACAATCCTTTTCTGTCTTATAGCCCTTCATCAATGCTGCTCCATTCACCTCTGACTGGTCTCACACACTGTTAGTGTCTTTGTGTATGCATGTAGGTCTTACATGAAAGTTTTAAGTGAGGGCAAATTAAATTAAATCAGAACAGTAAAAATCAATATGATAAATTGTTGTATTATTTTTTTTTCCTCAAAAGAAGACTCAAACAAGCTTACACAGCTACTCATCACATGTTGTTTTTATTTTACTGTCACATGATTCTCCTCTACTTAATAAAACAAAGAGTATTAACAGAAAATATGGTAAAAAAGAGGTTATTTTCTTTTCCCAGGAGAGTATCTCCAGTCTAGATATGAACCTTGTCATAGGTTCCAACCATTACAATAACCTGCATAAGGAGACAGTTTAACCCTGATCACTGCCTGCTGTCACTGTTTTACATGATGGGTACACTTAGCTTATTACCTCTCTATTAGCCCTTGGCCGACCCTGAAGCCCATATTCTCCAGTTTGGTGATATTTCTTCCATTATCCTGAATGAATGACAGAGAAATGATGAGCAAACACAGCTGACCATAACAAACTGTTCCGGTTGTTGCGCCAGCGAAGGTTTCCTACCGTCCCTCCGTTTTCAGCTGACTTGTAAATGTACTGTATGACTTCGTTATGTAAAAACTGGAAAGGAGCCTCGTCTGCCATTCTTCTTCCACAGCAGCAGCAGCTCCGGTCTGTAAGCAGCTGGTTCACCCCTTCAATCACACCGGAGCCGACATTATGACACACTGAGTAAAATAAGAAGATAGACCCGAATAAAGTGTCTTTAGTAAACACAAACACTAAGCAAATGACGTCTGCTACTTCCTTGTTGTTCTTGTTCACCAGCGGTGAGGGGGCGGGCTGCTGCTCAACAGCGCAGTACTGCTTGATTACCGCCACCTGGTGGCCTGGAGGTGATAAAATACAGCAATGAGAGGGAGGTCTTGAAATCTGACACCCTTAATAAACATGCCTTTACTTTAAGTCACTTTGTATATTAGCTTTAGCTAAACAATTATAATGTAATTATGGAAAAATTATAAATGCACAAGACATTGCCACACCACCCCAGTCAAAAAAAGTATAAACACACTTTTGAATAATGAAAGACTGTCATTCCATTAACGTGGTTAATAGTTGATAAATATTAAGGTCTAACATTAATACGATTAAGTTATTAAATACAAATAAACAAGAATAGTAAACATAAAACAGATTGCTAAATTGAACAAATACTGCTAAATACTGCTTAAGAGGGGGGGGTCGTCCCGGAGGAGTGCAGTGCCTGTTTAAAATGTGCCTGTTATGTGAACATTAGCACTCAAAGTAGCTGATGCCTCATTAGGTAAAACCAGTGTAATGGGAAAATGCACCTTCAATGTATCTCTTCATTTTACACACTCATAATATTCACAGACACTCATCTACTTCACCGACACTCATGACCATATTAGGACTGTCGACATAAACAGGCAGTGCCTGAGAACCAAGGACACGAAAGAACAATCTCCTCCACTCTGCAAAACAACAGCTATCCTCTCGCCCTTTCACACACACCATTCTCTGTATATACGATTGTATGTGCAGCTTATCTTCACTCCTCTGCTCTGCTGAACCAGACTGTGTACCATCGCTCTGCTTCCAGATTGAGTCTTCGCCGTGCACGAGAATAAAACTCTCAAAGACAACTCCATTTTCTAAAGTCTTTATTTCACCAGTATCTCTTCACCCAGTAGTAGAACAATTAGGTATGAATCTCCACAACAATCTGGCATCAACGAACAGGATCCCTTGAAAGATCATCTCAAACCGAGGACGGACGGTGACTGATCATCTGGAAGGACTCCTTCCACCTCTACCTCACATCAAAAAGTTTTTGAGAGACGGGGACTGTCGACCAGACGTTCCAGGACCTTCTTCACTGGGATCCTAAGGTGGACTGTTGAGGTCCAACACTACCTGGGTGAGATACTGAAATATTGACATAATAATCGTTTATTGAGTGACTTAATACAAAACTTGGTCATATTTTGAATTCATGATGGTGGTTTGAGATTTTTGGTCTGGGTTTGGGATTTCTGGTCTGAACAAATTAAAGGAAGAAAAGGATTTGGTTTCCAATATTTAAACGTAGTAATGCTTTAGTACATTCAATGCGGTTGGAAAACATTGACCTGTGACCTGGAAGAAAAGGATTTGGTTTCCAATACTTAAACGTAGTAATGTTTTAGTACATTCAGTGCAATTGGAAAATATTGACCTTTGACCGAAAAGATTACCTGAGCTAGATTCGGTAACCGGCTTTTTCTCAGTTTTGCCGACAGACAAAAGAACTTGATAGATTACCTGAGGTAGACGGTGACAGTTTCGCCGACAGATAGATTACCTGGCAGGACTTGGTAACCGGCTTATTCTCAGTTTTGCTGACAGATAAAAGAACTTGATAGACTACTCGGTAACCGGCTTTTCTTAGTTTTGCCGACAGATAAAAGAACTTAACACTCACAGAAACGTCTGTGTTTACTTAGTGCGACACATCATTAATCAGGTAGACGGTGTAGGCCTAGAGAATATTCTCCACCCTGAAACATGGGTTCGAATGGAAGTAAGACAGAAAATCTGCCTTCAGGACCGATAGTAATTATCATGCAGACAAAATATGGGCCGACAAGCATGTTGCATTTCAAACAATGGGTAACTGATTTTGGATTCCCAGAAGGGGGTTCATTTAGCCGTACACAATTAGAAAAATTAGAGAAGAGTTTAAAGGACAAAGAGAGTGAACTGAGGAAAAATAAATCAATCAAGATGAGTATGTTGGAAGAGATTGAAAGTCACAAAAAATCATTAGATATGTGGAAACAGGAGATGGAGTGTAGGGAAAGAAAGACAGCATTTAAAGTACTCCCAAAACTGGCAACAGAAATGTGTGATAAGAACAAACCTGCTAAGAAATGTTTTTCTGTCTATCCGTCTCTGAACAGAGTGGATCCCGATCTCGACACATGTCCTCCACTCCCATCCGCAAGTGCTCCACCCCCACCAAACACATCAACCCTGTCAGGAGACAGAGAGTCAAAAAACAACAGTACTACAACGCCTGGATTAATTATTATTATAATAACTATCGTTTGGCTGTAGAGAGAATATGTGAAGCATGTCATGTGGTATTTCCCAAGGAGGTTGATCTAACCAAAAATAACATCATGCAAGCAAAATGCAAATGAAGAAGTAAATGACTATTTTCACCGATTAATGATTGTATTCAATGAGAACAGTGGCTTGGCACCACCCCCAAACCCAGGAGGGGATGGTGCGATGACGGTGTGGGAGGCACACCTCCGTCACTACTTCCTGGAAGGTTTGCTTCCTCCCATTTCAGCAGCAGTACATCTCAGCTGCATTGGACTCAGTGAAGCACCTCTGCATGAAGTGAAATGTCATGCAGATCATGCAGAAAAACAACAAGCAGCTGCTAAGCAAAAGACCAAAGACCAGAAAGACAAACAACTCCACATGGCCCAACTAACCATGTTGAATGCAGTGAGCATGGGAGTGTCCCAAGGTTTCAGACGACCCCCCAAATGATGGACAGCCCAGATATGGAGATCGCCACGGTCGTGTTCCAAACAGACAACGAGGTCGAGGGCAGGGTCCAAACAGAGTGTATGGACCAGGACGTGCCGTCCATCCAGATGAGTGCTACATCTGTCATCAGAGAGGACACTGGGCAAAAGACTGCCCCATAAGAGATGGTGGACAAAGACCAATTGGACATTCAGACTGAAATGAGGCCAGACAGGAGGCATGTGGAGAGACGGGTGCGACTCTTGCTTCAGTCACGAATGACAAACAACATTTACAGATGAGTATGAGTGCATGTACAACACACACACGCTCGAAGATGTGCTTGCTGTACTAACCACTGATTTTGATCCATCCACACCCAGTCTAGTGCAGTCAGCAATAGGACACCTAGAAAAAACACAGGGGGGGGCAAAATATCACCTTTTTGGTCGACTCAGGTGCAACATGGTCTGTCATTAAACAACAATGTTTACCTAATCCTAAAATGAGTGGGAGATTTGTGTATTCATTAGGAGCATCAGGACATACAATGAGGGAAAATGTTACGGTACCTTTAAAGTGTGTGCACACCATAAATGACAGTGTTCGAACAACTAAACATGGATTTCTGTTATCACCATGTTGTCCAGTCAATTTGTTAGGACGAGATTTGATGATAGCGCTCCAAATAAGTCTCATTTCCACACCCCAGGGGATAAAAGTGGTTAGAGAAGAATCAGATAACTCATTAATGATAAAATATAGCCCTGCTACACCCCTGTATGTCTACCAGTGGAAAATTCCTTTAACCATAGCAGAAGATTTGATGCGCATGACTCACGTGATAACACCAACAGCTGATTGTTTCATGAAACCACAAGATTTGCATTGCACAGCTCATGTTTCCAAAGGACCTGATTATGCCTTTGAGAAAAACTTTTTTCGGAAGCCCAATGATAAAATACAAATGTGTCATATTTTTTGGGATCTTTCCAGATGTGCAGCTTCCGTGTCTCTGACAGCGGACCAGTATGCATTTTTCACAGGTGACTCTCCACACGTTTCTTTGGCTAAGGGACACCAACATCAGTGGAAGGACCTGGGAGCATTCATTCAGAAGTGCAAACAGATAACGGACTGGACTGACACCACGGATAAGACAGTGGTGTATTCGCCAAGAACTGATGTGTGTAAGAAAATGTATTTTCTACACACACACACCCTCCATAGCGTACAGAAACCTGATACTTCATGCTTTCTGTCTTCATCCCAGCCTACTGTCATTTCTCCTCTTTAGCAGACACTCCTGACAAGCTTGTGGGCAGAAGGGAAGTATGACGTCGGACTGATCACAAACTGCGATCCCATAGTTATCACTCCCAAGTCAGATTTCCGACCATGTAAGCAACAGTACCCTCTGAAACAGGAGGCGGTGGAAGGAATAACCCCTGTCTTTGATTCTCTGTTACGGGCAGGTGTCATTGTTCCGTGTCCAGACTCACCGGTACGCACACCGATTTTTCCAGTAAAGAAAATCCGAGACAAAGATCAGCCTACTGAGTGGCGATTTGTCCAAGACTTAAAAGCAGTAAATGATGCCGTGGTTCCTTGTGCACCAATTGTGCCAAACCCATACACACTGCTCTCACAGATTCCACCCACAGCTCAGTGGTTCTCTATCATAGATTTGTCTAATGCATTTTTTAGTGTACCAGTACACCCAGACAGTCAATTTTGGTTTGCATTCCAGTTTAATGGCAAACCATACACATTCACACGACTTTGTCAAGGCTATTGTGAATCTCCATCACTTTACAATCAGGCTTTACAGGCTAGCCTTGAGCCCCTGGTGTTAAAACCAGGGACAGCACTGATACAATATGTTGACGACATACTGATTGCATCACCGACTGAACAACAGCGCACTGACGACACTATGACTCTGCTAGCCCATTTGGCTAAAGAAGGCCATAAAGCAAGCCTTTCAAAACTGCAGTTTGTTAAACAATCGGTGACATTCTTAGGCCATAACATCTCAGCTGAAGGCAAAACCTTATCCCCAAAGAGGATACAGGCTATAGTCAATCTACCTAAACCGCACACCAAGAAACAGTTAATGTCTTTTATGGGCACATGCTCATATTGTAGAACATTTATTCCTAACCATGCGATTCTCGAGGCACCATTAGGAGCATTAATTCATGGTAAGAATCTTGCCTCATCAGATGTGATCACGTGGACACCAGAAGCTGAAGAATCCTTCCTATAGCTAAAATTAAGCTTGCAACAGTCACCAACGTTGGGCTTACCAGATCCTCTTAAACCTTATACTCAGGCTGTGGATGAAAGAAATGGTTGCATGTCTTCTGTCCTTTTGCAGACACACGGCGACCGACTCCGCCCAGTGGCATACTTTTCTGCCAAGCTCGATCCAGTGGCAGCGGGACTTCCACGTTGTCTGCGGTCAGTAGCAGCATGTGAGAAAGCACTTTTAGCCTCTAGGGACATAGTTGGCTATAATAACGTCACCCTTTGGGTGCCACATTCTGTATCACTGATACACCATACAACCTTCTTGAACAGAAAACATCACACCTCTCATCAGCCAGATGGATGCGATTTCATACTATCCTTTTGGATATGCCAAATGTAACTGTAAAACGATGCACCGTTCTTAATCCTGCCTCTCTTTTGCCTCTCCCAGATGATGGTGAGGAGCATAACTGTCTTGCAGAACTACAGGAACAATGTTCTCCTCGACTTGACCTTCAGGACACACCTCTTGACAATCCTGATTTCATTCTTTACGTAGATGGTTCTGCGTCTCGCGATCCATCTACAGGTTCTACCAGGGTGGGATTTTCGGTGGTATCTGATTCTGCAGTACTTCCCTCTGCACCATTACCACATCACTTTCTGCACAAGCAGCAGAGCTTATCGCTCTCACAGAAGCATGTAAATATGCTAAAGACAAAGCAGTGACCATATATACTGATTCCAGATATGCTTTCGGTGTTACACAGGATTTTGGCTGTTTATGGCAGCACCAAAATTTCCTAACATCATCAGAAAAGAACATAGTTCATCACATGCTAATTCGTGATTTGTTATCAGCTATTCTGTTACCTTCCTCCTTGCTGTATGCAAATGCTCTGCTCATACTGGTTTCATACTGGTTTCACAGATGCAGTCTCCAGAGGAAATGGACGAGTGGATGCTGCGGCCAAAGCAGCAGCTGCTCAGCCCCTCCCTTCTACTCTCACTGCCTCTCATACTCCCACCTTTGTTTTTGTTTCAGATACAGCAGACACAGAAGAAAATGCTCTGTCCTCTCTTCCTGCGCTCCAATCACTGGCATCAGCGGATGAGAAGCGGCGGTGGGCCTCATCAGGTTCTATATTTACTGACGGAATCTGGGTGGGTCCAGACAACAAACCATGTCTGCCAAAGCACATGTTTCCTCATTATGCTAAGTTAACAAATGGGTTAGACCATGTGTCAAAAGGAGGGATGCTAGATGCAGTAACAACACAATGGCACACAAAAGGCTTTTCCATTTACGCACAAAAATTTTGTCAAGCATGCGTAATCTGCTCTACACATAATGCAGGTCGACCAGTGGCTGTAACAAGCCTGGCGGCACACACACCACCGACACGCCCATTTGAACACATAATGATGGAGAGACAGAGCGCATTCCATGGATAGACCTGATAGGTCTCGCCCTGGGACTGACCCTTTTTCATACTCCAGCTATATGGTGGGGTCTTCTGTCAATTCACTTGGGTTCGGGTAAGGTTGTCACACCCATTCCTACACCAAACATTACATTCACACCACACTTCAACACACCCAACACAGGACTGCTAAGCACCCCTGATCAACACTCCATAGTCACACTCACAGAGGGTCGCACTCAGACCTTCTCGCTATATGTTGATGCGATAAACCAATTACCTGTATGGAAATGACGACGACTCACGACATGGGACAAATATGTTTGTTTTGGTAATTGTGCATGGGACACGGTCATAGCACATTCAGATAGACATGGGTATGTAAATCTTTCCACCTGATTTGGTAATCGTTGGAGCATCCTATGAAGTTGGCAAACACCACCATGCGTCACCCAGCATTGTGTAAGAGTGATTATTACGGTCAAAAATGTTCAATACACAGACGCAGGGTTCTGGTGGGTGGGAGTGGATCTACCAGGAATCGATATGTTGGCGCCATTTCAGGTGCGCGTAATAAAACCCATCCCCCTCAGCATTAGTGATAAATCCAAAGAATCGTCTTCAACCAAAATAAACAGCACTAGCCTTAAACCAACAAAAGATAAAGATGCCTTCAAAGTAGTGGAAATAACTGAACTAAAATGTTCCAGAGCCATGGAAACAGGTTATGATGACAACAATTTATGGATGGAATGGATTCAATTTACCACTAAACGATTACGTAAGGATAACTGTTATGTCTGCGCAGCAGCACAATCCGATTTAGGAGTAATGCCATTTCCCCTTAATACCACTAACGACCCGGTAGGCGTTAAATGTATGCTCACTCTTATGACAACTAATGTTCTACCCACAGATCCAAACTGTATCAGCTTACATTATTTGTTTCCACCTGCAGATTCTAGTTTACCTCCTCCATTCCAAGTTCCGACACAAGGCTCATTCGACTGCTTCGCCAGATATGCAGCTAATGGACACGATGTGGGAACCCTCCCACTCTGCAACAAGACCATAATACCACAGCATCAAATAACCCATTTTTAATACTTGATTTGCTGGTAATGTCTCAAACCACACATAGAGCGGATTTATTCTGGTATTGTGGAGGAAGAACACTCTACAACCCACTGCCAAACATATGGGTTGGCACATGCGCTATGATACAATTGATAGTACCACTCACTCTCATCTCAACCAAACACGCTGACATGATACTCCATCGCAGATCACAACGTGACCTCACCCCAGGATTGTTCGATCAGAGTGTACATAGATGAGATAGGAGTATCTAGGGGCGTTCCAGATGATTTCAAAGCACGCAACCAGATTGCTTCAGGTTTCACAGCAGTAATTCCATTTTTTTGGTCCAATTATAGAAACATCCAAAAATGCCAAATGGATAAACTACATTTATTACAACCAACAACGATTTGTCAATTACACACGTGATGCTGAGGGCCTTGCCCTCCAATTAGACAAAACTTCACTTATGGCTTGGCAGAATAGATTGGCTCTTGAAATTCTCCTCGCTGAGAAAGGAGGGGTATGTGTAATGTTTGGTTCTCAATGTTGTACTTTCATTCCCAACAACACAGCTCCAGATGGATCTGTAACCAGGGCATTGAAGGGCCTCACTTCTTGGTCGGGGGTGGACACATCAAGGTTTGGGTGGTTTGATAAAATGTTTGGAAAATGGAAAACCTTGATCCTTGCATGTCTCACTGCTCTCATATCTTCTGTTGCAGTTTTAGCCCTATGCGGTTGTTGTGTCATGCCGTGCATCAGAGGGTTAATCTTACGATCTATTGATAAATCTGTCTCACACACCATGCTCAAATATTCCTCACATACTGATACACCTGGCAGCCTTCCTGATCTCTACCCAATGCTCTTTTCCGAGGACTACGGTCCTGACTACGTTTCAGACTTTTTTGAGTTTGATATTGACGATCCTGTGTAATAGATTGTTTCTTGATGATATTGTAAACACCAACCTGTTTAGGAATGTTTGCAACTGATGTATGAAACCATCTTCACCTGTATTGTCTTATTGTTTCTTATTACTGTCTTTTATTCACTAAATTTGCTAAACATAGCTACATATAATATCTTAATGGTATTTTTCCTATGATTTTTGTGATCATTAGTAATTTGTGTGATTAATGGTATTTTCCTTATTATTTGTGTGTTTATTTGTGTGATTGATGATATTTTTCTTGTGTTTTATGTAATTTATGCATTTTCCTTCTTTATTTTTTTGATAAATATGTAATATGTGATTGAAGGGGAGGAGTGTAATGGGAAAATGCACCTTCAATGTATCTCTTCATTTTACACACTCATAATATTCACAGACACTCATCTACTTCACCGACACTCATGACCATATTAGGACTGTCTACATAAACAGGCAGTGCCTGAGAACCAAGGACACGAAAGAACAATCTCCTCCACTCTGCAAAACAACAGCTATCCTCTCGCCCTTTCACACACACCATTCTCTGTATATACGATTGTATGTGCAGCTTATCTTCACTCCTCTGCTCTGCTGAACCAGACTGTGTACCATCGCTCTGCTTCCAGATTGAGTCTTCGCCGTGCACGAGAATAAAACTCTCAAAGACAACTCCATTTTCTAAAGTCTTTATTTCACCAGTATCTCTTCACCCAGTAGTAGAACAATTGGTACGAATCTCCACAACACTAGTAGAGATAGCGTTACACATGTGTCAGAGTATGATATAATCTAAACCTAACTTTTGATTAGTCGATTAATAATCAAACAGCTAATTTATTGATTATCCTAAAAATGATGTTTTAATTACTTAATTGATATAATGATTAATTGACACAAAGCCTAAATATAAAGAAATGTTCTCATTAATATAGCACTATCAATCATCTAATCATCATCTGATTTTGTCACATCACTGTTATGATATTGATGATGATAACAGACCGGATTTGTCAGATGCATGATCATAAATGTGGACCTCAAAGCCAGAAGGTTTACTGTTATACTTTGATTAATTGAATCACTTTATGTCATGAAAACCTTTTACCTGAACTGGAGAATCAATATTTTTACTGTAGTACTTGAAAATTAAGTGATTTGACCTTTATTTAATCACTGGCAAATGTGAGTTTTTTCATCAGTCTGAGGAAAAGATGGCTGTTGAACAGAAATAAAGAAACAGTGATAATAAAGAAATAAAAATAATATGAATAACATTAGATGACATATGGTTTAATGTTACAATACCATAACAGCAGCAGTACAGAAAATGTTTCATAAAATATAAAAGGTTATTGAGAAAGTAGAGGCTGTTTTCACTGTTCTTATATTATTATGAATTACACACTCATCATAAAAGATTCTTAAACATATTTGATTATTTTCCCCTTTCATTATTCTTTCTGTAAAAATTTCAAATAGGAATTTTACAAAATATATGAATGTATAAAATATGAAAATGTAAATAGAAAACACTTTTGAACTATGATTTATGTCTGAGTTGTTTTCAGCACCCGACTGTACTTTGAGGCTTTTAGACTGTCTCCATTCTATTTGACATTATTGTTGATTTTATTTTTGTATGTTCCAGTTTAGTCATCCATACCAAGATCCTCTGGGGTGGAAAGTATGTATATGTGATCTTTTTCTCTTTCTCCCTCTGTCTCTGCTTCTCTCTCTTTATATGATTGCAATGAATGAAATAGGCTTCATACTAACCATAAGCTAAGGTAGTAGGATAATGTTTTTTCAGGTCATCTCACTACAGACTGATATACTGAAGCCATGAAACACAGGGAATAACTTGCTGTTGCTGTATTTTTTCCTCTTCTTTTTTGTTTGTGTATTGTATATATTTGTCTGGATATGGTTGGTATTAGATATGATTGGACACATCCTATTGGTCTTAGCATGTAAGGTGTTTTATATCTTAAGGTGTAAAGTGTTTTACATTTATTTGGTGTTTTTGCTTGTGGCAGCATTTTATATATATACACATACTATTTGAGAGGTTTTTGTCAATGAAACATTAGGCTATATATTTATATATATGAGGCTATTAAAGGGTCAGACTGATGACAAAACACACATTTATTTTACAATAATTCTCTCAGAGTGTAAAAACTGTTTTCAGGTACAGGTGCTTCCAATGATTCAAACATGCTTAACAAGTCAAATACAGATTTGAACAGATTCTTCACTTCTTCATGCAGTTCTCTATGCTGAGGAGCAGCTCAGAGCCGTCATCTGCTGATGTTCAGGGATCCTCTGGACAGTAATGAGAGTATGACCTGAGCCACTTCATGGGGCAGTCCCTGAAAACACACACACACAGATTACAGCTACATTACAGCTACTATTTTTATTTCAATCAACATTGAGCATTCATTTAATGATGAATTAAGTCTTCTCTACCTCCTCCTTTCCTCCCCAAATTTTATCCTCACACAAATATCTGCCTGGAAACAGCACCTGACTCCTCATTGATGTCAGGATCGGGTGTTTCCCTCTCCTTTCTCCCTCATTTTTCCTCCATTTTCCCCCTTCCCCTGTTTCTGTACATTTCCCATGTCTGTGTGTGCGTTTGTTTGTGTGTCTCCAGGGCGTGGCTGACTGGTCCACACTCTCTGACTCTCCAGTTCACTCCCACCTCCTCCTCTTCTGATCAGCTGCACCTAATCATCTCATCAGCTCCATCTGACAAACCAGACTCCTACTTAAGCCCTTATGCTGCAGACCTTCTCATCTACTGCCTGTTTGTTCTCTTTGAGTCAGTCAGTCTGATTTGTCTGCCCTGTTGGCTTGATTCTTCGTTCTTGCATTATTTGATTCCATTATTTCAGAAAATACTAATTAAACCTTTGTTCAAACTTTTTATCCTGCCTCTGTGTACTGAGTTTTGCATTGTGTGTCCACCTTTGAGAGAAAACCTATAACATCTGAATCCAGAGTGGAGAGTAGAGAGCAGGCCTATGTGTATTAGTTCTGAGATTGGAGTACTGTTGTTTGTACCTGTGATACTTCTGTCCTTTCCTCCTCTGGTACTCGTTTTCATCCACGGTCCAAACAGCTCCTTTTCCTCCCTCCACTCGAACAAAACACTTGTGTAGGCTGAGGTTGTGTCGCACTGCATTCTGGTGAGAACAGGACGAAAGTAAAGTCAAACATGTTCTTTTAGATGGAAGCTACATGTGACCTGTTTGTGGTATATTAAATAATCTGTAGGGTGATATTCAATCGTTACACACGTTACTCCACAGGACAACAACTATGGACTCTGAATCTTCTGCTCAGCACAAAGTGGCACAAATTGACGTAGATGGAAGTATCATTGCTCATGTCTGTCTGATGCATTTGTCATTTTTACGTTCAGCAGCCACATTGTTTAAGCAGCAGATGTACACTCTAAATCTGTGTGCTCATAGGCGAGCGGCTGTTAAAAATCAGGCGTGGTCAGGTGCATTGTTGGCACAGACACAGCAGAAAGAGATTGAACCCTTGACCAACGAAAACCTGGTCTAAAGTCAGTGGTGCAGAATTTTTCCTGCTATTTACAAAGTTAAGCCTCTGTGCTTCCTGTGTAAGTGCTATGAGAAGCACTTATTGTTTCCTCTGCAGGTAATGTAATTAATGTTTTCCTCATTATTGATGTATTAGGTGCCGCAGTGGGTAGCACTGTTGCCTCACAGCAAGAAGGGCCTGGGTTCAGATCCACCTGAGGACCTGGGACTTTTCTGTGTGGAGTTTGCATGTTCTCCCTGTGTCTGTGAGGGTTCTCTTGGGGTTCTCCGGCTTCCTCCCACCACCAGAAACATGTAATATAGGTGAATTGGTGACTCTAAATTGGGTGTGAATGTGAGTGAGAATGGCTGTTTGTATATGTGTCCCTGTGATGAACTGGTGACTTGTCCAGGGTGGCCCCATGTCAGCTGGGATAGGCTCCAGCCCCCCCGTGACCACACAGGATAAGCGGTTACAGAAAATGGATGGATGGGTGATGTATTATTTAACCCACCTGCATCCCATCCATTATTAGTCAGAACGTTATGACCTGGTATAGCTGACCTGTGGACTGTGATCATGAGTCACTCGACCTATTACAGGGATGAGCAGCAGCCCTCCTCCTCCTCAGATCTGTGCTTATTCTCATATGAAGTCAAATGGAGCTCATGATGGGACAGAGGATTAGGAGGCGGTGGAGGCAGAGGGCCCACTGGTACACCGGAGGCCCAGCGTCTGTCCGAACTATCTAATAACATCTCAGGCACCTTATGTTTATATGTACATACGTATTTATTTATTTATTCATTTATTTATCTCATGTTACCACCTGTCACTGCTTACTGCTTCGGATTGGATACTAAATTGCATTTCGTTGTACGGGGCAATGACAATAAAGTTGAATCATGTCTAGTCTAATCTGATCTAATCTAATCTGAACATAAGATACAGATGAGATTTATCATTACAATGTTTCCATACAGTGGATTACTCGAGAAAATAAGCAGATTAATCAGCCTACATCATAGAAATATTCATTAGTTATAGTCTGATACAGAATATTTAAAATATGGCTGGAAGCTAACACTTGCCTGAGGCTAACAGCCTAGCTGCCCCGTTTCACTATAAGGAAGGTGGTGTGTGTGTCTGTGTTTAGGGGAGTCTAACTGGTTGGATGTGGACACTGAGCCTCTGACGGTGTGATAGAAGCAGAAGCATGTTGCAGCAGTCAAAGCACTATCAGGGGTAATGTAGTTACTTTAGACTTAAATAGTAAATAGCAAAGTTGAAATCACAATTTGGTCCAAGTCAACCCAAACTTAACCATGTGACCAGCTCAGTCAGGTAATGCTTGCAAATCATCCCCATGGGAATTTTTCCCATCGCTACCATCCATCCCACATAACACGATGCATTAATTGTGCCATCGATGCCAGTGAACTCTGACCCTGAAGTTGAAATGGGACCTGCAGCCTTGATTTTCGATGACATGATGATTCGGTGACATATGCAGAGTCTGACAGAGTAAAACATATCATTTCAGCAGGTATCAGACTGAATTTATGATCTCAGTGGTTCAAACCTTCCAGGTTGCAGTGTTGTGTCTGAAGTAAAAGAACATGGTGGTGAACCAGTTGTAAATCTCATTCAGAGTGCGCTGTTTGTCTGGAGACTCCACGATGGACTGCAACCAGTCAGTGAGAAACAAATAGGGACAACAACATCACGTTATCCAGTGTGTTAATAAATTAGACAACGTTACAATAATTTGTCACAGACAAACCGGACATCATTAAATCCAGTTATATTTCACTATGTCATCATTTTACCACACACACACACACACACACACACACACACACACACACACACACACACACACACACACACACACACACACACACACACACACACACACAGGCCAATGGTTGAACACTGAAGGATTAATATATGGAGTTCATTTCCTGCCAAAACTTAACAAACAAACAAAACAATTGAACTTCAGTTCTCTAACAAACACAGTTTGCTTTCCAAATCCAAAACACCATTAACAAATAAATGTATCTTGTAATTACAGATACAAAACACATGTATCAAACAAACACACAATATATTACTAATACACCATCATAAACAAATACAGAACATTTCAAAAGGAGACATGTGACACGATATTTGTCGTGCTCTGGTCAGAATGTTCTCAAAAATGTCCTGAGTACTTCATCCACCAGAACGAGGAGGCGCTATGGGCCAGTGTAAACAGCCTCTGTCAGTAAAAACTACATTCACCAATAAACCATCTGTCAGTTTTATATTCAGCAAATCGATTCACGGTATTCTAACAGAGGAGGTACACAAATCAAAGAACTGGCAGCAGTGGCAGAGCCAGGCTGAAAGCTGCTGTTCTACATTGATTTCCACTGCTTTGCAGATATTATGGCTTTAATTCCAATGAGTGGAGGAGAGCAGAAGATAAGTAGCATTAAAACAGTATTCCTAATTCAGCTGAAGCAGTTGACTCCATTTCTGTGATGCAGTTTGAACTGTTTGCATTGTTCGGTTTCATAACAAGACCAGTGTCACAAACAATTAAACATCTCATCATCTGAAAGAAACTCACCCATCTTATCAAGTAGGCGTAGGTGAATGGAGGTCTGATGTTGTTGTATTTGTAACATTCAATGCTGGGGACCAAATCTGTACAACAACAATGATGAATATGTCATAAATTCATATCATCACACACATTAGATTAGGATTATTAGGATGATTAGATTAATCATCTGATCTTTTGAACTACCAATCTGTGAATAAATAATAAAGTGTGCTGGAGAGAAACTTCAGTGACATATTATTATGAAGCACAGCAGGTCTGAAGCATCATCTTTGATAATGCAATATGATCGCAGCAGCAAGGACTCTACTATTGGAATAGATCCCCCACGTAGGGCTCATCATACAGAGGGTAACCACAGTGACACTCTGTGACAGCAGCTCTATTGGTGCTCCAGCCAAGTGCACTGAAATAGTCAGAAATTTAAAACATTTTGTCTGACTAATACAAGCAATATAAGAGTCACTTTGTGACAAACACTCCCTGAGACACACAAATCATCATTCAGTAAAAGAAAACATTCTAATCCATATATTTAAATCTATCTATCTATTAAATAATAAAATAAATAAAATATGAATATAAATTACATTATATAATATAATGATATTATTATATAAAATATAAGTTAAATATCTATATATCAATGCTTTTGCTCCTATTTTGTCCTTAATGTTCTTCCACAGAAACTGTGTTACCTGACAGAAGGTGGACGGACCCAGTAGGTCTGTAGCCATGCTGGGACAACTCCTCCAGATGTTTGTTGCTCCACGATGGCATTCTGCCTCCATCTGTGACTGGAGGCTGAGGCAGGAAGAGAGGAAGGCAGTACGGCCACCCGGAAGTTGTATTCTACATGCAATGGGAGTCGGTGGACATGAACAGACATTTACAGTCAATCTTTCAAGATAATTTAGCTACAATTTTTAATCAACTTGAACGAAACAATGAAAGAAAAAAAAAGGATTAGTGCCAAACATACCAATTCACTGTATTTGTGTTCAGAGAGGTGCAGATGAAGTTGCATTGCAATGAGTTTCTGTTTTTCCACAATGAGCTGAAGAGAGAATTAATGTATTATTTAGATAATCAAATAAAGAAGTTCATGATTTAAGACCTGCAGAGTTTGCAAGTCAATGTTAAAGGCTACAATCACATCAGCAGGCTGAAGGGACTCAGTGGCAGCTTTCTGTCTTAATGTGACACAAATCTGATTTTCTTCAGGGCTGTGTGAACACAAAAATCTGATTGTTTCTAATCAGATTTGAGTCACTTTCATATGTGGTCCTAGATTGGATAATTATCCATTATGCCATGTAAAATGAATGCGAACAGTCGGATTGGAATATGTGAGACTTTCTGGATATATGTGATGAGAGCGCTGTCATCATCAGCCAGCACCAGCGGCAAAACGAAACAACAATGTAGATCCTCAGCTGTTCATTAATCTGCTGACAAAGTGTTTGCCATTCTCTGGAGCAAACTGTCATCCATACAGTTGTTAGCAACACGTCCATTTTGGTGTGAATAATATGCACTGTCTCACAAATGTGATGGTTTTAGTTGCTGGTTCAATGTATGAACCTGGACTGAGTGTTGGACCTTTTTCGATGAGTAGAACACAGAACGTTAGTTAATATTAGATCCTGTTGTTGTGTCAGTGGAATGGAATAATTAATGAAGTTTAGCTGCTGTGCCTCACATGTAAATGACAGATGTGGGATCAATGCAGGTAATGAAATTAATATTTACTCATTAATGATGTATTATTCCCTCCATCCACATCCCATCAGGTATTAATCAGAGTGATCATTTTTATGATATGGCCGGCCTGATCTGTGATCACTATCACACACAGGGAGGCACAGCAGCACTTCTCAGTTAAATATTAGTGTGGGTCATTTGTAGCCACATGGATTTGTAGATGTGACAGAGGGTTGGGAGTTGGGGGAGACAACACATTGCCAGAGGACGTTGAAATGAAGTTTGGCCAAAGGTTGAATGTTGGTAACCCTGCCATCAGCTGACTGGGCACATTTAGAGCTGAGTTTTTTCATGCAGCGTTAAAATCAGCCTTGATGTTTTTTTGTTCTTTTTGTTTTCTTTTTCTTTTTCTTTCATATATACAATCTGGGAGATAGCTTACACCTTGTTTTGAACTTTTGTTTTTCTCAAAAGCATTTGTGTTGTAGTTTTAGATTTTCTGATTTTCTGGTTCCTCAGTTGGAGCAGTGGGTAGTGCTATTGCCTCACAGCAAGAAGGTCCTGGGTTCAAATCCACCTGAGGACCTGGGACGTTTCTGTGTGGAGTCTCCATGTTCTCTTCGTGTCTGTGTTGGTTCCCTCCAGGTTCTCCGGCTTCTTCCCACCACCAGAAACATGCTGTAGAGGTGAACTGATGACTCTAAATTGACCATAGGCGTGAATGTGAGTGGGAATGGTTGTTTGTCTTTCTATGTGGTCCTGTGATGAACTGGTGACTTGTCCAGGGTGTATCCCACCTCACCCCCACCCCACCTTACGCCTAAAGTCAGCTGGGATAGGCTCCAGCCCCCCATGACCCTACACAGGTTCCCACCTGATTCTCCATGCACTGAACAATATCTTGCTGGACCTTCCACTGTGCAATGCTTCTGTCACCATGTCTGTGTTCAGAATGGAGATGCCTAGAAAACAAAACAAGACAAAGCTAAACGTTTTCATGAAATACATCCATTTCTCCAAAATCAATCCTTCAAATGAGAATTACTTTTTAATGAAATCATTATTTCTCACATATAGGTTAACCTCATAGACTGACACCTACTAAAGCTTTTGCTTACTGTGTGCACCATTCCATTATTACATTATTTTGATTTTAGGGCAGTGTGTAACAAGCAAGCCGTGGAAAAGTGACGATGAAGCAGTAAATGTGAGCAGAACAGAGGAAAAGGTTAGCAGTAAGTTGTTAATATGTGTCACTTAATAAATGTGGAGCAGAGCCGAGGGTCTCAGCACCTGGTGTGATCACAAGCACTGCCTACATCAACTCTGGCATCCATGATGCTGCCAGAACACAACGCTTGTGTGCCTGTAGGAATCAAGCTGCAAATCCCAATGCAAACAACTTGTTTATGAGTTAGTAAGCATGAATGGCATTTATATTCCTGAAAACTGGAGCAGGCGACTATTACCCTGACAGGAATGAATTTACGCTGTCCCAGTGCTCATTGTACCCCTACCTTGGGGTGAGTTGTGCCATAGGAGGGAAAGTTTTTGATGGGTAAAATAATAATTAGACTAGAAGGGCACTCAACAGAGGACAAACCTCTGCCAAGGCCCAACAGTCGTAATTTAAAGCCTAATCCAAATTCAAACAAGACATTGTGGAAAATGGCCTCCCACAGGCTTTTGTTAAAGTAATAAATAAATACTGTATATTAAATAAATAGTGTAATGGGGAAAAATGCACCTTGAGTGCGTCTTCACTTTGCAGATGCTCATGACCATATTAGGACTGTCTATGTCTGCTATGTAGCATGCAAAGTATGTGCTTACAGCACCAAACTGCAATGCATGAGAACCAAGGATGCAGAGGAGCAGACTGTTTATCTGATCCACCCGCGGTGACTTCGACCTCCAGGACCAGGCTCCTCAACTCCTCAAGGACAAAACTCTGCAAAACAACACCTCTCATAGTTTCACCCAAACTCCACTGTATAAAAGATTGTGTCTGAAGCTTATCTTCACTCCTCTGCTGAACCAGACTGTGTATCATTCTGCTTCCAGATTGAGTCTTCTCTGTGCACCGAGAATAAAACCTCTTAAAGACAACTCCATTTTCTTAAGTCTTTATTTCAACAGTATCTTTTCACCCAGTAGACAATTAGGTATGAATCTCCACAACAATACATAAATAAATAATCATGGATCCACATCTTTATCAATATCTACTCCATAATTTAACCGTTTCATTTTTGACACAAGCCTCACTCTTCAACTAAGTTTCATGAAAATCTGTGAGGTGTTTTATGTTTTTAATTAACAAAAATACAAAAAAAGAAGCCCTATCTCATATTTATAAAGACATGAAAGAAATCCGTTGCTCAGTCCCTTTATTTAATGATTCCTACCTGCTACATACCCAACCCCTACCAATTATAATCGAACTCTGTCAGCTAGTTAATAACAGATGGAAATGCTGAAAAAAGCCTTTTCTCACAATGTTAAGAAAAGGGGAAAAAAATCCTGGTTACACCCCTTTGTCTAGATCCACTCCAACATTGAATGGGTTCTTCCCTGTCATATGACCAACCCGCCCATGAAAATCCTTCACACAGTTTTTGTGTAATCCTGCTCAAAGACAAACGTAAAAATCTTAAAATACACTTTTATTCTAAGGTAAAATCATGAGATGCCGTGGCTTTCACTTAAAATGATCTGATTCATAGCTGCAGAAAAACAGATTCCTCATACCATCATACAGACACAAACATCTTCATTTGCAATACTAACGAATGCCATCAAAACCCTCCAATGTCCGAATCTACTGTGACAGGAAGCTAATATGAATAAACTTGTTCATCACTGTGTCTGTAGTCCTGACAACAACAAGAAAAAGTACCATTGTGACGCCAAACAGGAAAACATAACTTTAAGAGCAGTTTCCCAAGCTGTCAGGATGAATTCAGTTCAGTGCACATTACAACGTTAATAATGTTTATTTTTGCGTTTCCACCATTAAACATTGTGGTTGGTACACAACTTCATTCTGTCTCCTTTTTCATCACTCCTTTTGTCGTTGATGCACCTAACACACTGATCCGATGCTAGACGGTGGAGCTAAAACACTGCAAACCAGTGATTGGTCAATCGGTGCAAGCAGAGCCGATCTGTGACACAACTTCCCGACTTGTGCCGTGTTACAGGAACATGCCTCAAAGTTCACCGGGGACCTGAGAGTAAGCGACTTCAAAGCTGACTGGCTGGAGACTTTCTAGAAACGCCTTAACATTTGTTCTGAAAAACATCCCAGAAATCACAGCGGGGTCCAGAGGATATCTACAACACAGACGAGTACAGACTCGAACACGACACAGACACGATGTAAACAAAGACATTGTTTGTGAAAGGTGAACAGTGTAACTTGGAAAATAGGCAAAACATTGTCTGACCATCATGTTGTGAGCGAACATGGCAGGAGGAAAAGAAGAAGCCACTGATCATTGGTAATTCGGCTCGTTCACAAAGTCTTATGGACATTTAATTCTCGTCATGCTGGTTACCAGACTGGAGTTACCAACATTGGGGTCGCGAGATGCCAATCTTGGGGATGGGAGATGATTTCAATGAAATCAAATAAAAATTAAAACACATTAGAAATAGTCTATTTTAGCCATAATTCTTTGTTTCTGTTTAAGGGAGTATAACCATTAAATTACAGCACTTTAACTTGGAAACTGTTACGTCTGTTTGGTCGTGAAAACACTGGGAACACTGGGAAAAGTGCCAGTCTAATTCCATTTGAATTTCAAAACAGACACAACAACAGAACATGTCAAATGTTTTCCATGTCTGTATATGTCCAAAGCATATGATTCTGGTAGGGATCAGTGCTGTCCGTGGTTGCGTAGCTAAAACATCCCATTACATCTTAACTTGTACTCCTGAAGGTTGAGAGTAACCATTCTAAAAATGCTGTGGCACTTGAAAAGACGAGTGATTCAATGGATGTAGCATTCTGATGTATACTTACTTTAAGAAAGTAGGGAAATCTTCCGATACCACGTCACAGCCAGGCCAGCGGCAGAGGCCACTCACAAACAAAGCGCTGGTTCCCTCAGTGATGCTGGAGGGAAGAGAAATGTCTCAGTGTCTGTCTCCACATCAGCTGCCAGTGATGCAACTGAAAGCATTCAGATTTTACTGTGGCTCAAAAGGAGACCTGAGCAGAAAGAACTGAGCCAAACGTTGGAAGATATTTGCACACTGACTAATAATCAACAGTAGATAGATAGATAGATAGTTCTATACTCTGTTTACTCTGGTTTTTTGTCTTTTATACTGTTTTTAATGCTTAAGCAAAAAAATAAATATTGAAAACATATTAAAAAAACACCTCTGATTTTGATTGGGCCAGAAAATGCACAAAACCAATGTCTACATACTTGACCTACAGTACATAAGTTTAGCCTTCCTATTATCTATTAAGATACTTAAAATCATTCATGTTTTCCTAACATGTAAAAGTACTGAAGCACTTTAAACAGTATGTCTGTTGATTGGTCTTTTTAGTCAGGTTCTTATTTAAGTCTTTACTACGATATTACTAGTTACTACTACTACTGCTACTTATACTACAGGTGTTACTACAGGTAATGTTACTGTTACTATTGCTGCTGTTTTTTTATTACTTGTACTACTAAGTTAAGCTTCCAGTTGTTTTTACAGTGTGTTCAAACTCTTTGCTTATTATACATGCATATTGCAGTTCATCTTCCATTTCAGCCAGTTTTATATTCAAGCTTTAGGGTTTTTCAGCAGACCAGCACAGTTCATTTTAGCTTTCACATTTGTTATTTTCAACAATGCTTTGAAATTCAGTTCAGCTGTTAGAATTCAAATAGCATTTTCAGCAGGAAACGCAATTTTTCAATTTTTTAATTTAATGCAAATGTGAGAAAGAGAGTCACCCATCATGAAGTCGAGTCTCACTGGAGCTCCGCTTTGGACTATCTGTCCTCAATGGGAGGAGGTAGTGATGACTTGGCCTGGGAGAGGAGCTCATGGGTGGGGAAGAGGACTGGGCAGGATGGCCTGCCTCCAGCTCTTCCTTGCAAACAGAGACAGCTGCAATATTTTCTGGTTACATAAGCAGAATAAAACTTTAATGAAGGTTTTGATCTGTTCCAAATACATACATACAACAAAATATGCTGCCATTGCAGATATTCTCCTGCACAGGTAGCTAGGTAAGTAATGGACTTAAAATCTTTTTTCGATGAATTCATTCAGCTAAGAAATCAGAAATAACATCAGGCATAAATGCAAGAATGACTGCGTCTCTGCAGCCCAGTTCCTAACATTTTTAGACTGTAAAAAATACAATGAAGCGTATCTAAAAATGCCAACATACATACAAGATTGTCATAGAACAATAGAAACAGAGAACAAACATACAACAATGGTGATGCAGCCAAAGTGGAGGTGAGGATAATAGAGTGCGTACCTTGCTGCTGTCTGGACGCTGTTTGAGAAACTTGACACAGGACTGATGGTCTCTGCTGCTTCCGTCTAATGCCTTCCATACTGCTCCAACACTGAGAAGAAAAGCTCCAATGTGAACCACAGCGTGGATGTGGATGAGGAGACAAAAGCAATTCATCGGACATCATGGTAGAATATTTTTTTAACTTTTATTCTTCTCTTTATTTTCTCTGCCATGTTAGTTTGGGTTCCAAGTAGAATCACCAAACTCTTAAATACACCTCCTTTCATACATTTATTATTGAAAGTACAAAGCAAGGGCAAGTTTCATTCTCAAAAGAAATGTTACTGGTAAAGTATAACTGAAGAATAAAAAGACTTGTCATGGTTTGGAGTTAAGTTTCCTGTACTGTTTTACTTTTAAAATTTAATATTCCAAAACTTTATTGTGTTGGAACTGTTGATTATTTGCACCTGTGTCTTCTTAGCCTTCCCTCCGTAATGTATTGAATCTGTGTGTCAAGGGTAACAACAACATGAGATTTTCACAGTATGATAACCATCTCAGAAAATATCACCCTATCATGGTATGTCACTATTATTATTATTATTATTATTATTATTATTATTATTATTTACAACAACCCATAAAGGAATGAAAACCAATGCTTTATTATTATTGTGGAATTATTGTTATTGTAGAATCATTAAACTATTTTTTAAGAGGAAGGATTGTAAAAAAATATCCCTTTTGAAAATAAATGACATAAATAAGAAAGCTGAACATTTCCTGTTTAAAAATAAACTTGAAGAAAAAAAAAGAACAGGGTCTTTAAAACGTATAATCTCTCTGTAGAAATAAATAAATACAACTGTACTGTACTTTTTTATTTACTATTTTTCTCAGATCAGAGCAGCATGTATGTTGGTGGCAATCATTACAGTGTAAAATATGAACTACAGATATTTCTTCCAGAACTGTGACAAGTTAATCTTGGCTATAAAGTCCCAAAATTTATAGCTTCTAAGGTGTTTACAGCAAAATGGTATGTTTGGATTCTTTGTTGGAAATGAAACGTCGTTTTTTTTTGTATTTATAGCAGCACAGTACTGACTGGGATACACCTTTACATGACCTTTACATAATCTGTGATTTCCGTGACAATTTCTTAATTAAAATATTTTTCTGCATATATAATACGCTACATGGTAATAGATTAAACTACCCAACACCGATTAGCTACAGCATTAAACTTATATGTAGGCCCACTAATAATAATCCAGTGAGTTTTCACTATTCTGCATAATTAGTACTTGAGCACACTGGGGTTTGGATCACCGCCTTCAACCAAGGACATTACCACAGGAGATGATTATCCAGCCACGTCCAGCTGTCATGTTTACCTGACTTCCTGAGGTGGACGGCGACACCACATCCACCGTCTGAGGAGCACGAGAAGGGAGTGGCTCCTCCAGCTGTCTGGTCTTTTTGTCACGTGGTTGAGCTCTTTGCTGTGCATATGTCATGCTCTCCCCGGACATCTCTCTCTGCAGTGACAGGGGAGACAAAACCGTTTCACTGCAGAGACTTTGTTCCTCTTGATTTATCATTTTTGGAGGAAATTATATTTATAAATTTTTATATAATTATTTTTTTTTTAATAAATTAAAAACAGGCATACTGCTTGAAATACCTTATGTAGAAAAGCAGTGTTAAATGGATGATAACTTTCAAGACCCTGCAGAGAAACATCTTGATATGCGGATGGATTATCTCCATCAGGGGTAAATACTAACACAGATTTAATCAGATTTGTGAACTAATTTGTGCAGAGACAAAGTCTGAGATCTTTTACTACAACTCATGAAAAATGGGGGCAAAAACAGTGATGAAAAGTTGTGTTTTTACATTTTTGTTGAGTATATGTTCGTCTTAAACGTGCTTATTAGTAATAGCATATTGGGCTTAAAATTATATTAAAATAATTTTCCAGGGTATATAGCTTCATTTAAAAAAACAATGGCAGTAGCATTGGATGCTAGAATGAAACCAGTTTGCCATGAGGTAATGGTGGTGCAGCGGTTAGCACTGATGCCTCACAGTGAAAAGGTTCTGGTTTCACACCCACCTCTGGACAAGAGCCGCTCTGTGTGGAGTTTACATGTCAGACTGGAGTTTCAGCAGCGTAAAGTCTAGTTTCAGAATTATAAGACAGAAACGCTAACTCCTGAATTAAGAAGGTTTAACGATGTTTTCACTCAAAGTAAGATAGAAATAAACAGTCATAGAAGATTTGACAAGATAGCTCTTATTTCAAGAAATCTTACCAAATGCATTATTATTACTGTACTAGCAGAGCAGTTCACTGACTTAGTCTGAATGTTCTCACATTAAGTATTTATTGAAATAAGTTAGAGATTATTTTGAGATGCTAAGTTACTACTTGGAGAGTTTTTTTTATTACCTGCAGAGTCTTTTCTTTTCATCTCATGGAATTAAAGGATTATTGTTGCTCTTTAAATAGTTCTGACATTCATAATGGTAAACACCAAACTCCTACTCACTCGTGGAAAGTTTTCATGATTTTATGATGCTCTCTTTGTCAGACTGAATTCTTCAAGTACAGAAAAGCATATTTCACCTAGATAATAATCTTTAAAGTTTCTATTTCTTATACTTAGTGTTTTCTAGTTTCATATCTCACTGATGTAACTATATTTGCAACTCTTGAATTAAAAATTATCATCTTATTACATTTCACAAAAAAATAAACTCATCTACATCATTATCATCAACATCATGCCATCATTTTTTTCATCAATAAACATTTGACTTGTGCTCAATAGGATTTGTGCTTAAATCACAAGAATTATCACTGAATTTAATATTGTTTTAAATATTGTTTGATTTATATTGCTGACACTTTTGGGGGATGCCAGAGATAGAATGAATTCATTAAATCAGATGTTTATTTATTCATTTACGCTCACAAATTGTTATCAATGTGTTTATTGTTTTCTTATTATCATTTTGTTTTCAGATTTTTTCCAAACAATAAAACACAACCAGTTTGAGACATTTTGACTTTGCTGCTCCTACATACATTTATTGCTGTAGCCCTTCAAACATGAGAGTAAGTTAGAATATCAGAGCTGTGCAGTTATCTGAAAATAAAGCACCTCTCTGTCACCATGAACACATGAAAGTCTTTAGTGGTTCAAACATTTCCTGTACTTGCTGACAGAGAGGCTGTGCTGCTCACAGGTGCACTGACACACACACACACACACACACACACACACACACACACACACACACACACACACACACACACACACACACACACAGGTTACAGAGTCGGAGATGAAACTGCTCTACTTTTGTGCAGCATGCAAATACTGGGACTCTGTGTAAAATACCTGGATGGTGTCTTTCCTGGAGAAGTGCTTCATTATACAGACACTAAACTTTGATATGCATTCAAAGCTGCCAAATTCTCCAAAGATGCTGCATGTTTATGAAGTATCACAAACTGTTGTGGTCCTTCTTCACAAAGCTTGACCACATCAGTGACATTCTACTATTCATGTATTCATGGTGAGAAAAGAAGAATCTAAACAACGTCCCCCTATTAATACTCTCTGCATGTTCTGTATGTCCAAACACTGTCCCCAACTTCCAATGGAAGCAGTGTATTCATCTGTATTATGCTGACAGGGTGACAGCCATTACTTAAGAAAAAGACCTGCATTCAATATTTCATACAATACAATAATTTTCTGACATATTTTACAAAGTGAGATAGTCCTGTGGTCAAACATTGGCTTGACTGTCCTGTCTGAGCATGTCATTAGTCTAGAGGCTCTTATAGGATTTATTCTACCCTGTACACAGTGGCACACAGCACAGCAGATCAATACAGAGTCATTAGTGACCTACCAAAGAAGCTGTCATTTTCACACCCAGTGCCCATGTTGTTTAAGTATGTATTTGTGCACATCTGTGCACCAATGCGAGTGTTGGTCTTAAAGTAAGGTGTGGCCAGGTGCATTGTGACAGAAAGTAGTGTTTTTCTTGTGATTTAAAGTGCGCATCAGATGTGTCTATATAGGCATATTTACAACACACATTCACAAGTGATGTATGTATCGGCTCTGAATTCACATTTGTATTTACTTATTACGGATGATCTGATATTTGCCTCAATTTCAATAATAAACTAGACATTTTGTGTCCAAGAACAGATGCCCAGTTAAAAGAAAAACTCTGTTTGTGCTGATGTGGATAGACCATAAATTCCATCAGTGCAGATGCAGATTTTTAGGACAGAAAAGGGAAACCTATGCCCCCTTTGGCAAGGACATAAAACTAATAACTAGCTGGTTTAATAATAGCTCTAGTTTGAAATGTCTCTGATGTAAGAAGTTAGAAAAACAACATATTAAATTGAAAGAAAGACAACTGTGTTAATAATATAATATATAACATATATAATAATAAAAAACAGTATATATCTTACTGTTAAAAAAAATATTTCCAACTAGAACACTTTTTTTCCCCTTGACAATTGACAATACAGGAACTTGACCTGGCTCAACGGTTACTACTGACACCTAATGGATACATGCAGACTAACTATACATTTCATCCTCCTGATCACCTACACCAGAGACACATTTGACCATAAAAAGTACCGATCATTATGAAGGTCTAATGCAGGACCATTTTAACAAAAGAAAAAGGAAAAAAAATCTTTTAGAAGTACCTAAGTTTCAGTTTACTGTGTATAAAAAGAGGATACTTTAATTTACAGACATGATATCAACTCCCATTTATTTGGCTTCACCTTCTCCTTATTTTAAAGGCATATGTGGGCTCACAGAGCCTCATATGAAAGCTTATGAAATGACACATCTGTCCATAAACCATAATTACTGCCATCATGTAAATAACACAGTATTTGGGGGACTCTGACTCTAACGTCAGAGATTTCTTTAAGGCTCTATAAGTGTGCACCTATACAGTAAACAACCACGACTCCTTATGTGCTATGCAAATGCACTCTCAGAAACTGGTGTTCAGTAGAAAGTGAGAGCGTTCTGTGTTTGTGGCTTCTCGTCTCACCTCTCATTCTGGCTTTGCTTCTTTTTAAAAAAAAAAACTTTTATGTCACACTATCAATACTAGACATAAAATATTTGAAAAAAACAAAAAGAAAGAAGTTTGTGTGAGGGCATGGTAGAAACCTTTACAGGCTTATATAAAAACCACACCCAAGATTAGAACGAGTAACATATGATTAATACAGAAAACTAATACATTTCAAAAGTTAGCATACTAAAATTTTACATAGAAAAAAGAAATGTTTAAGAAAGAAAAAAAAAAAGAAAAAATGTAGAGACATAATAGCAGATGTAATAAATCAAATTAAAAGTTTTGACAACAGGGCAATTTTAAGTCTTTTCTTATATACAGACAATGAAGTACCAGTATCTATTAAATTAACATCTTCATTCCATAAAATTACTCCACGATACCTGATAGAGAACTGACCACGGGATGTTTTATATAACGGAAGATGAAGATTCTCAGCCTGTCTAGTTGGGGAACAGTGAAATTTGGAATTATTAACAAAATAATGTCTAAAGCTGAATGGTAAATCATTATTTTTGTATATAAATTTGAAGACGAATGTACAAATTTGAAGAATGTTAATATCAAAAATAGACAACAACTGTAACTTAAGAAAGAGAGAGGAGCAGTTGGTGCATCAGATTTGGAAAAAGTTGCTAACCTAATAAACTGTTTCTGAAGCAGAAATATTTTATGTAGATAAGTTGGAAAAGTACTTGACCAGACAATGTTACAGTAGGTTAAGTATGGATAAATTAAACTATAATATAATGTAAGAAAACATGAATTGTGAAGCAGACATCGTATTTTTCTCAAGAGTTTTAGTGACCTTTCTGAAGACAAAACCAACCTGATCTCTCCAAGAGAGTTTGTCATCAATCCAAACACCTAAGAAACATGTAATTGAAACTCTGATTATTTCTTCATTATGAATATAAAGTTTGACCTGCTCTTTGTCACATTGTTTATTACCTGCAAATAACATGAAATTTGATTTTTTGATATTTAATGACAACAGTTTGTACTGTTCTTGACATTATGGAAGCCGTCAGAGTCTCAGTGTGAGGAGAGGTGTAGACTCGACACACTCAGGGTGATGCTCTGTGATATTTGGTTGGTTTTCCGTGAGTCGACATCTGTCCTTCACTACAGACGGGTTGAGAGAAGTATTTCCTGTGATGTAATCAGCCACATTACAGTGTGGAAAGTTGAAGATGCCTGCACTCACTGTGTGGGTTTATTACTCTGTGAATCCTATGCCTCAAGTCACACATCCCAGTTACATTAATACTTTGAAATGATGGGTGATTTTATAACGACTGAAAACAAGAGTCACCTACACAAAGAAAATTAATAACCGCAATGAAATTGTTATTAAGAATTATTGAATTGTCTTTTTTTAGTACCTTTTGATTGGATGGTTTAGGAAGATGGAGCATAAATACTTATCAGAGTCTATATTATGATAGATATTGTCAAAGTCCATGAAGCACAGCTGCAGGCTGCTAAAAATACAGACTAAATTTGAATTCACCAAATCTGAATTTTTATGACTGTAAATATATTTTCTTAATGTACACAGATATGCACATGGAGATTTAAAATTGAGCTCTACCATAATGAATACGTGTTGTAACAATACTCAATTCAATATATGGCACTGAATTAAATGTTGTAAACCTAGATGGGATTAAATTTGAATTTATTAAAATGACAAATTCTTTATCCATATTTTATGAGACTTAATGATAACAGTTTTCTGTGCAGTTTCATGTTTTCCTTAGATCAAGAGGCATCACAAGGAAGAAGGCCGACAAAGACTGATGTCATGAAACCTTTAGAGCCCTATTTAATTTAATTAAAAGTCCACGCTGCAAGTGCATTTAGTGCATGTCCAACTCACTTGTGCTTGATAAGTGCCAGACAATCAAGATGAATTAAACCAAACAGTATCATCCATCATTCCCTTTAAAAGCCTGGTACACTCCTATTGAGCGACTGGTATGCATGTGATCCTTGGCTGGTGGACGCTCTGCATCCACCGTCTCCCAATCTTCTGTCCCATCAACAACTCCATTTAAGTGCATTTGGGCAAATGAGCAGCCATATTTAATTGAGGAAGAGGAGGAGGGCTGCTGCTCATCCCTGTGCATGCAGTAGGTCTAGTGATGGGTCTGCAGATCAGACAGGGCAAGTCATAAAAATTAATTTTCTGATTAACAGCTGATGCAGGCGGCTGAAATAATACATCTTTGTGAGGAAAAAAATACCTGCAGTGATCCCCTAGCAGTAGAACAATAGTGCATCTTCACACTTGGAGGATGTCAGAGCCAATCTGTGCATCACAGTGTAACGAGCAGAGTGTATGCTTTGTAAAGCTGCCTATGAGACACAGTTTACTGTCTGTATAGGAAACATCAGGAAAATGCTGCACCATTGACTTTAGACCAGGTTCTTGGTGGTCAGTGTTTCAAAATCAGAACGTTACATTTACCTTTACATACCTTCATTTTAAAACACTCCAATGGGTGCACAGATGGAAGCAAATATTAACATGAGCGCTGGGTGTGAAAATAACAGCTGTGTCTAGCAATGACATTTAATCTGATTATGCATTCAGATTAGATATGATTTACCTGGTTTACATAGTCTACTGAAATAGAATGATTATACAGATAAACATGCAGAAAACAAAGCTTTGAGTACCCTTCTAGCTTTATCTTGCCACTATTTGGTCATAAACCAAATCATTTAACAAATAAAATCTTGACATGATGATGAAATGTCAGAGGAATATGAATGTGTGAACCACATTTCATGGGCTTGAAACCTGCAACAACCACCAATGTGGAACTGAAATAATAAGGACAATAGTAATGGTTTTAACAAATCTGTGACTTTGATTAAGAATTAGGCTTGACTGAACTGAAAAGAGAAGGGTAGTAAAAAAGTAATATAACACAATAAGAAGGGAAATCAAAAAGTCACATTTTAATTGTTGTTTAGCAAATACTTCAAGTGTTCTGTTTGGGAGTTTTACAAGCGCACCTAAGCCAGAGAGGTGGATGTGTGACAGTGACAGCAGGTTGCTCTGCAGCCCGATTTCCTGGTTTCTGCAGATAAGATGGCTGCAGATTTAAAAAAAGCTTCCTGAGCTCTTAGAAAGCATGCATAGGAATACCCACTTCTAAGCCTCACTGTTATTCCTGTCAACATTTGACTGCAGTCACTGCTGCTTTCCAGAAAGCTCCACAATAACACCTCACAATAACACGTCACAATAACACGTCACAACACATCACAATAACAAGTCACAATAACAGGTCACAATAACACGTCACAATAACACGTCACAATAACACGTCACAATAACACGTCACAACACATCACAATAACAAGTCACAATAACACGTCACAATAACACGTCACAACACGTCACAATAACACGTCACAATAACACGTCACAATAACACGTCACAATAACATGTCACAATAACACATCACAATAACACCTCACAATAACACGTCACAATAACATGTCACAATAACACGTCAAAATAACACGTCACAATAACACGTCACAATAACACGTCACAATAACACGTCACAATAACACGTTACAATAACACGTCACAATAACACGTCACAATAACACGTCACAATAACACGTCACAATAACACGTTACAATAACATGTCACAATAACACGTCACAACACATCACAATAACACGTCACAATAACATGTCACAATAACACGTCACAATAACACGTCACAACACATTACAATAACACGTCACAACACATCACAATAACACGTCACAACACATCACAATAACACGTCACAATAACACGTCACAATAACACGTCACAACACATCACAATAACAAGTCACAATAACAGGTCACAATAACACGTCACAATAACACGTCACAATAACATGTCACAATAACACGTCACAATAACACGTCACAATAACAAGTCACAATAACATGTCACAATAACACGTCACAATAACAGGTAACAATAACACGTCACAATAACACGTCACAATAACAGGTCACAATAACACGTCACAATAACAGGTCACAATAACAGGTCACAATAACAGGTCACAATAACAGGTAACAATAACACGTCACAATAACAGGTCACAATAACAGGTCACAATAACAGGTAACAATAACACGTCACAATAACACGTCACAATAACATGTCACAATAACACGTCACAATAACACGTCACAATAACAGGTCACAATAACAGGTCACAATAACACGTCACAATAACAAGTCACAATAACACGTCACAATAACACGTCACAATAACAGGTCACAATAACAGGTCACAATAACACGTCACAATAACAAGTCACAATAACAGGTCACAATAACAGGTCACAATAACAGGTCACAATAACACGTCACAATAACAAGTCACAATAACAGGTCACAATAACAGGTCACAATAACAGGTAACAATAACACGTCACAATAACACGTCACAATAACACGTCACAATAACAGGTCACAATAACACGTCACAATAACACGTCACAATAACAGGTCACAATAACAGGTCACAATAACACGTCACAACACATCACAATAACAAGTCACAATAACACGTCACAATAACACGTCACAACACATCACACTAACACGTCACAATAACACGTCACAATGACATGTCACAATAACACGTCACAACACGTCACAATAACACATCACACTAACACGTCACAATAACACGTCACAATGACATGTCACAATAACACGTCACAACACGTCACAATAACACATCACACGTTTTTCTCATGACTGAAATCCTGCCTAGATCAGGGTCTCTGCTCTAGACTGTGGTGGGTAGGATAATAAATAATCATGGGGACATATGAATCATCAGTGTGTGTGTGTGTGTGTGTGTGTGTGTGTGTGTGTGTGTGTGTGTGTGTGCTCTTTCAGTGTGAAAATTGTGCTTAATCGCTTAGTCAGACACTTAAAATTGATTTTCATCTTAGTAAAAGTGAAACTCAACAAATGAAATACTACAATGAGGTGAACATGTTGAATGTAGAGAACCCGACACACACATCACAAACACAACAACACTACTGTCAGAAATGAACAGTGAGGCATCTTCAGGGTCCAGTGGGGCACTATTCGTATCTAAAGGTAGCATTTAACTTATGTCACTCGTCCTGTAGTCCAGGGGTCCCAAAATGGGTTCCACCTGTTTGACCTGCTGCCGTCTGTTAGACGCTACAGGTATATGACAACAAGGACTAACCGACTCAAGAACAGCTTCTTCCCCAAAGCCATAACAATCCTGAACTCCAACACTCACTGACACCCCCCCCTGACACACACACACACACACACACACACACACACACACACACACACACACACACACACACACACACACCTCTCCTCTCCCCACCCTCCATCCTACAGTGCAATATGACTGTGCAATAATTCCCCTAGTGCAATATATTTATCAACTGTGCAATATATTTAAATACAGACATATGTTCTTTTATTTTTTTAAACTGTCCTTTTGCAGTGTCCAGTTACATTTATGTCCATTTACTATTCTATTCTATTCTATTCTCATCTATTCTATTCTATTCTATTCTGATCCCCAAAATAGCGGTGCTAGAGACTCGTGATCCCCACTATCCCCAAAGGTGGTAGAAGCATACAAACTTAAGTGCACACACTAACAGGCTTATCCAAACACACAACACATACTTTTATTTGCATGGTTTCATTTTTAATGTAACCACTATTTATGTTCTGTAAGAATTATGGCTAAAATAGACTATTTCTAATCATTTTGAAATTTTATTGTATTTCTTGAAATCATCTTCCCACCCCACCATTGGTGTCTCCCCACTTTGGGACCCCCTGCTCTGTAAGCTGATCAGCACATGTGCTAAAGTTATCCAACATTCAACAAAATGTGTCAAATGTGTGATTGTGTTTCTATCACAAAACATATCATCATCATCAGGTCACTTTCCTCCATCTTTTTCTGTCTTATTTAGGCTGAACACAGACTCGACCCTTTTCTTCATGGTTGACTCACAGAGATGAAAGTCATATCAGTTTTTTAAATTATTGGTTTCTTTCAATATATCATGGTAGCATAATGTGTAAAGTCACACTGTTGTATTAAATGCAGGATTTTGAAGAGTTTGTTTAAATTTATTTGCTGCCCTTACGTTTTTATCATAAATAAAGGACAATAAGTTAAATACCAGAACCACTAAGCAGCAGTTAGATTAGGTATAAATGTACAAGTGAAATAAACATTAAAGAGGAAACATTTTACCTTAATTTATATTACAGGAAAATAATAATTATTACTAAACCCATTCTATAGGCTCATAGTTCAGTGCTTCACAACATTTCATTTGTTTACTTTCTAGAGGCCTTAGAGAGTTACATATTATACATGACGCGGCGAAGCTGCATGTGTCAGATGTGATGTTGTAATGTTAAACTGTATTTTATGTAGTGATACAGTATAAAAAATATTTATTGATCTTCATAGACTTCAGCAGATGAAGATCATCTGAATTAAACCCAGACAGAATAATTCATTTATTTTACTGTTTACTGCATTCATTAATTCACTAATAATTTGACACACAGCTGAAGAAATAATGAGAAATTGAATAATTTGTAAAATTTCTCAGAGGTTATTTTGCAGATGAATAAATAGCGTACTGTAAAAAGTGTAGAATCTGTTTCAGAGGAGTTTTATGCAATACTTTTGGTTTCAAGATTTTCAAAATCCCTGCTGCGGAAATGTAATCAAATCTTTTTCTTTTTTTAAAAAATGGTGGTGTGTGTGAAACTTCAGACATAAAGATTGTGATGTGATTGAAAACAGATTTGACAGCTTTCGTCAACACTCTTGTGCGTTCTGTTAATGTATTTGTGATTTGAAATGTTCGGCTATGCATCGACACACACACTCTCTGACTGTTCACTGCTCTTCCTCAACTCACACACTGTAACCGTGCACATTTTCTATTTTTTACATTCTTTCCTCACTCTGATCAGCTCAGTTAGATGACTTGATGTAAAAACATTTGTGCTTACCGTATCACCTCCGTGCAGAACCTCCTGCTCGCCTCGTCTCCTTTATCTCACGCTGTTCGAGGGAGATGCTTTAAAATGAATCAGAGGGAGTGTTATTTCACAGGAAATATGGTTTTCAGCATCTAAAAAAAAAAATGACAGAAAGACCTCAATGTGCAGAAGACTACATGATTATGTGGTTTACATTGGAAAGAAAAAAAAGGGGAAAAAATGCAACAAAATCCAAATAAAACTGAAAATAAAACCACAAATTGTGTGCATTTTTTGAAAGTTTGCTTTCATATTTTCAGATTTTGTTCTGCTGTTTGAAAGAAACTCATTTAAAATCTATTAAAATTATCTTAGATTCCTATGAAATGATTTGAGGCAGGTGATGTTAGAATTGACACTTGGCTGAAGGTGTACACTCACCTGATGACTCAGAGGAGGAGGACATGTAAAAGTTAAAGCAAGATATTTCAGTATTTATACCCACAGCAGGAGACTGGAAAGTTCGAGCCTCGGCAAATCACATCACAAGGCTGCAACAAAAACCGTTACAATTTCCAGATGCTGCCCTGACTACCTGAAAAATATGTTTGTTGGAAAGTAAGCTCTTTAAAGCAGAGCAAAAACGACAAACAAGTAATAATTGTAAAAAAAACTCATCCGGCCCTCGAAGAAAATGGCACACGTTAAACGTTCTGCAGTCCAGACGTTCTTCCATCAGCAAAAGCAAACTGTCAGTAAACAGGATGATTCTGTTCCCGCGTTAAGAACATGATTATCTCACGTCTGTGAAGTTAAAATCCACGTGTCACTCGCTGTAGTTGTTCCTCTGTCTCATTAAAATGTTTTCTTTTAAGCATGAATGAAACAAAAATATTTATGTTTCATGAAAATGAGTTCCCTGCCGCTTTCGCTTCATTTCAATCAACTATTTTGATCAATTAAACCTCATGTTCATGCTTTTTTTCCTGCCCTCATCAGTCGAGTTCATAATTTGTGTGTGTTTGTATTTTAAGTGCTGCTCCAAAATCGCATGTAACTGAACTTACTACTAGTTGCACTAATACTGTAGTTAATGTTCTGTTTGAATTTCTATTGAGAATCCGACAGTACGGTACGACAGAGTGCAGTTAGAATACGCAGTAGTTTGTTTTCACAGACGATGTGGATTATGGTGAGTGTGGTTAGTAAAACTATCAGATTAGAAAGACATATCTTAAATTTTGAAGCAGTAAACATGTCTTGATGCTTTTCACTTGTGTGATATTTAACAAAAATGATCCCTAAACTGAAGCTCATGCTTTGAGTCTCCTTAATAGAACCATGAAACATTAATCATACCTTGGTTTCCATGCATGTAACTGAGGAGGCCTTCATTTATTTGAAAAAAGAATTAGCTAATTAGCTCAGCAGTTTCATGGAAATCAGTCCAGTAGTTTTTACGTAATTGTGGAAAAAGCCCTCTTGCACTGTCAAGGAAAGATAAAAAAATAAAAAATAAAAAATAAAAAAATAAAAAAACCTGGATCTGCTGCTCTATTTGGGTTCTTGACTGACCCTGGCCTCACGCCTCCACAAAAGGTGGTAGAAATTGGTTCTGTCCTATCCATGCCCAATCTTTCCATCATGTTTTGTGTAAATAACAGTTTTTACATAATTCTGCTGACAAACACACACAAAACCTCCAGGGCTGCAAAACATTTCCTGGATCAAATCCACCCCAAAACTTAATCACCTCTTTTCCATCCCCAGGGCCAAGTCTCCACAAAATTTAGAATCAATGAATAACTTTTTGAGCTATGGTGGTAAATAACAAACAAACAGCAATGAAAACAATGGTAATTACACTCAAACATTTGTAAACTTTTGGTAGAGAATGCCTCATCTGAATTTAGATTTTTAAATTAGTTATTAGATTCATAATTAGCATAAAGGCTTTATTGAACATTTACTCATATAAAATGTAAACAAATCCTTCAGAAATTAAAATTTTGCTGCAGCACAAAGGCAGCAATAAGTACAAATAAATAAAGGAAACAATATAAAAGCAAGTAAATAAGTATAAATTAAAATAGAGACTATACAGGGTCAAATGAAGTAAGAATTCCAAGGTAACCAGTGCATATACACAGTGTAAGCAGTGTCATACTTCAGGTGAAAAAAATACAATGCCCTTGTTATGAGTAAAATAACATATTTTTATATTATTATTATACTATTATAACTATTAAACTATGATAGTTTAATAGTTATAATAGTTTTTCAGAGAGATGGTTTCTCTCTGCATGCTGTTCTTTCATTGATCTAAATGTGTCCAACCGTGTTATATTTTTGTCCTCATGGTTTTATGTTGACACTTCACTACACAGCACTTTTCATTCATACTGTACATCACGCCTACTTGTTCTCAGAGGACATAACTTGTCATAACAGGAGAAGAAGAGGTGATACTAATAACTACAGCCATCATTCATTTGATTATTTCCACTGTGACAAACGTCATAAAAAGGTCTTTCCCTGTTTTTCCATGTTCAAATTCTACTCAACTCATCTCAGCTTTCTTTATTTGTCATTCAAATCATATACAAAGTCTACAGAAGAGCAAAATGACGTTTCGACCAGAAACAGTTCAACATATAGAGTAAAGTGATTACAGGATGAGTAAAGTATTCTAAGTCTATTATCTTCTTCTCAAGTTTTATTTTCCTGAACACATTTCTTCTTTTCTACCTTTCTGTCTTGATTTCTTCCTGTTATTAACAGTTTTGAAGATACTGTAGGAGGTAAACCAGAGAGATAACACCATCTTAAAGGCTCATTAAAGAATTAAACTGAAGATTTCTACGTGCTTCATTTATCTATTGATAAACTGATAAAACATAAGAGATGTGGCACATCCACTGGAAACAGTGCATCATCTCTGAGAGTGTGTCGCTAACGCTAACAGTCTGTATCGAACTGTGTTCTCATATGCATACTACCAGTTTGTTCATTTTCTCATTGTTTCTCATCCCTGAGCACAAGATGAGGATGTGAAAATTCAGTTCTGATTTTTGCTGACAAACGTCTGGGAGATGACGGCACCCTCTCAGTGTGGGTGACTGAGAGTGAAAATCATATTGTCAATATGTCAGTGATTCATTCCTTCCCTCACAGAGGTGTTGGACGTGAAGGCTTACTCTGCTGATTCTGGTCACAGTGTGGTGTCGGCCGACGGTTTGAATTTTACCAGTTTGGAGTGAAAGTCGTGAGTCCTGTGAGATTTCTCTTCCGTGTTTAAATAAGAAGACTCACAGATTTCTGGAAGTACTCGAACAAAATGTATGAAAGCAGAACGTCATTGGTCATCATTACACATCTATTTACATATATAAATGCACTTAGCTAAAGCTAGTGCAATCTTTTACCTCGGCTTACCTTTGTAGCACAGGGACACTGGGACCAATTCAGTTAACCAATCAGGTGAGAGCCACAAACTAATAATAGTGGATTAAAATGCTCCTGGGATGTTCCCATATCCCGTGTTGAGAAGTCATCAACATGGACGCCACAAAAAAGATGTGCTGTATTTAATCAGTCTAAGAGTTTAAAGAACATGTTGATGCTGTTTAAAGTTTGAAGCTTCATATTACAAAGTGGGGTTAGTCTCACTGGATTAGGTTTTAGTTTTATTTGAGAACCAAGTACATCCAATGAAAATACATTTTATGGCGTTGGATGTAAAAAAAAAAGAAAAAAAAAAGAAAAAAAAAAAGGATGTGTTTTATTTTAAATCAATCTGCTCTCAAAGTTGTTTTCTTTGTCACTTTTTTTTTAGTTTGAATAAAACTATTTTCTTATTATGTAAATACTGGCTATAAGGAGAGCTTCTCACAAAATGGGGTCCTAGTCCACATCACTAACCTCTGTGCTACCTGTCGGCCATGTTGCCCTCCTATTATTTCTACCAGCACACCTTAATATAGCTGGCTAGAACTGGCCCTGCTGCCTCTACAGAACCTCAAACTTTAAAAAATTTACCTGGCAACTTGCTGTAATCCACACACACAACCGCACTTGAGAGTGAAGTTATGTTTTACAAATATCTGGGAATTTGGTTTGATAGCAATCAGGCTCAAAAGCTCATATGGAAGAAGTGTCACAGACACTAAACATAAAATCAAGTTTCTTTTCTCAAAGTAAAACATGTTTTTCTCTTGAGGACAGAGAAACCTTTGTCCCATTATTATAACAACCTCATGTGTTTATCTGTGTTTCATTTCAGGATACAAACGTCATACTCATCAGGTCATCAGAGAACATCCCAGGATAGACTGCCTTCAACTTAAAGGAGTTAGACGTTAGACGATCCAAACTTTTTTTTATTGATGTTAACTTTCTTTTTATCGTATTTCTTCTGCTGAAGGTTAGACTTTAAGGAAATCAATCACTTATGAGAACCATCGTAAAATATCAGTTTACATACCAGATGATTTTTAATAAATTCTTTTTTTTATGTTAACTTTCTGTCAAAATGATTTCCTGGTGTTAGAATGACTGTTCTGTGTAAACCTATCACCACACTTATTTTCACTATCAGCAGCTTCGAATGGTACACCAATGTATTCTTGAAGAGGAAGCATTAACAGCAGTGAGCGGCGGGGAAGCCCAGTTACAGTGTATGACATTCTGACATGTGTAAACAGCTCGATCTGAGGTTATTTTGTTCGGTTAAAGGTCATCTCACCTAACAGAATGCCACATAACGGAAACCTGAGTCCTTTCAAATCTCCATTTCCTTTTACAAAGATGTTATTATTATTAACTTCATCGGGTAAACTGTGTTTTCAGGACTTTATCTGATGGGCGCTGACTTTATGTAAATGTATTTTTTTTCAACATATGACATGTTTTGCAGATATTCCAATAATTAAAATAAATAATGCACATAAATAGGTTGAGAGCAAACCTCTTACCACTGAACACAAAATGTTGTTTTTACAACAGTACACACACCTCAGATTAGTTTTTAGTGGTAATTAAACACATATCACTAAAGCAATGCAATGTGTTCCTAAGTAACCTTTTTACCTTATTTTATAAAGGGTAATGCACAAAATGTCATCTACTTAAAACTGCCATAATACAATTATATATTAATCATACTTTCCACTTTTATTGAGTAGATTTTTTTGAATTACAAAATCAGTGGATTTCAGTTTTTCTCTTAACACAGTCTGAGATATGATTAGCAACAGCATTGATTTTGATGCATTATTTCTTTTTGTCTCCTTTCTAAAACTTCAATAAAACTGTTACTCTTTAATTTTTATTTTTTAACATCAATTCTAATCATAACTATCAAATATTAATATATTTTCAGGACATTTTAAATGTAACTTTATTTACATAATGCCCCAGTTTTAAATAGTTGATTATATCCCATAATATTTTCTAACACTGCAGATATCACCAAGTAGGAATGACTTTAGGTATCTTTTTTGTGTGGAAATCACTGCAGTGAAAACTGGCAGCTGGCAGGACGTTAGCTGAGACCTGTAACACACACACAAACACACACCAGCAAAACCAGCAACCACTCATTCATTAATTTGTTACCTTAATATTTATTTGGTCCATCACACTGGCAAAATACGTAATTTCAACATTACATGTCCATCAGTTTTCATCTGTGTGTCATCCTCAAATCCTGTAAGATGAACCACCGAGGGAACTAATGGAACCAGACCAAAAGTGTTCATTTTTCTTTCCTTTTTTTTTCTTTATTAAAAAGTACAAAGTATAAATACTGCTTTCCTTAAAGTAATTAAGTAATTCAGTACTCAGTATCCACTCTGCAGGACACACTACTTTACACCACACAAAGTGGTTAAGTGATAATACTGATGAAGAAATGAGGGATTACTGAGTAACTAACCAGTATTGTATCACTACTTGGTGCACAAAACAGTAATATTGAAGTAATTAGTAACAAATGAGTTCTGAGGGTTCAAATAGAAGGAAACCAGACTTCTTTTTTAGTTTTCAAGATGTTTCACGTCTCATTCAAGAGACTTCCTCAGTTCTAGAGCTGAGTTTTAGAACCCGTTAATTACAGAACGAGTCATCAGTTCTATATGAAACTATGAAAACACACCTTGTGACAGTAAATGTATTCAAATAAACATAAGACAATGTTATGTGCATTTGTTATTAACATTTGACATAATATGTTGTTAATGGTTATTGGTTCTTGGTTCTTTGTCTCATACAGTGTTTACAGTCTGTTGACTTTGGGAGCCCTCTAGTGGTACTTTGGGAGATGACACCATCAGATGAAGGAGGTGGCTGCTGATATGAGAGGATGCTGCCAGCCTGAACTTTAGCAAAGACGGAGTCAACAAGTGGTTCATCAGGTGATATCCATAGTGCAGATTAGTGGAGTAGAGTCTGGTCTGAAGCATCAGCTTGTGTGGAGGTTTGATGGTTCTGGAGGATCACCACTGTGGAGAACAGATCTGGAATAATATGGAGCACAGAGTGTCTGTGACGTTCATACCTAATGCCACTGGTTTGACCTTCAACACCATCACCATCATCATCATCATCCACAGATCTTGTGCCACTCATTACATATGTTTACATGTGTGAAACCAGTGTTTTTGTTTTGTTTTTCAATGCAATCTGATCACTTTTAATCATTATTTTGTCAAATCATTTTCTCCAACTCAGCTTTTATTCTGATAATTTGCTGTTAGTGTTAAAATGAGGAGTCATAAAGGTAACGTTATCTACTGCTGTGCATTACAGTAGTATTGGTATTAGTGTTCCTTATGTACTGTAAGAGTTATTCTTATGTCCTTATGTGTGAGTTTTCCTTCTGATCTTCAGTATAATGGAGACTGACTGCTGTTACTGATCGTTAAAGCTCCATGTGTTGTTGTTGTTGTTGTTGTTGTTGTTGTTGTGTGGAAGAGCTGCTCACACTTCAGTCACATGTGAAGGAATTTCTGTTTGTTGTCTTTTCTTCATGTCTCCAGACTGCAGCTTCAGTAAAGACACAACACGATCCTCCACGGAGAGACCACCTCTAACCCAGTGAGCAGCTCAGCCAATCACAGGAGGGGGACCACACAGTCGAATTTGAATGGTGCCAATATAAATACCGTCACTCCTCTCCGTCTCAGATATTCGTTTCTGTGCTACTGCCAGAGAAAGAATGCCTGAACCAGCAAAGTCTGCGCCCAAGAAGGGCTCTAAGAAAGCCGTGACTAAGACCGCCGGTAAGGGTGGAAAGAAGAGGAGAAAGACCAGGAGGGAGAGCTACGCCATCTATGTGTACAAGGTGCTGAAGCAGGTCCATCCAGATACCGGCATCTCGTCCAAGGCCATGAGCATCATGAACTCCTTTGTGAACGACATCTTTGAGCGCATCGCTGCTGAGGCGTCTCGTCTGGCTCACTACAACAAGCGCTCCACCATCACTTCCAGGGAGATTCAGACCGCCGTGCGTCTCCTGCTGCCCGGTGAGCTGGCCAAGCACGCCGTGTCTGAGGGCACCAAGGCTGTGACCAAGTACACCAGCTCCAAGTAAACAGCTCTGCTCATCAATAAACACAACGGCTCTTCTAAGAGCCACCACGTCCTCTGAAGAGCTCATTCATTAGTTATCTGTGGAATAAGAAAGTTATAATGGAGCCTATGAATTTAAGAAGTGACAGATTCTATTCTCAGCCTTAATAGAAAAATGCAGCATAAAACATCACAACAAACTAATGACCAATTAACACAATAGCACTGCCCTGTACTTGTAGTCATGTCAAGTTATACTGATGATGAATTAGTAATATGGTTTAGTCTGGGACAGAACACTCCAATGCAAAAGAATGATGCTAAAACAATTCATTTATATATATTTTTAAATTCTGTTATTTTAAAACATTAACAAAAGTGAAATATGTGACCATGTTACACATGTACAGTAAACTACTATTATGGGATATTTTTTCCCTTTTTCTTCAGTTCACTTCTACAGTTTCCTGTCTTCAATCCTTCAACAGTTTGCTGCATCAATGCTGCTCCATTCATGTCTGTTTTCCCAAATTTTCTGATGATAATATGCACCATATATTCTCTATGGGGTTAAGATCTGGAGACTCTTTACTTTCAAAGACATTGTTCTGGCGCATCGGTACACAGCTCTAAATGTGATTCATCACTCCACAGTGATTTTAACTTTAAAGATTCATGAGATTTAGATGTTTTTGAAGACATTTGGAAATTAAAAAGCTTCACTCTTCAGACACAGTGTGGAAACACAGATGAATAATGTTTGGTCACGTAGGTCAGGACTTAGTCACAGTGTAAGTCAACTAGTCTGACAGTTTGGTCACTTAATATCCTGCATACAAAAGGCAAAAAACTCCAGCAAAAAACACAACAGCATTGCTGCTTGCAATGTGTTTTATGATGACCCCGATGAAGGCCACAAGCCGAAACGCGTTGGTCTAACAATAAAGTTGTTCGTATACTGCAAGTGTTGCTGGAGTATTTTGCCTTTTGACATTTTCCCTTCTCCATGCACCTTGTGAGTAGGTGAAGTTGTGCCAGAAACGCCTCTCTGTTTCTATATATCCTGCACACAAACACATTATCCATGTATTTTGTGTATGAATTAAAGCCTAATATGAAAGTTTTAAGTAAGGGCAAACAAACATCTGATTAACTTTTGAGCATTTAGACATGACTGATGATCAGTGAAAATCAAGATGGAATTGTCTTTTTTTAAATTTTCCCCGCAAAGACAAACATATGGAATATTTCTGAAATTTATTTTTTCCTCTCTTCAGTAAAAACAAACAAACATATATACATATATATGTGTATATATATATATACACATATATATGTGTGTATATATATATATATATATATGTGTGTATATATATATATATATATATATATGTGTGTGTATATATACATATACATATATGTATATATACATATATGTATATATATATACAACATCCCACTAGGAGTTTATATATATACACACACACACACACACACACACACACACATATATACACACACATATATATACGCCGAAGAGAGGTCTTCTAATTCCCCCCAGTAATGTACTGTATACTTTGTCTATATAATAAAATAAGCTTTGTGTGAATTCTGCCACCCAAAATGACCACTGGTCATATTTCAGCCACCCCATTGAAGATTCTCTGGCTCTACCGCTGCTCAAATGTTACGAGAACCAGAGAAGAAGAATAGACCCGCCCCTGTTCTCTAACACGTCCTCATTCAGGACATATAGTGCTGTGAATACGGGAATGACCTCCATCCAGCATCAACTATCTGATCGGTAAAGATGAGCGGCAGAGGTAAGGGAGGAAAAGGACTCGGCAAAGGAGGCGCCAAGCGTCACCGTAAAGTTCTCCGTGATAACATCCAGGGAATCACTAAGCCCGCTATTCGCCGCCTGGCTCGCCGTGGCGGAGTGAAGCGTATCTCCGGCCTGATTTACGAGGAGACCCGCGGTGTGTTGAAGGTCTTCCTGGAGAACGTCATCCGTGATGCCGTCACCTACACCGAGCACGCCAAGAGAAAGACCGTCACCGCCATGGATGTGGTGTATGCTCTGAAGAGGCAGGGACGCACTCTGTACGGCTTCGGTGGTTAAACTAATGATCACATCTGTTAACAACTAAAGGTTCTTTTAAGGACCACACACTATTCAAAGAGCTCATTTCTGCTGTTTGGTCTGTTTCTGTTTATCAGATTATAAACTCCTAGTGGGATGTTGTACATGTTTACCTGTACATTAATAAGCTGCATCTGGATCATAAAAGTAGTGACAACATGTCTATTAATTTTCAGTCATGTTTCTGTGTAGTGTTTATTATTTATAAAATATTCAGCATGTTTTCTCACATTGTGAAAAAGTATGAATGGAAACAGTTATTGTTATCAAAGAGCTTTACATTTGATATAAATTGTAATCTCTATTGTTCAGATGATAAGACAGGAGCACTGTGCTGCTAAGGTCACCTGCCAAGGTCGCATACTTGGCCCTATGCCAGTATGCTGAAAAATGCATGAAGAAATCAGCTGCTGCAGATCTGTGTATTTTGATCATTTCAGCACCATGGACAGCCTCAGGTTATAGATGGCAAATCTGAAAGTATTTGAACAGTATTTTCATCATGTGTTCCAGTAACAAGTGTAATTATCTTATTGACTGATACAAGATAAATTCCTCTACTTCTATGCTGACTACAGTACAGTCATCCACTAAAGTCATTTTGTTTCTGCTCTAATCTTTACTCCATATTAAATGTTTATTATAAGTTGTTGTGTGCCTGTGAACGTTGTCATAGACAGACTGCTAAAAATGGGAGACAGTGGAGTGTTTCAGGTTTGTTGGTGATCAGTGATGGAAACTACATTTTGTCCCATCAGTCCAACTATGACCAGTTTATTTCTATTCAAATGAGTCCTCAGCAGCAGAAATGTTCACAGCCACAGTGAGCAGCTCTGATAGGAAGTCTGGCTAAACTCCACCATCAGTGTGTTTGCTGCTACCAGAATAACTTGACTTTATTACAAACTGATCATCGACCAATGGCTGCCTTTACTCTGAGTCTCTGAACAAACATGTGGACTGGCTGGAAAACGGATTTTAATGGAGCTCTGATGCATTTTCAACATTTGATCAGACAAATAAGTGGGAAAAGCCGCGGAGAGGTGCCGGCCACGACGGTGAACAGGTGAGGTTTGGAGACTCCCTGAAGTAAATGCAGAGAGCATCAGATCTCTACATGACGTCAATATGAAGAGACACTAGTCCGCTATCGGCTCCCTTCACTGTCAGCCTTCAGCACTTGTCCCGCATTTACTTTGGAGTGTTTTATCTGTGAGGAGAAAACACAAGTGAGCCGACATTCACACTGCATAGAGGAGCCACGAGCTGGGCTGAGTCTCCACGGTTCTCATGATATGTTTAAGGACCGCCTCCTGCTCCGGACTCTCAACAGTCCTTTCAGTGACTCTGGTTATTCCGCAGTGGAACGAAGCGTCGAGGAAAATAATGGCAGAAGTACCTCCAGCTCCGGCGGCCGCCCCGGCCAAAGCAGCCAAGAAGAAGACTTCCAAACCGAAGAAGACTGGCCCCAGCCTCAGTGAGCTCATTGTTAAAGCTGTGGCCGCATCCAAGGAGCGAAGCGGCGTGTCGTTGGCCGCCCTGAAGAAGGCTCTGGCTGCCGGCGGTTACGATGTAGAGAAGAACAAGGTCCGCGTTAAGACCGCCGTCAAGAGCCTGGTGGCTAAGGGGACTTTGGTCCAGACCAAGGGGACCGGGGCCTCCGGCTCCTTTAAGATGAGCAAGACGGCAGCTGAGCCAAAGGTCAAGAAGCCGGTTAAGAAAGCCGCTCCTAAAGCCAAGAAGCCCGCAGCCAAGAAAGCCACAACCGCGAAAAAGCCCAAGACGGCAGTAGCCAAGAAGTCAGCAGCAGCCAAGAAATCCCCCAAGAAGGCCAAGAAACCCGCAGCGGCCAAGAAGGTAGCCAAGAGCCCCAAGAAGGCTGCCAAGAGCCCCAAGAAAGTGGTGAAAAAGACCAAGACCCCTGCAGCCAAGAAACCTGCAAAGAAGGTGGCCAAGCCTAAAGTCAAGAAGGCAGCACCAAAGAAGAAGTGAGCTGTCATCAGTCTGATAGACAAACGTCCTGACTAAAGGCTCTTTTTAGAGCCACCAACATCACTAGTAAAGGGCTTTAATCATTATTGATTATACAGTTATGAATATATTAATGATACAGACTACACTGAGAAAGTGCAGAATATAAATATTCAGTGATATTTTAAAATTGAATGTTATTGGCATTAGAGAAATGTTGATAATGGATGAAAATAAGAAATTAAAGTATTCATAGGAGAGACTGAATATTTCTAAAAAATAGATCAACAATATATTTTTTATATGAAACCAGTACTCTCACCACACAAGCCTGCCCATATTAATGCATTTTGATTATTATTTTTTGTCAAACTTAATTTCATTTTATGATATAAAATCATGCATTATAGTGTTGAAATGTGTTTTAAATATAATGTAAATAAATTGATAATACTAGCTAAATAAAACATTGCTGTGGTGATGACATCTTGTGTCATTAAGGACACAATGTTAATGGTAAATGATAATCTAACCTTGACAGGAGATGAAGACAAAACAGGTATATTAATATTAATACACTAACACAGACTGATCAATACAACAGCTCTGATTCATTCCTGATGTTGTTCATGTGACAATAAAGAAGTTTTAGCATTTCTGCAGTCATGTAGGTTATTAATGGTCTTTTTGTAGAATTGTTGTAGAGGTAATAGAAGACTGAACTGCTCACTTTGTCCTGATGGAGCAACAAACAAGCTGTTAAAGGATGTGAATATTTGCAGCACATGAATCGTTCGAGTCTGATCCAGAAACAAGCCAGCCTGTAGCTCATTCCTCCTTTATTTCAGGATAATCTGTGACAGACAGACAAAAGTGGATTTTTTTCTCTCACATTGGACGCTTCATGTTGGAAATGCACTTTATGGATGTTATTTGTCGGAATGTTGTGTTTATTTTAAATAACCCGGTCACTTGTTTACAACAATCAACAGTTTCACTTTATTATTTGTTTTGATTTTTTTTTCTTTCATTATTTCCCATCGACACAAGCTGATGCTTCAGACCAGACTCTACTCCACTAATCTGCACTCTGGATATCACCTGATGAACCACTTGTTGACTCCATCTTTGCTAAAGTTCAGGCTGGCAGCATCCTCTCATATAGGCAGCCACCTCCTTCATCTGATGGTGTCATCTCCCAAAGTACCACTAGAGGGCTCCCAAAGGCAACAGACTGTAAACACTGTATGAGACAAAGAACCAAGAACCATTAACAACATATTATGTCAAATGTTACGGTAGTTACAAATGAGTTGTAGTTGGGAAATGCAGCTTTACAGCAAGAATTCACAAATAATACATAAAGTACACAGACATTGGGTAAGGAAAAAAAAAACGTATTTGTGTGATTAACTACTAAATTACTAGAATGACAGTGAATACATCAGATTGATCCTCCCACTGAAAAGTCCTTAGTTCCTACTGTTGCCCTAATAACATTGTCTTATGTTTATTGGAATACATTTACTGTCATGAGGTGTGTTTTCATAGTTTCATATAGAACTGATGACTCATTCTAGATCTAATGGGTTCTAAAACTCAGCTCTAGAACTGAGGAAGTCTCTTGAATGAGACGTGAAACATCTTGAAAACTAAAACTGGTTTCCTTCTTTTTGAACCATCAGGACTCATTTGTTACTAATTACTTCAATATTACTGTTTTGTGCACCAAGTAGTGATACAATACTGGTTAGTTACTCAGTAATCCTTCATTACTCCATCAGTATTATCACTTAACCACTTTGTGTGGTGTAAAGTAGTGTGTCCTACAGAGTGGATACTGAGTACTGAATAAATATTTAATTACTGAAAGGAAAGCTGTACTTATACTTTGTACTTTTTAATTTAAAAAAAGGAATGAACACTTTTGGTCTGGTTCCATTAGTTCCCTCAGTGGTTCATCAGTCTGTATTGAGGATGACACACAGATGAAAACTGATGGACGAATAATGATGAATAATGATGAAGCACTCAGTAATCCCTCAGTGTGTTGCACCAAAAGGTGAAGTAAGAGATGGTTTTGTTGGTGTGTTACTGGTCTCAGCTAATGTCCTGCTGGCTGCCAGTTTTCACTGCAATTATTTCCACAAGAACGAAAACTAAAATCATTCCTACTTGGTGATATCTGCACGGTTAGAAAATATTATGGAATATAATCGATGCTATTTGATGTAATGAGTTCAATTAGATCAGGTTGTGTCTGGTATTATTTTCTATTGATCATTGTTCCATTGGTGTGAAATGAGAAGCACAGCTCTTTACCAGAGGAGTGTTTGGCTCTTAAAAGAGCCTTTGGTTTGAAGTGATGCCGGTTCCAGGTGTTTACTTCTTGGCGGGCTTCTCGGTCTTCTTGGGCAGCAGGACAGCCTGGATATTGGGCAGCACGCCGCCCTGAGCGATGGTCACTCCGCCCAGCAGCTTGTTGAGCTCCTCGTCGTTGCGGACAGCCAGCTGCAGGTGACGGGGGATGATACGGGTCTTCTTGTTGTCACGGGCAGCGTTTCCAGCCAGCTCCAGGATCTCAGCGGTCAGGTACTCCAGCACGGCCGCCAGGTAGACGGGGGCGCCGGCTCCCACACGCTGCGCATAGTTCCCTTTACGCAGCAGTCTGTGAACACGGCCGACTGGGAACTGGAGCCCGGCACGAGAGGAGCGGGTCTTTGCCTTAGCTCTGGCTTTACCGCCGGTTTTACCTCGTCCGCTCATTTTTAAGATTCTTCCTAGAGACTCAACTCAGAGAAATTGGGACTCATCCAGACACCATCCTGCTTTATATGTCCGCGGAGCGCGCGACTATTCCTGCCGGACCAACCAGAAAGAGGGCTGCTAGGAGCTGGTGTCCGCCGAGTATTAGCGGTCTGATTTCTGACCAATGAGCAGCGGAGCTTCGGACCATGTGACTCCCCACCAATCAGGAGTCGGAGGTCTGAACCAGCGTCACCGTTTCGCAGGCGGTCCGACAGTTTAAGAGCAGCGGGTCTCCTCTTTAATCCATTATTCAGTTCCTGTTGAGAAAACCGAGAAACGATGGCAAGAACCAAGCAGACTGCTCGTAAGTCTACCGGCGGCAAAGCCCCCAGAAAGCAGCTGGCCACTAAAGCTGCCCGTAAGAGCGCCCCGGCCACCGGCGGCGTGAAGAAGCCTCACCGCTACAGACCCGGTACCGTGGCTCTGAGAGAGATCCGTCGCTACCAGAAATCCACCGAGCTGCTGATCCGTAAGCTGCCCTTCCAGCGCCTGGTGAGAGAGATCGCTCAGGACTTCAAGACCGACCTGCGCTTCCAGAGCTCCGCTGTCATGGCTCTGCAGGAGGCCAGTGAGGCTTACCTGGTCGGCCTGTTCGAGGACACCAACCTGTGCGCCATCCACGCCAAGAGGGTCACCATCATGCCCAAAGACATCCAGCTGGCCCGCCGCATCCGCGGAGAGAGAGCTTAAACTGATCCCACCCCAGTTTAACCAGCAACACAACGGCTCTTTTAAGAGCCACGTCATCCTTCACTAACTAGAGCTTCTCCTCTCATCATTTTAATTGGATAAATATATATTAAGTAGCTCACATGATTTGTCCCAGAGACAACATTAATTGTTGTGCTTCATAGGTTATGAATCTCTTGATAAAGACCATTTACTATTGAGACCCGAGACGACATGACTGGTTGTGATATTGCAGCAGCGTGAATGAACTAAGCATATTCACACATCACACTGTACACAGCATCAAGTCTAAATGTGTAGTGAGTGGCACAGGACCTGATGATGATGATGAAGGCCAAACCAGTGGCATTAGGTATGAACGTCACAGACACTCTGTGCTCCAAACAGTTTCCTGTTATTATTCCAGATCTGTTCTCCACAGTGGTGATCCTCCAGAACCATCAAACCTCCACACAAGCTGATGCTTCAGACCAGACTCTACTCCACTAATCTGCACTCTGGATATCACCTGATGAACCACTTGTTGACTCCATCTTTGCTGAAGTTCAGGCTGGCAGCATCCTCTCATATCAGCAGCCACCTCCTTCATCTAATGGTGTCATCTCCCAAAGTACCACTAGAGGGCTCCCAAAGGCAACAGACTGTAAACACTGTATGAGACAAAGAACCAAGAACAGCCTCGTGTTAAATCACTACAGAAAATTCTCAATGCAGAAATGAAATAAAAGGAATTGTAATAAGATAAAAACAGCAAAAGAAACAGATGAACAAAACAATTAAACTAGATATCACTTAGAGTCTAAACTTCCACCAAAGCAGCTCAGTTTCCACATTATGTCATTGAAAATGAAAAGCAATAGTCCAATGATAGTTTGACCCTCATGATATGACTCATTGACCATGAACCTTGACCTAACTCTCATCCATGTCTGAATAGATTCCAGCGACAAAGGATGGATGTTAATACTGGTTTGGTTGTTGTGTCCTAATGTGTGTGTGTTTAGGGGTACTGAACTGTGTTACCACCGGTAACAGTAAACTGAGACATGTGTGAAACCTTTGAAAAACTAACATAAAGGTTTTCATGTTGTATCAAGTGCAAACAAACATGTTTTGTCATATAAGTTCATTTTTATGATGATGCTTTTATTATTTTCTATAACCGGCCATGTGTTGTTGTTGTTGTTGTGCGGAAGAGACTGCAGCTTCAGTAAAGACACATCACGATCCTCCACGGAGGGACCACCTCTAACCCAGTGAGCAGCTCAGCCAATCACAGGAGGGGGACCACACAGTCGAATTTGAATGGTGCCTGTATGAATAGGGTCACTCCTTTCCCTCTCGCATATTCGTTTCTGTGCTACTGCCAGAGAAAGAATGCCTGAACCAGCAAAGGCTGCGCCTAAGAAGGGCTCCAAGAAAGCCGTGACTAAGACCGCCGGCAAGGCCGGAAAGAAGAGGAGAAAGACCAGGAGGGAGAGCTACGCCATCTATGTGTACAAGGTGCTGAAGCAGGTCCACCCAGACACCGGCATCTCGTCCAAGGCCATGAGCATCATGAATTCCTTTGTGAACGACATCTTTGAGCGCATCGCTGCTGAGGCGTCTCGTCTGGCCCACTACAACAAGCGCTCCACCATCACTTCCAGGGAGATTCAGACTGCCGTGCGTCTCCTGCTGCCCGGTGAGCTGGCCAAGCACGCGGTGTCTGAGGGCACCAAGGCTGTGACCAAGTACACCAGCTCCAAGTAAACAGCTCTGCTCATCAATAAACACAACGGCTCTTCTAAGAGCCACCACCTCCTCTGAAGAGCTCATTCATTAGATATCTGTGGAATAAGAAAGTTATAATGGAGCCTATGAATTTAAGAAGTGACAGATTCTACTCTCAGCCTTAATAGAAAAATGCAGCATAAAACATCACAATAAACAAATTAATGGCAATTAACACAATAGCACTGCCCTGTACTTGTAGTCATGTCAGGTTATACTGATGATGAATTAGTAATATGGTTTAGTCTGGGACAGAACACTCCTATGCAAAAGAATGAAGCGGAAACAGCTCATTTATAATTTTTTTAAAAAAATATTCAGTTATTTTAAGACATTAACAAAAGTGAAATATGTGACCATGTTACACATGTACAGTAAACTATTTTGGGATATTTTTTCCCTTTTTCTTCAGTTCACTTCTACAGTTTCCTGTCTTCAATCCTTCAACAGTTTGCTGCATCAATGCTGCTCCATTCATGTCTGTTTTCCCAAATTTTCTGATGATAATATGCACCATATATTCTCTATGGGGTTAAGATCTGGAGACTCTTTACTTTCAAAGACATTGTTCTGGAGCATCGGTACACAGCTCTAAATGTGATTCATCACTCCACAGTGATTTTAACTTTAAAAGATTCATGAGATTTAGATGTTTTTGAAGACATTTGGAAAGTAAAAAAAGCTTCACTCTTCAGACACAGTGTGGAAACACAGATGAATAATGTTTGGTCACGTAGGTCAGGACTTAGTCACAGTGTAAATCAACTAGTCTGACAGTTTGGTTAATTAATTCACTTAAAATCCTGCACATAAACATATTATCCATGTATTCTGTGTATGAAGTAAAGTCTAATATGAAACTTAAGTTTAAAGTAAGGGCAAATAAACACCTGATTAACTTTTGAGCATTTAGACATGACTGATGAAGATCAGTGAAAATCAAGATGGAATTGTCTTTTTTAAACAGACAAACATATGGAATGTTAATGAAATTTATTTTTTCCTCTCTTCAGTAAAAACAACAACAGCAAAAAGATGAAGAGAGGTCTTCTAATCCCCCCCCCCCCAGTAATGTACTGTATACTTTGTCTATATAATAAAATAAGCTTTGTGTGAATTCTGCCACCCAAAATGACCACTGGTCATATTTTAACTACCCCATTGAAGATTCTCTGGCGCTACCACTGCTCAAATGTTACGAGAACCAGAGAAGAAGAATAGACCCGCCCCTGTTCTCTAACACGTCCTCATGTCGGACATATATTGCTGGGAATACAGAAGTGACCTCTATCCAACATCAACTATCTGATCGGTAAAGATGAGCGGCAGAGGTAAGGGAGGAAAAGGACTCGGCAAAGGAGGCGCCAAGCGTCACCGTAAAGTTCTCCGTGATAACATCCAGGGAATCACCAAGCCCGCTATTCGCCGCCTGGCTCGCCGTGGCGGAGTGAAGCGTATCTCCGGCCTGATCTACGAGGAGACCCGCGGTGTGTTGAAGGTTTTCCTGGAGAACGTCATCCGTGATGCCGTCACCTACACCGAGCACGCCAAGAGAAAGACAGTCACCGCCATGGATGTGGTGTATGCTCTGAAGAGGCAGGGACGCACTCTGTACGGCTTCGGTGGTTAAACTAATGATCACATCTGTTAACAACTAAAGGTCCTTTTAAGGACCACACACAATTCAGAGAGCTCATTTCTATTGATTAGATATAGATATTTATTCTCAAATATTACACTTGTAACCTTCCATTCTGGAAGTGGTGCACCAAGTCATGATCTAGGTGTAATCATTGTATGTGAGTAATGACAATGCCTGTTACATCTGGTAATTTTATTCTTGTAGTCAGTGTCAGTCATGTTTTTTTTTATATAGTCAAACTGCTATATATTAAATAGCTTATGCACAGCATCTGTAGTTTTCTCCCCTTCATTTGCCAGAATCAGCTTTATTGGCTAAGTATGATGCTGGTTTGCATTATATACAATGTGCAGGATGGTATGTACTGTACATTCTACAAGGTTACTGGTACTAAATCACTGTGTTGATAGCCTGTGGGGCTCCTACCGGAGGGGAGGAGATGGATCTGCAGCGATGTTTCCTGGTCTGTTACAGTCTGTTCCTGTCTTGTTTGATGGCAGACCTAAACCAGATGGTGACTGAGGGGCAGAGGTCAGACTGAATGGTTGCAGTGAAGTGCTGATTATTCAGGAACCACATGTAATATTTCCCAGCCTCACTTGCTGCCTCGTTCTAATATGAAGGTTATCCCCTATTGTTCAGATATCCATGATAAAACAGGAGCACTGTGTCACTAAGGACACTTAAATAAAGGAGATGCTGAAAAAATGCATGAAGAAATCAGCTGCTGCAGATTTGTGTATGTTGATCATTTCAGCACCATGGACAGCCTCAGGTTTCAGTTCAACTAATGAGAACAGAAACAGAAGGGGACAGAAACACAATGACTTATGTTATTTATTTTACCTGTTATCCTTCACACAAAGCAGCATGGAGAGAAAATAAAGATTCTGATATTCAACATTGTAACATTATGTTAAAACACTTTCCATAAACTCTATTTTGTGTCTGTTGATGCAGATTTGGTGGCTCACATTCTACGTTTAGATTACATCAACAGTTTAGTTTTTTTATGCTGTATATCATATAAAGTATGTGTATATGAATATGAATGAGTTAAATTGATTTTATATCTCATCAAACAAGGAATAACCAAGAACAATGACTTGGTGTAAAAGAAAGGATTTATTGAAAATGAACCAGTGTTGCTTTGGCATTTTAAGCAATAAAAACATGATTTGGGGAGATGAAAACCAGGTTTAACAGATCAATCTGTTAAAACTCCTGAAAGTACTGATTTTGTCCAAATGCTGACTTTAAAGAATACTTGACGGAATGCTTTGTTACAGAAAAATTATTTAAGAAAAAAAGTTTGTTCAGCGTAAAAGTTTGACTTGTTACAGAAAAAAGAAAAACTAGAAAAAAATGTCCTTTAAGGATTTAACAATTTATATGAATGAGCTTAGAGTAAAATGAAGAAAGACATATAAAGAGAAAAAGAAGCACATAGAAGCATGAAAAGAAGCATGTAGTTACCAAGGTGAGGAAGATTCATTTACAGTGTTTTTATGAATACACATTATCTCTTTACATCTTTCATCTTGGCACACATGAGTACATAACAATGATATAAAGGCATTGCAAGATTTTAAATGGTGAAGCATTGATTTATAGAATTTAATTGTTGTTTAATTGTTTTATAGAAACAATATGTAGTCTGAATGATTAATACATTTAAATATCCAAGCTTATAGTTATAATTAAAGACAAACTAAGTAACATAAAGTTAGTATCAAGAATGGTATAATTTGTAACTTTAAGTGAAAACATCAAAACACATGTAATACAACACAGACACAGTCAGTAACAGTCCTGAACCAATAGATGACACTGTGGTACTTTTGTATAGAGAACAGAGTCTATGTGAGCTCATGACGTGAAGTTGTGTTGAGGTGTGAAACGGTAAATATGAACACTACAAACATCAGAAACACACGTAGAAGATGGGAATCTCTTCAGGAATATTAATAACACAGCTACACAGCAATAAAATTATTTTATGATGTAGTTTCTGATCACATTATTAAAACAGAAAAATTATCAGGTTATACAAGATTGGAATTTTGAGAATTTTTGTGGCCTTCCTGGTTTGAGTGAGGAGTGAACATCCCTAGTTGGAGGAGATAAGGCTGATGATTTGAAACCTACAAAGTGTCCTTTTTGTTTATTCAGAGTCTACATGCAGATGTGGGGAGCATCAAAAGAGGTTCTTTTTGACCTTTTAGGGGCTTTCATGGAATGAATGGGATAAAATGAGCTAAACGGATAAAATCATTATTTTCACCTGCTACAAAGACAAAAAAGCCCAAATGTTTTTTAATTGGTGCAAATATAGTGTGGATCAATTAAAGGCTTTGCTACAAGAAGAATATGGGAAATAATACTAATCATGTACATAAAAGTATCTACTGTATGCAAGTCTGGAATAGAACACATTTATACGTAACTGATTTCAGACATGTTTGTTTTAATGACAAACTCAGCCTCTTGAACACTTGGTCACATTTAACCAGTTTTAAATTCTCACAACCTATATACACATTTATATGAAATTATTTGTCTCTGGGACAAATGTGAGCTACTTAATATATATTTATCCAATTAAAACGATGAGAGGAGAAGCTCTAGTTAGTGAAGGATGACGTGGCTCTTAAAAGAGCCGTTGTGTTGCTGGTTAAACTGGGGTGAGATCAGTTTAAGCTCTCTCTCCGCGGATGCGGCGGGCCAGCTGGATGTCTTTGGGCATGATGGTGACCCTCTTGGCGTGGATGGCGCACAGGTTGGTGTCCTCGAACAGGCCGACCAGGTAAGCCTCACTGGCTTCCTGCAGAGCCATGACAGCGGAGCTCTGGAAGCGCAGGTCGGTCTTGAAGTCCTGAGCGATCTCTCTCACCAGGCGCTGGAAGGGCAGCTTACGGATCAGCAGCTCGGTGGATTTCTGGTAGCGACGGATCTCTCTCAGAGCCACGGTACCGGGTCTGTAGCGGTGAGGCTTCTTCACGCCGCCGGTGGCCGGGGCGCTCTTACGGGCAGCTTTAGTGGCCAGCTGCTTCCTGGGGGCTTTGCCGCCGGTAGACTTACGAGCAGTCTGCTTGGTTCTTGCCATCGTTTCTCGGTTCTCTCAACAAGAACTGAATAATGGATTAAAGAGAGGAGACCCGCTGTTCTTAAACTGTCGGACCGCCTGTGAAACGGTGACGCTGGTTCAGACCTCCGACTCCTGATTGGTGGAGCGTCACACGGTCCGAAGCTCCGCTGCTCATTGGTCAGAAATCAGACCGCTAATATTCGGCGGACACCAGCTCCTATCAGCCCTCTTTCTGGTTGGTCCGTCAGGGACAGGCGCGCGCTCCGCGGACATATAAAGCAGGATGGTGTCTTTTGAGGTACATTTTCTCTTGAGTTGAGTCTCTAGAAAGAATCTTTAAAATGAGCGGACGAGGTAAAACCGGCGGTAAAGCCAGAGCTAAGGCAAAGACCCGCTCCTCTCGTGCCGGGCTCCAGTTCCCAGTTGGCCGTGTTCACAGACTGCTGCGTAAAGGGAACTATGCGGAGCGTGTGGGAGCCGGCGCCCCCGTCTACCTGGCGGCCGTGCTGGAGTACTTGACCGCTGAGATCTTGGAGCTGGCTGGAAACGCTGCCCGTGACAACAAGAAGACCCGAATCATCCCCCGTCACCTGCAGCTGGCTGTCCGCAACGACGAGGAGCTCAACAAGCTGCTGGGCGGAGTGACCATCGCTCAGGGCGGCGTGCTGCCCAACATCCAGGCTGTCCTGCTGCCCAAGAAGACCGAGAAGCCCGCCAAGAAGTAAACACTTGGAACCGACATCACTTCAAACCAAAGGCTCTTTTAAGAGCCAAACACTCCTCTGGTAAAGAGCTGTGCTTCTCATTTCACACCAATGGAACAATGATCAATAGAAAATACCAGTCTAATCAGACACAACCTGATCTAATTAAACTCATTACATCAAATAGCATCGATTATATTCCATAATAACTTTAAACACTGCAGATATCACCAAATAGGAATGATTTTAGTTTTCGTTCTTGTGAAAATCACTGCAGTGAAAACTGGTAGCCAGCAGGACATTAGCTGAGACCAGTAACACACCAACAAAACCATCTCTTACTTCACCTTTTGGTGCAACACACTGAGGGATTACTGAGTGCTTCATCATTATTCATCATTATTCGTCCATCAGTTTTCATCTGTGTGTCATCCTCAATACAGATTGATGAACCACTGAGGGAACTAATGGAACCAGACCAAAAGTGTTCATTCCTTTTTTTAAATTAAAAAGTACAAAGTATAAGTACTGCTTTCCTTTCAGTAATTAAATATTTATTCAGTACTCAGTATCCACTCTGTAGGACACACTACTTTACACCACACAAAGTGGTTAAGTGATAATACTGATGGAGTAATGAAGGATTACTGAGTAACTAACCAGTATTGTATCACTACTTGGTGCACAAAACAGTAATATTGAAGTAATTAGTAACAAATGAGTCCTGAAGGTTAAAATAGAAGTAAACCAGACTTCTTTTTTAGTTTTCAAGATGTTTCACATCTCATTCAAGAGACTTCCTCAGTTCTAGACCTGAGTTTTAGAACCCATTAGATCTAGAATGAGTCATCAGGTCTATATGAAACTATGAAAACACACCTCATGACAGTAAATGCATTCAAATAAACATAAGACAATGTTATTAGGGCAACAATAAGAACTAATGAAAAAAAAAACAGAACAAATAATACAATGAAATTGTTGGTTGTAAACAAATTGTTTATTTACAATAAACAGAACAATGTGACAAATGCATTTCCAACATGAAGCATCCAATGTGAGAGAAAAAATCCACCTCTGTCTGTCTGTCACAGATTATCCTGAAATAAAGGAGGAATGAGCTACAGGCTGGCTTGTTTCTGGATCAGACTCAAAGGATGTGAACATTTGTGAGCACATGAATCGTTCAACAGCTTGTTTGTTGCTCCATCAGGACAAAGTGAACAGTTCAGTCTTCTATTACCCCCCACAATAATTCTACAAAAAGACCATTAATAACCTACATGACTGCAGAAATGCTAAAACTTCTTTATTGTGAACAATTACAGCAACACTTCCATGGAGATGGTTTATTCATTATAATTTCAATATCTGTCATAAAAAGCAACATATTTTATGTTTTGTGTTTAAGAAGACAGCTGACATTGAAGGTTACTGTCTAAATTTACCAGTGTAGAAAATACAGTGAAATTCCCAATATATATATATATATATATATATATGTTATATATGTTATATATGTTATTAGAGGCAGTGTGTGGTGGGAGTACTGGTGTCATATAGAGACCAGTTGGATGAAGCAGTCTCTGAGACTGGTGGTGGTGGTGGAGCATCTGCTGGACAGCCAATCAGGATTCTGATTAAATGATGGTTTATATATGTTTGAATAAACATAGTTTCTCTCCTATGAAGAATATTTTCTTTCTTCTATTCATCTTTTTATCAACTTGGCATTTCCATAAAAGGTATTGTGATATACTATCTAGTTAATAACCAGTTATTTTCCTTAATATTCCTTATAACCATTAAGGGAAATCCATCCTACACCCCTCTTTAAGGGTGATGTTTAAAAGAGCCTTTTGTCAGGACAAGTTCCACAAGATACCTAGACTTTAATCTTTGAAGATGTTTCATCCAAAAGGTTTCCTCAGTTCTAGAAGTGAGCTTTAGAACCTCTTCATTTTAGAACCCAATTAGTCTAAAAGTCATTAGTTCACCAATTAAATCAGTTCTAAAATAATTCCATCATAAATTCTGTCTTAATTATACTTAGTCAGTTTAGTAGTTGTGTTTAAAATGTGAATTATATTGATTTCTAAATTATTCATATAATTTTAAATAACATTTTACAGTTGAGAGCAGTGTCAGGATAACCATTAGGGCATGTTGTAATTACTTTGAGTTTAATATGTGACACTCTTGGGACAATCTTCTATTCCTTCTTATATCCACAATAATTACAAGCATTATTTGTTGAATAAGAGTTTAGTTGGGAAATATATTAATATGTAAATTAGATTGCATGATGAGTAATGATTAAAGCTCTTTACTGGTGATGTGGGTGGCTCTAAAAAGAGCCTTTAGTCAGGACGTTTGTCTATCAGACTGATGACAGCTCACTTCTTCTTTGGTGCTGCCTTCTTGACTTTAGGCTTGGCCACCTTCTTTGCAGGTTTCTTGGCTGCAGGGGTCTTGGTCTTTTTCACCACTTTCTTGGGGCTCTTGGCGGCCTTCTTGGGGCTCTTGGCTACCTTCTTGGCCGCTGCGGGTTTCTTGGCCTTCTTGGGGGATTTCTTAGCTGCTGCTGACTTCTTGGCTACTGCCGTCTTGGGCTTTTTCGCGGCTGCGGCTTTCTTGGCTGCGGGCTTCTTGGCTTTAGGAGCGGCTTTCTTAACCGGCTTCCTGACCTTAGGCTCAGCTGCCGTCTTGCTCATCTTGAAAGAGCCGGAGGCCCCGGTCCCCTTGGTCTGGACCAGAGTACCCTTGGCCACCAGGCTCTTGACGGCGGTCTTAACGCGGACCTTGTTCTTCTCTACATCGTAACCGCCGGCACCCAGAGCCTTCTTCAGGGCGGCCAACGACACGCCGCTTCGCTCCTTGGATGCGGCCACAGCTTTAACAATGAGCTCACTGAGGCTGGGGCCAGTCTTCTTCGGTTTGGAAGTCTTCTTCTTGGCTGCTTTGGCCGGGGCGGCCGCCGGAGCTGGAGGTACTTCTGCCATTATTTTCCTCGACGCTTCGTTCCACTGCGGAATAACCAGAGTCACTGTATGGACTGTTGAGAGTCCGGAGCAGGAGGCGGTCCTTAAACATATCATGAGAACCGTGGAGACTCAGCCCAGCTCGTGGCTCCTCTATGCAGTGTGAATGTCGGCTCACTTGTGTTTTCTCCTCACAGATAAAACACTCCAAAGTAAATGCGGGACAAGTGCTGAAGGCTGACAGTGAAGGGAGCCGATAGCGGACTAGTGTCTCTTCATATTGACGTCATGTAGAGATCTGATGCTCTCTGCATTTACTTCAGGGAGCCTCCAAACCTCACCTGTTCACCGTCGTGGCCGGCACCTCTCCGCGGCTTTTCCCACTTATTTGTCTGATCAAATGTTGAAAATGCATCAGAGCTCCATCAAAATCCGTTTTCCTGCCAGTCCACATGTTTGTTCAGAGACTCAGAGTAAAGGCAGCCATTGGTCGATGATCAGTTTGTAATAAAGTCAAGTTATTCTGGTAGCAGCAAACACACTGATGGTGCAGTTTAGCCAGACTTCCTATCAGAGCTGCTCACTGTGGCTGTGAACATTTCTGCTGCTGAGGATTGAATAGAAATAAACTGTTCATAGTTGTACTGATGGGACAAAACATAGTTTCACTGATCACCAACAAACCTGAAACACTCCACTCCACTAACTCATTGACAGTCGTTAAGGTCATGGGTCGTTACAGTCGAAGATACAAGTGGTTTGTTTGCCTAATGGGGCATCATGTGAGTCTTATCATTATTGTGTTTCACTTGATTCAAAGTGTAAATGATGGTGAAATGTTCTGCGGAGACATGCTAAGACTGTATTGTATGTGGGTGAGAGGTCGTGGGGCAGACCCCCACCCCTGTTTAGAGATGGTTGTTCCAGTTTGACATAGATGGCTCTGCATACGGACTTCAACCTACAGCTATCTGACCTTTTCAGATATTATCAGAATTTTCTCAAATCAAACTCCCCATCATTTCCAGAGGCTCCACCATTCTCGGGACTTGATAACCTTCTACCAGTGAAAAAAATGACAAAGCGGCATATCTGTTTTTTAGATGAACTCTTAGCTCCAGATGTGCCCCAGCCCTGCTGAAGTTTAAAGCAGAATGGGAAACAGAAGTGGGCATTCAAATGTCTGAGGACCTATGGCTTAAGGTGCTGAGAGAAATAAGATCCAGTTCTTCCTGAGCAAAGTTCCAATTCATACAGTTCAAAATAGTCTGTAGACCATAGTCCAGAAAATCAAGACTCACCCAGATATACCCAAATACAGCTGAGACTTGAGACAGATGCTTCCAGGCTCCATGTAATAGAGACATATGTAACTCATATGTCTCCTCAGACTGATCACCTATTATTGTTGATTTTTACATTCTGTCAGAACAGTAATGATCTTCCGCTGCAATGATCTATATATGTGTAACCGGTGGATTTCTGCAGTTTGTATACAGTATATGGATGAACTCAACCTCAGGACCAGTATCTCTTTGGAGAATGCTCCGCTTATTGCGACACTGACCAAGAAGAAAAGTGTGCATGCCCAGCTCCTCACTCTACAAAATAAACAGTAAAATATCTTCATACATACAAATCACAATAATTTACAGGATGCTATTAGATAGCAACAACAGGCAACCCACCTCTCCTATGTAGGGATAATTAAAAAGGGGAGCAGCTATGGGACAAACAGAATATATAGGGGGAACCAGAGAAGAAGAAATAAGGAGGGGCAACACAGAAGGAGCTGGGAAGGTCCTGGCAGTCAGGTATAACTAAAATGGTGAATAACAAACTGATTTTGTGAAATTATCATTTTAAAACGGGCCCGGTTACAGATGCTATAATCTCGTCAGATGCAATTATTATTACTTATTTACTTTATTCATTTATTTTATTCTATTATTATTTTGAATATTTTAATTCTAACTAATATACCTCATTTATTATTAATTATGTGTCTGTTGTTAGTATCAGTACTGGGGGGTGGGGCTGAAGGAGGAGAGTGTTCATTATAAGCCAATAGAACATGTTTTTAAAAAATGATTAGTTGAACTGAAACCTGAGGCTGTCCATGGTGCTGAAATGATCAACATACACAGATCTGCAGCAGCTGATTTCTTCATGCATTTTTTCAACATACCTCCTTTATGGTGACCTTAGCAGCACAGTGCTCCTGTTTTATCATCTGAACAATAGAAGATACACTTCATATCATATTGCTCACTATTTGAGAACAATAACTTTCCATTCATACTTTCTCACAATGAATGGGAGGAAATGACATGCAGGATATTTTATATATAAAGTAGAGACAAACAGTACATAGAAACATGACTAACAACAGTAGTATAAAGAGTTACTTTTACATGATCACCACTACAGTGACACCAGCAGCATTGAACAGATAACATCCAGATAAAATTATGGATGTTCAAGCATAGAATGACCAATATCCACAAAAGAGTCTATAATCTCTGATATATACAAACAGACTAATCAGCAGAAATTAGCTCTTTGAATAGTGTGTGGTCCTTAAAAGGACCTTTGGTTGTTAACAGATGTGATCATTAGTTTAACCACCGAAGCCGTACAGAGTGCGTCCCTGCCTCTTCAGAGCATACACCACATCCATGGCGGTGACGGTCTTTCTCTTGGCGTGCTCGGTGTAGGTGACGGCATCACGGATGACGTTCTCCAGGAAGACCTTCAACACACCGCGGGTCTCCTCGTAGATCAGGCCGGAGATACGCTTCACTCCGCCACGGCGAGCCAGGCGGCGAATAGCGGGCTTAGTAATTCCCTGGATGTTATCACGGAGAACTTTACGGTGACGCTTGGCGCCTCCTTTACCGAGTCCTTTTCCTCCCTTACCTCTGCCGCTCATCTTTACTAATCAGATAGTTGATGCTGGATGGAGGTCATTCTCGTATTCACAGCAATATATGTCCGACATGAGGACGTGTTAGAGAACAGGGGCGGGTCTATTCTTCTTCTCTGGTTCTCTTAACATTTGCGCAGTGACGGAGCGAGACAATCTTCGATGGGGTGACTAAAATATGACCAGTGTTTATTTTGAGTGGCAGAATTCACACACAGTTTATTTTATACTAGATCTTAACCCCATACAGAATATATGGGCGCATATCAGAATATTTGGGGCCACAGACCAGTTGGTGGAAACAAGACAGAAAGCGACTGTATTCTGAAGAAAAAGTTAAAACTATCCCATAATACTACTTGTCCTGAACATGGTGTAATTTATTTCACCTTATGTTATATATAAATGAATTGTTTGCTTCATTCTTTTGCATAGGAGTGTTCTGTCCCAGACTAAACCATATTACTAATTCATCATCAGTATAACCTGACATGACAACAAGGACAGAGCAGTGCTATTGTGTTAATTGGCCATTAATTTGTTTATTGTGATGCTTTATGCTGCATTTTTCTATTAAGGCTGAGAATAGAAATCACATCTGTCACTTCTTAAATTCATAGGCGCCATTATAACTTTCTTATTCCACAGATAACCAATGAATGAGCTCTTCAGAGGAGGTGGTGGCTCTTAGAAGAGCCGTTGTGTTTATTGATCGGCAGAGCTGTTTACTTGGAGCTGGTGTACTTGGTCACAGCCTTGGTGCCCTCAGACACGGCGTGCTTGGCCAGCTCACCGGGCAGCAGGAGACGCACGGCGGTCTGAATCTCCCTGGAAGTGATGGTGGAGCGCTTGTTGTAATGAGCCAGACGAGACGCCTCAGCAGCGATGCGCTCAAAGATGTCGTTCACAAAGGAGTTCATGATGCTCATGGCCTTGGACGAAATGCCGGTGTCTGGATGGACCTGCTTCAGCACCTTGTACACATAGATGGCGTAGCTCTCCCTCCTGGTCTTTCTCCTCTTCTTTCCACCCTTACCGGCGGTCTTAGTCACGGCTTTCTTGGAGCCCTTCTTGGGCGCAGACTTTGCTGGTTCAGGCATTCTTTCTCTGGCAGTAACACAGAAACGAATATCCGAGAGGGAGAGGAGTGACGGTATTTATATTGGCACCATTCAAATTCGACTGTGTGGTCCCCCTCCTGTGATTGGCTGAGCTGCTCACTGGGTTAGAGGTGGTCTCTCCGTGGAGGATCGTGTTGTGTCTTTACTGAAGCTGCTGTCTGGAGACATGAAGAAAAGACAACAAACAGAAGAAATTCCTTCACATGTGACTGAAGTGTGAGCAGCTCTTCCACACAACAACAACAACAACAACACATGGAGCTTTAATGATCAGTAACAGCAGTCACTCTTCATTATACTGAAGATCAGAAGGAAAACTCACACATTAGGATACATAGGAATAATCATACAATACATAAGGAACTACAGAGCCCCTCTGGTGACATTGGGGGGGAAAATACAACTAATTTCAATCCAGCACAGTAACAAAATTAAAACACTGGAGTGGTGATAAAATGCAGCCTCTCAGTGATATAAAGAGTTTCCTCGTTGTGCGTACTTCATATTTAAACATAACAAAACCTGTAAAGGAATTACACTCCGTATCACCATGTTACAGCTAAATATAAATGATATCCTGTGTAATTCCTTTACAGGTTTTGTTATGTTTAAATATGAAATACGCACAACGAGGAAATGGACTCCTTATATCACTGAGAGGCTGCATTTTATCACCACTCCAGTATTTTAATTTTGTTACTGTGCTGGATCGAAATTAGTGTGTAATTATCATCCAGAGTGGGGGTAGTGTTACAAGAATGCTCTGAATCCTCTGTACTCGGTGTGCAATCTGTGTGCATGGTGACTTCAGCCAGTGTGCTTGTCGTAGCATAGGTGTGTGTAGATGGGAGAGACAGCGAGGGAGTCAGATGAATGGAGACGCAGAGTGAGAGCGCGTCCCGCATGTTGGGCTGCGAACGGAGCAGGTGTAGCGCAGCAAATATACAGTTTGATCACATCATGCAGGTGTCAAATAAAGTAACAAGTCTGCAAGAACCCAGCAAAGTGGCAAAAGCTTCAATGAAGAGTGACTGTATGGGGATGACAATAGGTCTGATATGTTCTTGCCACGAGATAATAACGCGTGGCCACGCATTATTATTTTTCCCCCAATGTCACCAGAGGGGCTCCGTATAGTGATTTAACACGAGGCTGTTCTTGGTTCTTTGTCTCATACAATGTTTACAGTCTGTTGCCTTTGGGAGCCCCCTAGTGGTACTTTGGGAGATGACACCATCAGATGAAGGAGGTGGCTGCTGATATGAGAGGATGCTGCCAGCCTGAACTTTAGCAAAGATGGAGTCAACAAGTGGTTCATCAGGTGATATTACTCTATTTATTTTTGTACTACTGACTATTTATTATTGATGTTCTGTGTGAATATGTGTTTTTTTATACTTTAATCTTGTGCATTTTTTTCCTTCTTACCACTGAAAGAGATGCACTGAATTTCATTGTACACTTGTGCAATGACAATAAAGCATTCTATTCTATTGTATTTTATTCTATTCTATAGTGCAGATTAGTGGAGTAGAGTCTGGTCTGAAGCATCAGCTTGTGTGGAGGTTTGATGGTTCTGGAGGATCACCACTGTGGAGAACAGATCTGGAATAATAACAGGAAACTGTTTGGAGCACAGAGTGTCTGTGACGTTCATACCTAATGCCACTGGTTTGGGCTTCATCATCATCATCATCATCATCATCTACAGGTCCTATGTTACTCGTTAGATGATTCGACTTGATGCTGTGTGTACAGTGTAATGTGTGAAACCAGTGTTTTTTATTTATGTCATCATTGTGTATCATCACTGTTACTGTGATACATTCAGATCACTTTTCATCATTATTGTATTTAATCTGTACATCAGAAACAGAACCAAATATGGGATCAGGACTTCTGTCAACAAGTAACAGGAGAAATGTAATGTTTAATAAATAACTTTCTAGCACATAGAGATGACATACTTCACAAATTACTTGAACCAAATACTGAAAGCCTATTCAAAACTTCTTTCTAAAATGGTGAACTTAAATCATTTTTCACATTTACACACTGTGTGAAATAAGCAAACTGCAGAGACCGTCGTAAAGAGGAGCAGAGCTTCAACACCAGGTGGTTGGGGATCAATGGAAGATCAAATATGGAGACGAAGGAGCAAGGCTCTAATTTGGATGCTGATATTACACCCTTCACTCTGATGACCCATGACTGCTGTGCCAAATTCAATAAAACTACATTGTCACACAAGCAGAGGACACAACAGTTGTTGGCCTCATCCAGGTAACAATGGGCTGGTTAACAGGGAGGGAGTGAAACACCTTGTGGACTGGTGCAACACCAACAATGTGGCCCAGAGTGTCGACAAAATGAAGCAGATCATTGTTAACCAGTCCAACAGGACCATGATGGAGTCATGTTCCTGGGGTGCACATCATGGACAACCTGACCTGGTCTCAGCACACCTCAGAGCACAGCAGCAGATGAAGAGAGCACACCACCACCCTCGCATCCTCACCACCTTTAACAGGGGCACCATAGACCAGACTGACCAGCTTTTAGCGAACCAAATGAAACATAATTTTGTTCTGCTGTGTACCTGTCAGGTGAAAATTCTGAATGACAATAATCCTGAATATTGACAGTTGAAGATAATTTGGAGATTTTATAATTTCCAGTAACAATTGTTAGATTCCCAAAGGAGACCTCCATTATTTAAACAAAGAGTCCAGCAGTAACAGAGAGGGATGGATCAATACAGCTTCAGTATCTGTGGATGTTATTATGTCCCTTAAAGACAAAGAAAGAAACAGTGAACGAACAAATGAAGCATTTCTATCGGAAATGATAGTTTTTAATGTGATCTTCAGTTTCTCAAGCAAGGACGGGAACAAAGATGAGACCAGCATACGCCAAATGAGTCAGTGGAACTAAAGTTTTGAGCAGTTGTGTTGCCAAATGAAATAAAAGCTACTAATGTTCTCTAAATGTTGTTGTTTCTGAGATTAATTTTGAAGCTCCTTCACCAGATTCCACAACATAACAACCCTAAATCCCTGATGGTCTGAGCAGCCCTGATCGCTGGTCACAAGCCCTTCAATCTCACATGCCTCTGTCTGTCCTCCAGAAATTCATGATCCATTTTATGCCTTTATTTTTCTAACATGGCTTCTTGCACTGGCTCTTGTCTGGTCTGTGTGTGATGCTGTATCCGTATCAGTCCACTCTCCCCGGGTTGAAGTCCTGCTGCACATTCTGGTTCCAGCAGCAGTGACTGTTGCTTCTAACAGCTGGTTGGAGGTTGCGCTACTGACAGGGGATCAGTTAAGATCAGGTGCCTCAGTTAGACGTCGGTGATGCTGTGTGGATGAGCAGCAGAGCCTCGGATCAGGTCAGTTCACAGGGAAAAGTCAGCAGCAGCAGCAGCATGGAGGTTAATGAAAGGGACCACTTCCTGGCCGCCGAGTCGATGGCTGCACACAAATAAGACAGCATACTCTACATTATACATACCACAGTAACACTTTATGGTAAGGGTACATGAATGATTGTGCTTTTATTCATTTACTACTTCATGAACTATCAGTATTGTACATTTATTTCTAGTAATTTCTGACTGACTTAATGCAGGAACAATATATTAATTAATGTAACAACTTAAGTATTTCAGTCATGATTTCTGAGTTATTAATGATGTTCATGTCTTCTTCATGTCTGCAGTTAAAGGGACAAACCAAAAACACTGACCAGTCACACCAGTGCACATGAATCTGTAAAGTGGTGTCCTGGTCTGTCTTTAACACTGATCAATAACAGAAGATCAATAGTGATATAATTGTGAAATCACATTTTTTACCCCTTTGTTGTTTATTTGTCACACATCACAAATAAAAGTCTTCTGTCTATTTAGACATCATGAATTAGGACAAATTACCAATGCAAACTATATCATCATTTCACTCCATTCATCATTTATTTAGGTGGAAACTAAAATAATTTTGTGTGTTTTACACATTCATAATAAAGCTAATAATCCATTCATATTGTTTCCAAACATTTAAACTACATAATCATTTAGGTTCTCTTACCATAAAGTGTTACAATTTACACTGTGACTGATAGGCTGACATTAAATGTCACGTAACAACCTCCAATTTGAAGATAAGTCTACATTCTGTGGTATTCTTTTCATCATCACCAAATCAGAGCTAAACCATACATGTTGTGTTATTGGGGAAAAGACCACCATAAAATAAACACAATCCTATAAAAATAAGAGAATGATGAAATCAGGTTCAATAATATCTTAGATTATGTCATAAATTATTGTTTCTTTCCTAAACTGTACACAATTTATGCATGTGGTTATTTATTTATTGTATACTGAATTTGGTCTTCATATAAAACAACATGTCTATCTCTATTTTTAACAAGTAACTTTCGACAAATACAAATGTTCAAACTGTCATCTTGTGATTATTAATTAATGGGACATTACAGTGTCAGAACTGATCACGACATAAGAGGACCTACCAATAAAATGCTCTTTTCCTTTCTTTAGTCTTGGGTTTTCTGTAATGACAAACAAACAAACAAACATTTACTATGAGCACATTAAAGTGATGAATGATTAGAATCACTCTGCCTACAAACCGACTCACCAAACACGATGAGGCGGGTGTGGGTGTCTGTGGAGCCCAGGGGATTCTGGGCCGTGCAGCGGAACATTGATCCGTTAAGCTCAGCTGGAACTCTCTCCAGGACAAGTTCCCTTCCTACATGCTCCTCGCTGCCATCCAGCAGAAGCCCACCAACCTTGGTCCAGGTGAACATGGGCTCAGGGAAGACCTCGCTCTGTGGACACACACACACACACACACACACATGGGTGTGTTTGGAGGGAGCAGCAGGGTCAGGTCACAGAATGAGCTGAGATAAAAACTGAACCTCATTCTGCAGCTGCTGTGGTTTTGTTCTTGACCGGTAACCCTGGACTGAAGCAACAATCACATCTGTTTCAATGTCTTATTGGAGGCTTTCATGATGAAATCTTGTCCTGTGGCTCATTCTTTATTTGAAGAACTGACTGATGGGTAGAAATAGTGTTAGATTTAACCCAATAAAGCTGATAATAAAGGGTCTCAGGTGGTGCCTTTTCTAACCACAGTGGTATGGATTCATCCACATATTGATTCTTTTCTATTTTATTTTTATTCTTTAGTACATTTCACGCTGCTACCTCTTGCTGTGTACTGCTGTGTCAAACTGAACTTCCCCTACGGGAGATCAATTTAAGGTCCATCTTATCTTACCTGGACCAAACGGACCTCGTTGTGCAGAAAATGACTCTGGCATTAAGGCTGATCATCCCTGACCAAAGGCCTGTACTATGAGGAAACGTCACCATACCATGGATGTATATTATCTAGCTTCACTAAACCTAAACCTAACAAACACCATCTCTCTCAGTGGTTTGCACGAAGGTGGTTATCAACTGGAACCAATTCAACCCCAGGTTTGCTGATGTGGCTTTGAGCATGTTTACACAAAAGAGGTGCATGTAGCATGAGACCAATCACAAACATGGACAAGTACACGGTATATTTCACAACAATGAGCAAAATATTATATTAAACAAATCAGTTAAACAACACGGTTGCAGCTACCAAATGCAGGAGAGACAAAAAAATCACAATCATGTGAATGGGTAAACTGATAGCCTCTATCACTGCCTCATCATTAAGCCACAAGTAGACCTGGTCATGTTATATTTGTGCATTCTTATGATGTGTGTTTTACAATTTCAGCCAAATGTCTCATGCTTAATTTGGACATATGGGATAAAAACCTCTGCTCACAGCTTTTATTATACTGCACCTGAAAAACCCACCAATTCGTTGAAACAACTAGTATGCTGGCAATCTCTGCCTTTACAGCATCACACGACAAAATGTAACTCAGGTTCCTGCTGGATGACTTTCAAAGTGAGCAGAGAGTCCAAACTCAGGTGGTACGTATTCTCTCTGTATCTTTGATACTGGAATGTTCCCTCCCATTGGAGACTTTGTTTGAATTTGACAGAGAATTCCCTGTTAAAACATCCGCTGTGTTGGAAACTTACTGCTGAAGGTCCCAGCTGGAAGCCCTGGACCGTGATCCGCACTGTGTCTCCTACCTTGGCCTTACTGGGGCTCATGGAAAGCTTGGGTCCTCTGGGAGCAGCTGATAGAAAAGCACAATAATACAGTATGACAACATTCAGATGTCTGAATTATAGGAAAGAAATAATAGCAAGTTAGTAAGTAAAACTTAATCAATATAGCACCATTTAATCACAGACTACAAAGCGATTAACCAGAAAAACAAGAAATCACGAGACATGACACGCCTACATGACGAATCGAACAACGCATACAAACACGTATACCTACATACAAAGCATACAAGAAACAGAGCAATGCTTCAAAACAAATCCACTTTCCAGATCTAATGAGGGATTCTTGCAGAGTGAAGATGCTGGAGCTGCAAAAGAGCGGTAAAGCCAGAAAGTTCTGGTTGGATGACTTAAGAGGCGGTTGGTGGTCTAAGAGTCATGCAGGCAGCCAAGGCAGTGAGGCTTAAGTGGTAGTATTCTGATATCTCCAACTACTCCTAGTTCAGAGCGTAGCTGCTGTATCTTGGACAGCTGAAGTTATGCCAGGGTGGTCTGACTGATGCTGAGTTCAAACTGAAGGGGCTACAGCACGATTACATACAAAATAAATGCTAAGCACTGAGTTGATGCGAGTGGATGGAAAATTCATACCGTGCGATGCGATTGACGTGAAAGGTGTGATGGGGCTGACTGAATTTCACATCATTTGGCCTAGTTTGGCCTACTCCAGGGCTTTTCCTGAGTTATCAACACATCTGTTTAATTCATAAAGATGGAATAATCAGTGGTATGAAACACAGAGCTTACATCAAGTAAAGCCAAGATAGAGTGTTCCCCTTACCAGCCTGCAGAGGGAGGTTATTTAGTAGATACATACCTGTTTACATAAATGACCTGCTTTCATTAATGTGACTACCCACGTTTCCAGGATGTACCAACCTTCTAAGAGGGTCATCCTGTTCCAACTCCTCTTCATGTGACTGTGGTATAAACCACATGAGTAGAGCAGCACACACTGTGCTGAAGGCTCACGGCGACCCACATTGTTCTGAGTTCAATTTGAATTAATGAATTCAGTGGCTTGTCCCTTTACATTCTTTGTGGCCATGATTTTTGTCCTCTAAAACTGTGGCTGTATTGAAGCTTGAATTTGAACAGCTGTAAAACTGCACATCAGCTGTGTGAGGACTCCTGGGAATTGGCTGATGTCTTCAGTATTTAGAGAATATTCTGCATCTGTATTGTTGTTACTGTATATCCGGATTTTGAGAAAGGGAACAGACTGACTCTAAACCACTTCCCTCATTGTGCCAATGAAGAACTCAGACAACCTTGGACAACTACCCAGGAATTACATTAAATCAACAGTCAGCAGTATTTTCAAATATATTGAACTTTGTTGCAAAAGTGCGAGGTGGTCTATGAACATTCATCAGACCGGAAATACACCATTAAACCCTGTATTGCTTCTATCATATGAACAAATATGAAAAAGTATCAGTGAAAGCACTATCGACTGTTCTCTTCTCTTTATTTTGGGTTCATGACTCACCTAGTGTGACCTCTGATTGCATGGGCATGGACAGAGCTGGGTGGTTGACCTCACAGCTGAAAAGAGCCTCGTTGTCTACCTGGGGGTTAAGGCTCCAGGTGAGCATGGCTCTCACCTGCACGGTGCCGTCACCTGCAGCCTGCTGCTGGTGCTGAAAATAGTAGAGTGGGTCACTGCTTTGGACCCAGCGTGGAAACTCCCGGCTCACAACCGTCTCAGGGATCACCTCGGTTGGCTCGGGGTCAGACATGGACCCTTGCTCTTTTCCCTCTTTGGGATTATCAGGGCCATCTTGGCCCAGCTGGGCCAGCTTTCCCTCTTCTTCCAGCAGGGAGAGGGACTTCTGGAGTTTGGTGTCATCAATGTCTCGATTGGTGAAAACCTGGGCGCTCCAGAGCCCTGCCTGACTCCTGCCCCGGCTCTCCTCTAGAACAGGGCCCTTGCTTTGCTCTCCTTCTGAGGAAGACTGGGTAGATGGCACCACATCAATGAGCTCACCATCCCGCTTGAAGTACACCTGAAGGCCAAAGCCAAAGATTAATGAGCTCAACAGGAACAGTGGAAGCATTTCAAATCATAACCTTGTCGCTTCTCGCTCTGCACAAAACCTGTCTGTCCCTCTGATTTGTCACAATTTGAGTGGGTTGTTGGATCTAAGAAGTCAACAACCGTGCCCAACAGGAATAAGCTGAACTGGAGGCCTGTGTGCATGATTCATATCACAGATTCACTGTTCTTCTTGATAAAGCTCTTATCATTTTAGAAAACATTCCAATAGGAGGCGTTATGATCACAGACAGTGTCATCATTTCAAAACACAAAGCCTCAGTACAAAAGTCTCAAAAGAGATGGAAGACTGCTGATTAGTGGAGTAGAGTAGATCCATGTCATTTTCTTTTATTCAAAGATTTATAGTCATTAGAGTCAAATGTGTTAGCCGCTGTCTTCAGACACGATAGACTGAAATTCAGCTTGCAGCCGATCATCCTAACATTACAACTACTACAGTCGTATCTTCTAGAAACAAGTCAAGGGGAAAAACCAGGAGGTCACCTGTCTCCACCATTGTAGTCACATTTACACAACCCTTTCCTCCCAGTCATTCTGTATAAATCCAATAAAGGTGAAATGGGGTCTGTTTGGTTCCACCTCTGTGACAGCAGTGGAGGTAGGAACAGCACTGAAACGTACAATATATTTATATTTATTTATTTATTTATGACGAAAAATGTACATATCAAGATTAGATTTTAGAAAAATAAATAAATAAACAAACAAACACAAAAGAAACAAGTGTTCCCAGCTGGGCGTTTTCAGAAGAGCACCTGGCATTTTCAGCTGGGGAAAACACGCTTTAGTGGACACAGGCCCTCAATCCAGCAGTACCAGTCCCATCTCTCACCGGATCATCACCAAAATGTAACCACTTCTAGGATATGCTAGGGTCCATCTTTGGTGAAAATTTCATGTAAATCTGTTAGTTTTTGTGCAATCCTGCTGACAAACAAATAAACAAACAAAAGTTTTTTAAGTTAAGTTTTCTCTCCATTTTTCCTCTTCAGTGAGTGTCTGATTGTCTTCTCCTCCCTGTGCCACCTTATTCCCATTAACTCATCTCCCAGTTTATCTAGTTCTAAATGGAAGGGGAGTTGACACTGATTGGTTTAATTCATATTGCACCAAAACATTAATTAGGGGACTAAATACAATTCCTTTATGCCGTGTGCATACTTTGTGCCCAGATTGTACGCTGTTTAACTAGATAAATGGACTTAAGCCATGGACTTTAGACCATATGCTTTAGATCATATAAATAGGCCTTTAGCTTCCTTCCCCCAACCAGCTGGAGTTCCAAGTACAAAAACCAGGACATCGTCCCTTACTAGGCTCATGTACTTATTTTATTAAACTCAAAACATGTCTCTATTTTGTCTCAAAATTTAGAAGTAGATTAGAACTGTATGGTTTTAATCTCATTATCTGTTTGTACACAACATCTGACCCACCTCTCGGCAACAAGGTCATTCCAAGCAAATGAACAGTGACATCATCTCTAATGTTACCCAGACACAGAACTATAAATAACACACATTCAAAAACAACACTTGTGACCTTATTCTACATACTGCTGTGTTCATATACTGTATCTCAATGTGTCTTAGTTAGCTCAGTGCTAGATAATGCTATTTATCTTGTTTACTTCTCATACTACATGTCATGTGACAAATGCATTGAGGTCTGCTGTTGAACAGGCAGTCTACTTTAGGAGATGGACACATGGAAAATTGATAATTTAATAAATTGGTATTCTATCAAGATTATGACTGCATGTAGTACTGCATATTTTTAATGCATCCATGTGTTTGTCTCACATTGAAATGACTCTTTACATGACTTTTGTTTCATCACATACACAGCTGTCCTCTAATCCCACAAAGTCAATCCCTAATACACTTTGCAAAGAGGTCACAGAGTCTACACAGACCAGAGCTGTGGCAGCAGCATCAAATGGAGGCACTGAAATAGTTTTGTTTTATCATCTTTAAGCACTTGAGATTTCAAATCCAACAGTGCTCCCATTTTCATTATGCAGTGATTGTACCAGCATCCTCTTGTATCAGGATTTTTAAAAGATGAGTTTTCCATAATCATAAATTGACAGATAGATCATGAAGCTTTCCTTCCTAGGACTCAAAGGAGTGATACAAATTTGACTATGGATACTGAGTACCTTAAGAGAAAGTGAAAAGGCTCCATCTCACCATGGGAGCCGGGTTTGCCCCTCTAACAATGCAAACCAGGGTGAAGTTCTGGACCTTGTAGCGGCTGAAAGGAGCTGGGCTATTGGCTGCCACCACAGAGATAGACATGGGAGGTACTGCAGAGAAAACACAAAAGGCACTGAAACATGGAAGTGCTTTTGATTTATTGAATAAAAATATAGTATGACATACAACCCCATTTCCAAAAAAGTTGGGACGCTGTGTAAAATGTAAATAAAAACAGTATGAACAGGGCACTGAACATTGCCAGGGACCCCACACTCCCTCTCCATAAAGTCTTTGAACTGCTGCCATCAGGCAAACGGAACCGGAGCATCAAAAGCAGAACCACCAGACTGCTCAACAGCTTCATCCCACAAGCCGTCAGATTGCTGAACTGCTGATCCGGACTATGGACCATTATACTGCACCTTCGGACTACCCATTACAATTTACACTTAGTCACTTTAACTGGCCTCTGTCACTTTAATATAGCACCGTGAAGCACATAGACACGTTATGGAACACTTGCTATGACGTCATGCAACATTTGTCACTTTAACATATTTTTACAACCATACGACGTCTCAGGGATCTGTGTGTTGTCAGTCGTGTTTTTGTTTTTATTCTACTTCAATTTTATTCTGGATCCCAGGAAAACGCTAATTCATTCTGCTTGCACTACAGTTGTATGTACAGCAAAATGACAATAAAGTTTGATTTGATTTAATTTGATTTTGAACTGTGCGCTGATAACAAGCCAGATGGTCCCTCTCCTCTTTAGCCTGGAGGACACGACGTCCATGATTTCCAAAAGAATTTCAAATTTTGACTTGTCAGACCACAGGACAGTTTTCCACTTCACCTCAGTCCATGTTATCAGAGCTGGGAGGTGTTGGTGGGAAGAGGAATGCCTGGAATACTCTGCTTACCCTGCTGCCACCATGATGGATGGATGGATGGATGGATGGATAGATGCTCATGTAGAGGTATTGGTAGGTAGGTTTGCAGCCCTGCTAGAGTTTTGGCTCTAGGGATGGCAATGATGACAATATCACCACTTTGGTCCACACAGAACTACCTCCACAACCATATGAAATTTGGTTAAAATACTTATGGTGTTCAGAGGATCACTCCTGTCATCAGCAGGTTGAAAATGTTGCCTCCAGTAAAATACCTTGACAAGAATGGACAGATATCCATGATGAGTCTGGTGACCTGCCAACAACCTGAGGAATGAAGACATACCTATGACGGTGAGAGAGATGCTGCCAGAGGCTAGAACTACTTTGTCTCTGGTCCTCCTGTCATAGATCCCCACATGGCACTCATACACACCATCATCATCCATCTGCACCTCAGGAAGCCTGTTAAAGATCGTAGAGCATTTTAAACAATGTCTTTACTTTTTAACATCTCAGGTTTGTTAAGATGGAGATAGCAGTGATAACCCAATGACTTTAAATAAACCTCGTCCCCTACCACTGTTATAAGAAAGTATACCACAGGTGATTGTGTTCCCTTAACATGTCTGTCTTTGGGTTATTAGAGCATACACAGTATGTCATACCGCACAGTTGACTGGTAGAACAGGTCCTCTTGTCTGCGGTTGTCCTCCATGTGAGAGTAGTTGGTGTTGTACATGGAATCATAGGTGAAAATCTTCTGCTTGGCGGCGCCTCCTTCACTCACCTAAGAGGGGAACGTCCATTAGCATGACTGAGTTTGAATACCGTAGCTGTAACCATGTAGACATACAAATATTCTGTATAAATACTGCTTGATTTATTCCTTATGAATAAATACATCGTCTAAAAACTGGATACCTGAATAGGTTTGTGTAACATTTGTTAAGCAGCATGTACAGTATGCCTAGAAAGATTAGTCTCTGTTGGTTTGCTTCTGTACTGTGTGCATAGTACAGGACATTAGTGTCTCCCTGGTTCTGTCTGTTAATCCTGTAGACTTCACATTGGGATGATGTGAAGAAAAACAAACAAACGAATGGTACACAGATTCTGTTGGACTAGAAACTAATCTCTCACCTAAAACACCTTTGAAACAGAATGAACTCATACTCATGACTGTGGATAATACAGTTCTGGACATCTGGCACCAGAAAGGAATTCACTACCTGGAGGCCTGCTATGAGAATGGATCCATGATGTCTTTTGAGGATTTAAGGAGAAAGTATGACTTGTCCAGCAAAAACTTTTTTCTTTTTTTTACAACTAAGATCCTTTCTTAAAACCATTCTGAGATCTAAAATGGCTTGATCCGCGCTCACTGATATTGAAAAGGAGCTTCATGAGGCAAATGCACCTGGGTTCATTTCAAAACTGTATATTTTTTGGATGGATGGAGTTTCAAAGCCAGGTTTACATAAAACTAGGGAGAGATGGAGACCATTGTGACAATTGATTTGGAGTTTTGGTCAAAATTATGTCAAAAACGTTTGTCTGCCACTATTAATGCTAGAGACAGATTGATCAAATATAACTTTCTTCACCCACTTTATATTACACCACAGAAATTACATGAATATAATCTCGATATATCAAATATGTGTGTTAGATGTGGATGGAGGAGGGCTCATTTTTACATTGCACATGGTCATGTACAAAGCTTAATACATCCTGGCATGACTTCCATGATATCATGACAAATCTAATGGGATTTATGTTCCCATTGGATCCACAAATCTGCTTATTAGGGAATTTTACAACCATTTGTGCACATTTAAAAAATCTCAAAAGACGTTTTTAGAAATAGCTTTGTGCATCGGCAGGAGGTGCATTGCTGTGTCATGGAAGTTGGATTCCCATCTCTCTATAGCTAAATGGTTTGTGGAAACGAACAGCTGCATCCCACTTGAAACGATAACATATACTCTCAGAAAAGAATAGAACACCTTTCTTGAAATTCGACAACCTTACTTGACCTATATTAACATCTTACCAACACCTATATTAGATCTGATATGTCACCAGAATTGATGCTCTATTCGTTGTATTAGTTGTTTACATTGCCTCTTTATATTTTTATTATTATTATTATTATTATTATTATTCGTTTATTTATTTATTTATCCTACTCCTTTTGAGTAAGGTTAGCTTAGTTGTATGTGGGTGGGTGAGGGAGGGGATCTAGAGGCATGTTTTTGTGACTTTATGTTTTGTTAAAATGAAAATTTAAAAATTAAAATATAAAAAATATATATACAGTATGTATATACTGTATATATAATATATATGTAGAATTCTTCAAGTTCTAATGACTGTATGGTTTTTGTCCAAAGGTAATGAGTTTCTCCAGTTTTACCTCAAATGATTGAGTTTGTTGCTGTTGCTAACAAATCAAAGTCTGCCTATGTCACTGAGGAAAGTAATTACAACCTTGATTTCAAAAAAATTATTACAAAAAGAATAAAGCACTTTCTGTTTCGTCTGTACGTCACCTGCACAGTTTTATAAATGAGGTCCCTGAACACAACACAAGGTTTATATTTAAAAATATATATACAGTATATTGGTTACTTCAGCTGTGAAATAAATGTAATGTAGTAACTTGTAAAGTGCATGTATCAAATACTCGAGTAAATGTACTTACTTACTTTCCACCACTGCAAATAAATTACAATCAAGGAGAATCTACAATTCTGTGCGTAATAACACATGAGGCCACCTCTCTTGATAAGAAGGGATAAGCCAAAATCTGCTGAGCTGTATGAATGTACAATAAAATTAAATACCCCCCAACACACACACACAAACACACAAACACACAAACACACACACACACACACTGAGGGCAGAAGAAGGAGGGAGTTTCATCAACCACGTATAGAGTGGAGTTGGCAGGCAGCTGTTATTGCATTTAAATCACCTGTGAGTTCACCCGAAACCACACAATCTCTCGGAGGTTGCCATCTGTTTGGAAGTTGCACTTGAGTGTTACTGTGTCTCCGATGACAACATGAGGAAGAGGTTCAATGGAAACTGTTAAATAACCTGTCAGAGAGAGGAGAAAGGGAAACATGACATTACATCCCATGTATGGCTCCTATAGTGAACAGTTGGATGATGTTATTATGCATGTAAAAAGCAATCAGTGATGAAAGCATTACTGGACCTGATGTAGTGCACTCAGCAGCCTCAGGGTTATAACTCTGTAGCTGCAGCTTTTGTGGTCTTTTTTTGTAAATTCATCTAACAGTGTGGAATAATATGAGTTGGACAAAAAGTTACTGAGAGAAAAGAAATCAAATTTTCCAGGATAACCTTCAAATAGTGTTGGATAATAAGTTAGTGTTATCATTTAACTATATGGTCAGTACCATGATGAAATAAGTCAACTTTAAACAAACAAATCTACTATTTCATTATTCACAGCAGCAGTATAGTTGGTACACAGCTCGGATTTTTTTTTCCTGCCACTTGAATATTCATTAGAGCTCAATCCCTCAGAGATAGATAGAGATAGGACTAAATTTAGCAGTAATGTGCAGCTACTGCTGCTTTTCTTTAGGATGCTCTGGTTCTTGTGTGTTACATTAGCAGCTCAGCATCAGTCGCTGCTTTTAAAACACCAACATGTGTTGATCATTTCATCCATTAAGGCCAGATGCCCTGCAAGTGTACCCGACAGTGAACTAAAGGTTGATCCCTGTCAATTTAATAAAAACAAAGACAGCTCTCACAGCTCACTGCTTGCATACGCTAATCCCCAGGATCAACAGTATTTACACAGATTCATATGTTGCTGTGCTGTGACCAGTGAGACTGAAGGGGTTAATACAAATTACAAGTCTTCAGCTATTTGACTGTAACGCACTTTCACAAATGCACATGTGCGAATCCATACAGAGACGTTATATAGGTGAAATACAGTCATACAGACACATACAAACATCAGTGTCACGTTATAGCACATGGAAAATCATTGATTGATTGATTGATTCACATATAGGCACGTGGTTTAGGACATGTTGCATGCTGAAAAATTTACATAATTTTTGGATGAAAACCCCACCGTTATGGAGGGGAAATGTTCATTTTACACACACACATGGTTTTATTATGTGAAACACTATTTCACATGTGATTGTTGGCACATGGAAAATCAACAGACACTTTCAATCTCTCATTGAAAACATCCTTTAAACCTTAGAACCACATTTAATGTCAATAACAGTCAAAAAGTAAATTAAATACAGACACGTGAGTACATCATTATCTGTTCAAGTGATCGGACTCGGAATGGGTGGGGTCTAAAGCAGAAGTGGGTGTGGCTAACTAGAAGCTGTTCATATATGACTGAAATTTGCTATAAATGAATTCTGAATTTTTCCACTGGCCCTTGTCTCAGCAGTCTTTTCAATAAAGCCCATTAATGTGAGCGCAGCCACACCACAATCCAACTGCTACACAATGTGTAATTCATAATACATTATTAACAACCATTCACGTTAACTTTTCTTCTTCTAAGGCACAGGTATCAAACGGCCTGCCACCTCATTTTATGTTGCCCGCAAGAGCTTGCAAAGAATATAATTTGCTTATAATACAGAAGTACGGTGGGACTACATGTCCCACAATGCATCTCAAGTTTGTTACCTGTGCACTGAAGGCGTCTAGCCGCTTGATTTCAAACATATTTGTGCTTAATGGAGACAAGCCAGTATCTTTGCTACGAGGCAGTGGTTCCCAAGGAATACAATATTCAAGCTGTCAAGTGAAAATATTAAAGTTTTTTTTCCCACATATGAAACAGCATCTGTCATTATAAATTCAAAATCCATGTAAATCTTGAGCATTTTAAATATTACACACGTGCAAAGATGAATTAGACATGTGCTGTTATTGGTGAAGGACTAAAACAAAGCCCCCACCTGATGCAGTATTTAAAGTGTCTGTGTTGTTGGGGTGAACTGATGCCAGGACCTGAATGGTTGCCCTCTGGCATACAGACTGGGACAAACGGCACCTTACAGAGTAGCAGCCTGGCGGTGCTGAGAGGCGCTCAGGTGCTCTGTATCATTACAGTCAGCCTCACCTCCACAACACTGGCCTGTTACTGCATGACGTAAGCCTGCCTACAGATTATTTTCCTCTTAATCCTCCCTCCAGTCTTTCATCCAAAGAGCCAGCCATTTGCCAAGCTCTGCTCTCTCTACACTCACAAACAATGTGGCAGAGAGATTAACACTAAAATAAAAAAACACTAGCACATGATAACTGTATCATAACGCACCAACAGAAATCAATCATTTTACTGAGGGGAAGCATATTTTGGAATGAGATTAAGGTTAGTGAAATGAGATATTGGAGAGTGATCCTACTTTCCCCTCTGAGGTTAGGTTTGGACTATGGCTGCTTTTGGCCTACTTTAATATGAAAAAACAACCAACATCTTAGCCTTTTTAGAGAGCTGTGCACTGTAAAGTGTTTGATATTCCCTGTCTTGTTCTATCCAGCAAAGTTGCTCTTTTTCTTTTTCTTTTCTCCCAGTATAAAAAGCATCGTCTGCCCTGCTGTCAGATAAAAGACATATTCAAACCCACCTGCAGCAATTGGGAATTGTGGATATCAGGTCAAACAAAAGCTGTTTTGAAATGCAGGAGACTCATCCTATGTTAATACCCATCTTTGATCACAGCCTTCTATATTCAGGGAAGCCACATCTGTCGTGTGGATGAGAAGCAAACATCGAGCCAAAATCCCTCCTCAAAGAGAAACTCCTTTCACCTTCCAAACATCAGAAAGTCTTTCCAGAGCAAAAGAACATAAAAGTTCAATGAGTCGAGACAAACGGAACAACAAACGGAACATAATAGAATATAGAATATATTATAGAATATAGAATATATATATATATATTGTTGATATTATTCTTTTTTTGTTTAAGAAAATATGTGACAAAAAAAAACTGCACTGATGCCTCAGAACAATGTTTTCATACATGAGGTGAAACATTCTAGAATTCCTCTGAGAAAAACAGAGGAGGTGGGATTATGGTATGGAGGGTGTTGCATCTGGTGTTGGTGAGCTGGTGTGATGTAAAAAGTCCATCAAGATGAAGGATTACCAAAAAGACAAAAAGAAAAAATTAAAAAAGGGTTGCTTCAAAGTCTGAAAATGTTATTAAGTGGAAATGAAAGACAAGAAGCCATTTTTCAACAAGATAACGCTCCTTCTCATGTGGCATAAACAGCAGTATTGGTTTGAACTCACACATGCTCAATCTTAATTTCCTGCTATCACAGTCCGGGGAGTCAATTGTTATCAGCTGTTCTCATCAGCCGGTCACATCTATCCAATAGCACAGTGGCACACCTTCATTGTCAGCCTATCATCTTGCTGCTGTCGTTCCTCTAGTTCTTCCATGCTGCTGTTTTGCGCACCCTCCACCTCCCCATCACCACCAACGACATCATCAGCTTCACCAGGGTCATCAGCCACCACCACCAGTGTCTGGACTACAAAGGGGGGATATATATCTTGCTGCTGCTCAGGACACATGCCCTTCGATCTCAGTCTCCCTGAAGAGTTTGAGCGCCAAAGACTTTCTGACACCAAAGAGTTTATTACAGACTGATTATCGCATATAATTTCCACTAGTCTCTGCTGATTGAATGTTGCCAACCACAAAGCAAGGCCAGCTGTTTCCATTGTGTTGAAATGAAAAAGCAACATTTGTTATTAAATGTCGACAGCGACCTACAAGCTTTTATGTGAGGAATGAATGAGAACAAATGGAAAATACACACAAAAATACACATTTAAGAGGACGAAGACATTTTGCAAACTTAATCAGTATGTACTACATATTGCCTACTCAGCCAACTAGTATGCCAGTACCAGCAGACTATTGACCCTGAAGTATACTCAAGCAATATGCTACCTCTGCATCACATGACTCAATGGATCACATTATTAATCTTCCCAATCCCATCTGTCCATGTCTCAGCTAATGTTGAATGAAAATAGTTTATCCCAAATCTAAACCAGCGTCACCTCTTTCACTCTGTTTCCATTTCCCAATATTACATTAAGGCATATTAAACATGGTAAAGGCTGTTGTTTGTGGTTCATTTATGATCTAAAGGATAAAGTAGCTGCTGTGGAGAAGCAGAAGAGGATGCTGCTGGGCTGAGGAGAGTCTGGAGCAGGAGAAGGATTGTTAAGTTTATCAGAAGCAGTACTTATACAGAGGTACAGTGGATAGAAGTGTTACTAAAGGCATCTGCTGCGTTGGGTGCTGTGGTCTGTGTGACTGTATGGCGAGCAGCTAGACATCTGACTGGCTGGTTAGATATCTACCCCCACAGGCAGTTGTGGAGCTACTCAACTTGATTTCTCACTAAGAAAGTTATCCTGAGTGAATTTAATGATGATGTTGCAGACAAAATGTGTAAAACAAACTACAGAGCGGTGCTAAACTGTCTGCCTCACAGCCATCTTCTGACAGTCTGAAGAGATGCAATGCATGATGGGATGCTTAACCGCACAGTAAGATCACGCCCCATACTCAGAAATTCTTGCTAATCTACATCTGGTCATTTGTCACATATACAGAATCTATTAATTATACAAATGAAATGCGCTACAGACGTAATCTGACATCATAGTTAGTCTGAATAGAACATTAGTCTGAAACTCTTAACAATAGAACATTTTAACCTGGGTTTGAAAGGAACCATGAGGATGTGTGTTTTTATGATGTGGATAAAAAGCTGGGGAAAATTAGAAAACATCCAAAACTGAAAATGAACTGGAGCAAATGTGTCAGATAAAAACAGCCATGCTGTAATGATGGCAGCAAAGTTGTACAGTCATAATGTTGTTGTTTTTTTAATCATCCACTATACTCTTACTTTTTTAATCTCAAATGTCTTCAGGTTTTCATTGTAATTGACTGGACGAGACATATAGGGACATCCTCTGGATCCAGCTGCTGTACAGCCACTCACTGGGCTCCAGGTTACCTCAGCTCTGTGGCTGCAACAGTTGAGATTCATTCACAACCCAAAATTTAGACTTTAGAATTTAGGCTAAAAAAAAAAAAATCATAGACAGAAAATCTGTGAGTTCTGCTTTGGGATTAACATCCATGCACTTAGGAGCTTGGACAGCCTGAAGCATTTAATCATTTCTAAGTGCAGATTACCTTAAACAATATGGGTCAGAGTCAAACAATGGGCTTTTTATCCCTGAAAGGTAAAATCTCCAAAGAGCATTAGGTAATTTACTGGATGATATCTTTCCAACAGGCAACATCAGAATTCACTTTGATACAAAATATGATTAACAGTATTTTGTTTTAGATTGCCATCAGTAGGAGCCATCAGAAGTGTCTGCAGCTGGTGGATTTACAGTAACACAACAATATTATTGTACGCTACACTATACGTTACAGGAAATACAGAGCAGCCGTCCACCCTAAAGACTGCTGGGAGCAAACAGGAATTTAATTATTAATGTTTCACATAAATTGAGCTGACAAAAACAACTTGTCACACAGTTAACCTTGAACTATTGTGGCCCCTGGAGGTCTGGGCCCCTAAGCAGTTGTTTGTGTTGCACTGCTTTTAATCCAGTCTTGTATTTGGCTCTTAGAGGTTTAAAATACTTGCCTCAGTTACATTATCCATGTCTGCTTTGACCATGTCACATTAAAGTGTTGTAGTTTCCACTGCACTGCCACACAGCAACAACACATGGTTACTATCACAACAGTGAAAGCAGATATTATTTAAGGATTAGTTTATTTGAGGATTTCCCGTTAGGCTTTAGAGAACCACCATGGCACAGAGACAGCATTGCTCAAAGTTACAAATGACCTAATTGTCTCTGTACTTGTCTTGGGAGATCTTAGTGCGGCATTGAAAACCATTGACCATCACATTCTATTACAAAAGGCAAAACATTGAAATGGCATTGAAGGAATTGCATCAAGCTCCTTTAAGTCCTGTTTATCCGATCGATCTCAATACATGTTAATAATGAATCCTCCACCTTTAAAATCAACTTAAATTCCCCCAAAGTAACGAGTTCTGACGATTTCAGCTCCTTCTGTATAAAGTTATTATTATTTTTCTGTAAATTATTCAGGACAAAGGGTCAGTATGTCAAACTTTTTTTCCTAACAAGGAGCAGCCCAAGCAGAGATTTATAAATAAACATCAAACAATGTGAGTCTGCAGTAACAGCATACAGAGTACAGTGGTGTACTCGATTTCTACAGCCAGAAATGAAACGTAAACCAAAATGGGATACAGTGTCCAACTTCTTTAGGTAGATGCCTTAAGAGCTGTTCACCATAATCCAATAGAGGTAAAAAAGTTGCACTCCAACCAGTTAAGGCAGATGAGCATCCACCTAGAGCTCAGATCTCAGGTCTGCACCTGCTCCGCTGGTGACACTGATCTCAGCTTTCCACTTTAAACCACATGTGAACAATTTCTAGACCATTTTCCAAAACCTAAGAATTATCAAGTAACAGTTTATCTGTCTGAAAACATTATGTGTCCTAAAACAAGTGAAAGACGCTACCAGTGCAGTCATTTCAACCCATTTCAATAGAAATACATTTGTTAAAACAGTTAAACATTTGTTAAAACAGAACAATATAAGTTGCATTCCTAGTGTTTATTATAACTGGTTTTAGAAAGGGGTAAATAAATCTTTTTTTTTAAATAGTCAGTGATCATCATAAGGCAGACATAAATAATAGTTTTTTTTTGTCAAACAGTGTGTTGTGGAGTAGCTGCTTTACTGCGGGTCATGTCTACTTACCAGCCGTCAGACAGAGAGTGTGAGCAGAGAGGAGGAGGGTGAGAGGAGCTCTCATCCTGCTGGGTGCTGCTGCTCAGACCAAAGGATGCTCCATCTGTCAGCAGAGCAGAGGACGATGGCAGCGTTTGATATCCCATCCTTCATCACACTGACGCTGCCTCAACTCTGCTGCTCGGCTTTATAGTCGGAGGATTACAGCAGCGCTCTCTCTCTCTCTCTCTCACTCTCTCTCTCTCTCTCCATCTCTTCTTCTCTCTCTCTCGCTCTCTCTAATGGTAAAACTCTGCATAGATATATAAGAGCTTCAGAAAGCTCAACAAGAGTGAGCTGCTGTTACTGACTCCTGATCCGATAGCATCAGTCTCCATCATATTGTCCGTGTCACCATTAACCCCAGACCACCTTCCTCTGTAGGGATGTTGTTTGACCATCAGCGGTGTCAATACCATGTGAAACCTGGCCAGTAAGCCCCAGTGTGTCCTTAAACAGAGTAATATGCTTCTCAACCAACTGAATGATATCCTCAGCTTGCTTTGATACTCAAAGTGTCCTCATGGGTTGCAAATGCATTGGAATTCAGTATCCTCACTGGCACAGGTTCAGGGAACTACTCATTCATATTTTCAATAGAAAGTCCATTCAAACTAACACTTAATTTCTCCATATCATTCATACTTTCTACATAATCAGAGTTTAAGTTTGATGAAAGCCTGCCTCAGAATTTGACATTAGTATGTACTGGACAGAATGTTAAGAGTCGGAGTGGATGAAAACATCATTTGAGTGGAGAGGAGCTGGAAAATATTCTAAAAATCTTGTTTGAATGAATCCTACAAATTATGTAACCACGTTTTCAGCTACTTCTTGGGAGGTCATTTCAACAGCCTACAGTTTTCTCATCATCAGAGGTTAGACTCTGCATTCTTCTCATAACACAAAGCAGTTACCATCACTATGGCAGCCGTTACCTTCAGGAGGAGCTGAACACAGCTGACTGAGATGACCTCATTGAGTTCTAGACACAGACAGTCGGTGACATCCTGACACTGACATTCATCTTTTCAGATAGAAACTCCACACAGCTGATGCTGGTTAGCTAACTAAATCCTTTATCAGCTTATCCCTGTCCTGATTGGTCCATTCATATTCAGCTGTTTTTGGTAGCTGAAACTCAACTTTTTAAAACTGTGATTTGAAAAAAAAAAGTTTGAAACCTTCCTCACTTTTACAAATCTTCCTACTCCTTCAGATTTTCTTGATACAAATTCAAACAAGACATTAGGTCATGTAATGGAATTTAGCTCTCTTCCCATTTTTACAGCTATTAATGCTCCTTCAGCTGTACTTAAAATAAAGACTAACGCCTTGAGTGACAGTGGGATGTGGCAGTGACTACAGTGGTAAGCTGGTGATGATTCCACCTACTCGCTTGAGCAAGTCGGCTTTTCTACTACAGCCTTCATGATACAGTCAAAAAAGGAAATTCACCAACATCTCCTGACTCTGTGGGTCGATTTCCTCGTCCATTGCAATAATGCAATGTGGATGGAGAGATAAAGAACCGAAAACCTATTGGTTAATTCTGCAAAGCCCAGGGCTTGTATTGAATTTAAGATTAGGTAAAGATCATGGATACAGATCTTTAATGTGAAAATGAAAGAAAATGTAAAAAAAACAACAACTGAATTCTATCAAATACATGTTGACATATAGAGACATCATGACACCAAGGTGAGAAAGTGTTTTATATTCACAAATGTACAGTTTTATAGGAGAACAGAATAAATACATTTTATTAACATACCAAACACAAACATACTGTATTTGTGTATATATATAGTATTTAATATTTCTACTTTCTGATTGAAAGGATTTGTCTTCCTTCCAACCTGTGATGCCACTGTTTGACTTCTTTATGGCAGATAAATCAAAACTTCTGAGAGGTGATTATGCTAAAACAAAATGTGACCACATTCTAAGTATACAGATTTACTATTAGGACAAAAATGTGACATTTCATGATGCTTTAAGAAGAAAGACAATAGGGATAAAGTTCATTTGAGCCATAGAAACAAATTTACAAAGAAAGTTGTGATTTTTATTCTCTATCCTAGTGAAATCATAATATTACCATGTAATATTATGACTTCTCCTAAAAATATTACATCTTTATTTCTTTTTTTATTTCAAGATTAAATTAGAAATATGACTTTGTTCCCATAATATTATGAATTTTCTGTGACAAAACTACTCTGATGACATTAAAACATTTTCATTTTGACTTTGTATTTGCCTCACAGAGATCCTAAGATGGTTTTCACAACAGAAAGAAGCAGCAGCCAACATTGTTCTACATCACATATGGAAGCCTTTCAAACATAAGTACAACTATTAATTTATATTACTATCAAAGTAGGCCCATGATTATGAAATGAGGATGTTAAGGTGCATGTTGTCTCATAAGTTAAGTGCATTTGTATGCATCAATACTGTAATGATTGTAAACCACTATAATAGATTTAAACATGGGAAATGAACAGAAGTGATGCAATTTCTAGAATAACTAGGTTCAAATAAAGTTTTTTTTACATAAATAGTATGAGCCACTTGACTTCTGAAAAACACAAAGTTGTCCCTCCCATTAAATAGTTTCAAAATAAATTATGCTCTCCGAGCAGAGGATAAGATCAACTGCTATGTAACAGGGAAGGTAAATCATTGTTGATACCATGTTATTTTGTTGTTTACAAAGCGGTGATTGATGCATATACATTATACGACACGCCTCTTTTGCTTTTGGAATACAGTGATGCTATTTAAAATCATGCTATTATTTAAATGCTATTTAAAATCAGATGTTGCAGCAGCGTTACCCCGCAGTTAGTTTGTTCAGTGTAAACAAACAAATACTGCACCGTGTGTAAAAAAGGCTGTTCAGTTTAAAAGAATGTCTCCAACCAGGTGAAATGTTTGCCTGCTATACCTGTAGATGACAGAAGAGAGGAACGTTCTGGAACATGGAATACTATCCATCTTCTAAATAACTGAACATGTAACTTACACAACAGTTTGAACGTCACAGAAAGCCAAAGATTCACAGAAATAGCACAGCACACATTTGCTGTTGTTAGCCTTGCTTAGCATAAAGAATGGACATAGAGGGGAAACAAGCTACCCTTTGTCCAAAGGGAAAAATACGTCTACTGACTCCTTTTAATGCTAATTGATTAACATGTTGTATCTCATTTGTTTCAATGCAGTTTGTGAAGAAATAGTTACAGCAGGAAAGTGACTCCAGGTCTGCATTTGACACACTTCATCTCCCCATCTCATGGAGATAACGGACAATGATCACGACATCAGAATGCCTTAAACACTGAGAGATCGAGCCCTGAGGCCCCGCCTTAAAAGTCGATTCAGCTCTATGTCATTATGTATGGTGATGTTGAGATGAAGAAGAATGTTGGTCTTCATGTATAATAGCTGCTAACTAAAGTACTGGTGGGCTTAAAAAAAACATGTTGCATGGTTATGGTGTTCACCTGTCACAAATGTCTGCATCACATGGAAAAACAGAAAAGCATGAAAGTGTCAGAAGTAATGAGCCCTTTGGATCAGGACCTCTATCTTCTGACCACAGTGTATCATTGCTAGTGTCTCACCTACATGGTTGTCATTTTCATTCCCAGCACCCATGTTGTTTACTTGCACCCATGGGAATGTTGGTCTTAAAACGAGGTGTCATCAGGTGTATTGCTGACTTGAGGCAGCAGAGAGCGATCGTACCATCAACCAACAAAAACCTGGTGTAAATTCAATGGTGCCATATTTTTCCTGTTATTTATAGGGTGCATTGTTTAGATAGTAAGATGTACCAAATAGGTAGCTTCAGAATGCGTGTACACTCTCCACCTACCACCCATCTAAACAAAGTATTCGCTCCCATTGAATGACTGGTATCTACGTTTAATCTCACCTCTACCTCAGGATCTATCAGGACGGCTGCTTTACTCAAAACAATTTCAACCTGAACATGAAATTCTGCCTCTGTGTCATAATAAGTAATGAAGTTAAGCTAACTATAACTAACATGTAAATGGCAGAGACACACCGACATGTTTGAGTCCACAGATGTGTCTAGAACCGCAGTCACCGAGGAAACTGATTGGTCAGTCATGTGGCATGCTTGTCTGTCATTGGCTGAGTGTTAGAGGGAGTTGCCACACCAGCAGTGTGTTTTCAGCTGAGTCTGAGCAGGTGTCTGCTGAGGCCGTCTGGACTATTCTGCGATGTCCTCTGCCACCAGAGAAGATGGCTGTTGAGGTGACTTTGCTGCGCCTGGCCTCCCCCTCCTTCCCCCATTCAACTGGTCGCCCCCTCACCCACACATCAGGGTCCTCGCTCACTTCATAGATGGAGCCGTCCTCTGGACTATGCTCCAAGGAGTCTGGGGGGCCCCTTGTGCTCCCCTGGTCAGGTTGGGCTGTCAGCAGCTTCCCAGGCAGCTGGCAGGTTGAGTGGAGGCGGTATTGCAGCAGGAGACTCTTGGGCCTCTCCTGCCTTGGTGAAGGAGATTCTGAGTCCCGAGGGTAGCCGCTCTGCTCCGACCTCTGACCTCCTTCTTCTTCTTCCACCTCACCTCTACCCTCCTTGCTGCTGCTGAGGATGGAGTCCCGTCTGAGCAAGTCGGAGGTCAGGCTGCTGGAGATCGACAGCAGGAAGTCCACCGGACCACAGTGTGCGTTCAGAGACGTCATCCCCTTACCTGAGAGGTGTGATAGTTCTGAATGAGCCCACAATGACAACACATATAAAGAAGTAAATGATGTGTGACATTATGTTAGGATAAATGTGTAGGACATAGTTCCTGTGCCACTCTGTATATCAACTAGCAGGTCTTTGAAACTAACATTAGCGTTACTGCTCCATCTAAAATAATGATTGTTAATGAGGCACATTCATCTCCATTCGGTTTGATTTTTGGCCAGTTAAATGCTAAACTATTACTACACTGACTGTTTTTCAATCCAGTGAACCTTAAAGGTCTGTGTCCACCAAAGCGTTTTTTCCTGAGGCCAGCGTATTTTTCCAAATGTTTGCAATGGGAGCGTCATGTATTTACACTACGCAATAAACACAAGAGGCATTGAGCATCTTTTCTGGGCTGAGCGCTACACGTTTGGTGTTTTTTTCTGGTCGACGAGAGTTGAAAAAATGTTCAACTTTTTACCCAGCCGTCCAATCACAGTGGAGGAGGGGCGGGACAAATACCACAAAGACCAACCACCACATCCGACATTCCTATTTTAGACTGCTCCTCTGGTTGACCCTTTCCTTCTTAATTTTCTCCATTAGTGAAAGTGTCTAAGTGTGAGTTATCAAATCCCTGAACTGCCCCACCTCTGTCTTCTGAATCTGAACCTGGGTCCCTCTATTCCTCATGTTCCCTGTTTGTGTGTGTCCAGGCTTCAGTAAGAGAACCTGCAGCAGGCAGGAGGTGAGTAGGAGAGCCGCTGCACTCGGTCCTGACCTGTGATCATGGGGATGCCCTCCAGGGTGGGTACAGGGAAGGTGAGGATGATGCCTTGGCTGGTCCCTACCCACAGCAGGCCTTGGCAGATCAGCAAGCTGGAGACACATACCTGACCTGGATTACAAACAGACGTTCAACCCTTAACATGACCTCATTACTGCTGTCACAAACTTTCTACAGTCCATGTTCATGAAAAATGGGGGCAAAAACAAAAGTGTTGCTTTTAAATTTTTGTTTTTGTTTGTTGTGATTTGTCTTGTCCAGCCTTACCTGGTGTCAGGTGGACGGTGCGGGTGGAGATGTTGACTTCCTGCAGTGGTTCCAAGGTCTCTGTGTGAAACAGGTATATGGAGGAGCCCTGAGTGAAGGCCATCCACACCCCCCCACCTGAACGGACCATGTGGCTAACACAGCAGCCTGGATCAGGGTGGGCTTCGAAACTCTACAGAGAAGGGCAGAGAGTCAGAGCCCATAAGGTCATCTGCCAGCAGTAGTTCACTGCTATGGAATTACAGTTGTCACATTAGTTAGACATTTAGAGCGCTGAAATAGGGCGGCATGGTGGCGCAGTGGGGAGCACTGTTGCCTCACAACAAGAAGGTCCTGGGATCAAATCCCACTGAGGACCTGGCATTTTTCAGTGTGAAGTTTACATGTTCTCCCTGTGTCTGTGTGGGTTCTCTCTGGGTTCTCCAGCTTCCTCCCACCAACCAAAAACATGCATTAGAGGTGACTCTAAATTAACTGTGAGTGAGAATGGTTGTTTGTCTTTCTTTGTGGTCCTGTGATGAACTGGTGACTTGTCCAGGATGAACCCGTGACCCTACACAGGATAAATGGTTACAGAAAATGAATGAGTGTTGAAATAGATATTTTGCAAGCACGTGAATTATATTTTAAAAGTTTACCGAGTGAAGAATGATTTAGTCTGAGAAAACAAAAAAATAGTTGTTGTTTTTTTTTTTTTTGCTTTGTTTTCTTGCTATTTAAAGGACTCGTTATTCAGACAATAAGTACGAACAATATGTGTTTGTTTGTGTTAGTGATGCAAGGATCAGCTCTGACATCCTCCACATTTCATCCAACCATCACCTGAACGAAATATTTAATCAGATTGATAGACTCCTGAAGTCGGTGAGCTGCTGCCAACTCCTACAAACTCTGGATGATTAATTTTACGATGTGATCTTAGACTTCTTCTTCTTAGACACACATATGACATATTACCTCATCGTTCACCGGCTGCCCCTTGGCGCCGCACTCAAATCCACAATGTGCCCAAATTGGTGATGCAACATTTGGCTTACTGAAGAGGTTCATGGCCTTTGTTGAATCAAATTGGCTAACGTGCGGGTGTTACCATGTGTTCACTTTAAGCATCCAATTAGAATCTAACACCAACTGTACTTCATGCTTCTGACTTTAACTCTTTTTTTAAATTCCTGTCTTTCATATTTGTAGACATTTAACAACTCAGACAATAAATTCAACATAAACTTATGGGGCTTTTTATTAGTCCCTAACCTTCATGAGAAGCTTTCAAAACATCACTCTCTTCTCCTCCTACACCAGTTTTCCATCCCCTCTCAATCAATCACATCGGCTTTCTGACATAAGTCCACCGCCCTCATCTGACAGCCATTCAAATCACCCCTTAGGACACCGTGTGTCAGGACATAATCAAATGAATGTTATCTGTGGATATCACAAGTATTCAACCCTGGAAATAATTATTCCTAATTACAAGAAGCTTTAGAACACAGGACGGAGGAAAGTCAGTGATGACGACTAGACAATGATTATTGTGTTTATTCTCAGGTAACACAACATGTGTACTCCTGCAGCTTTCACCAGCAAAAACAATGAACAGAAAAATGTGTGGTTATAATGATAATGAGCTCAAAGCTGCTGTAGGCGTCACATGACTGCAGTAATGCTGTAATGGGGTAATTGTCGCAGCCCTACAGATAGAATCTGATGTTACTAATGTTCTGTGTTCTTGTACAAAAGGTCACAAAAGAGACAACTGGAGTAAAGCAGCAGTCCTCCTGATAAATCCTGAGGCACTGCTGGAGGTGCAGCAAAATGTCCAAGTGAGTACAAGTCTTTAAATTGAATAAAATAATTTGCTCTGCTCAGCTGGGTGGTGGGTGGGTGAAAAGGTACATGTGGATTTGAATAATGAAGAGCCGATGTGTGCATCATAAGGGTGTTTATGAATGTTGTAAAGCTGCTGTTACCACCCAGTTAAGTATCTTGGCAAAAGATATTTTGACATGTAGACCAGGATTAAACCACCAACATTCTGATGAGTGGACGACCACCTCATCCATAGCCGCCTAATAATGGTCCATATTTAACAGAATTGCTCAGTGGTTCCCAACAAAATAATATACCTGTGTGTGGAGGCTGGATCCTTGGATGACCGTGACCTGGTTGCCACAGCTGGCCCATACGGCATCTTCAAATGTCAGCAGACTACAAACCGCCTCAGAACCCAGTGACACCAGTCTGCACGAGTCCACGTCCCACAGTCTCTCTGAGAGGAGGAACGGTCAATGTTTTAGCAACTATTCCTACTGCAGGGTATTGTTGTCAATGTGGATCAGGGTCTGTTCTTTCTGACATGCTAACCAGCCCCCCTCCAGTGTGATATGGGTTCTTCAGTGAGCACTCACCTCCTGTTCTTCTATGGTACACAGCTACTTTGCCATTGGCCAGTCCAGCGAAGAAGAAAGACAGCAAGTGTTTAATGCAGAGGACTGGACAGCTGTCAGGGTTCAATAAGGTCAGCAAGCACTGAACAGATGTGTCCACACTGCTGTACACATGGATGCTGAGGAGAACATAAAACAGAACATAAAATGATCTCCAGCACCTTTAACGCTCCGTTCAGACCTGGTATTATCATCCATCCCTGGAGATCCAATCACAAGTGGACAGCTCTACGTCCTCCTGTTCACACCTGGTATAATAATATGTCCCCACATGAGTTTCTGGTGATCAGATCTCACTTACCTTGCAAATACAAATACTGTGCAAATACACACTGACTGTACATCACAAACAGAAACAACGTTTTTAACACAAAGAAAGACAAAACTCGATCTATAACATTTGCCAAATTTACAAGAAGGTCAAAATAATGAAGAATTTGTCACAGCAAGCATTTTACTAAGTTTATGATGTTTCTTCAAGTCAACAAATAACAAAAATGAACAGTTTTGGGAATCTGGCAATATTGTGGTCACTAGTTTAGTGGTGGGTGGCGCAGTGGGTAGCACTGAAGGTCCTGGGTTCAAATCCACCTGAGGACCTGGGACTTTTCTGTATGGAGTCGCCATGTTCTCCCCATGTCTGTGCTGGTTCCCTCCTGGTTCTCCGGTTCCTCCCACCACCAAAAACATGGAGTAGAAGTGAACTGGTGACTCTGAATTGACTGTAGGTGTGAAAGTGAGTGAGAATGTTTGTTTGTCTTTCTATTTGACCCTGTGATGAACTGACGACTTGTCCAGGGTGAACCCCGCCTCCCATGTCAGCTGGGATAGGCTCCAGCCCCCCCACGACCCTACACAGGATAAGTGGTTACAGAAAATGGATGGATGGATAGTTTAGTGGTGAAATCAGTTGAAACAGACAGTGTGTCTAATGTTGAGCTTAGCAGCTAAGAGGGTCAAAACATGTAACTTACATTCAAGTGAAACAAACAGAAATCAGACAGTATGTGATCCATTATGTCTGTTGTTGTGGCGTCTAGTTGTTTCAGAGGACATCAGTTGATTGGTTGATGTTTCAGTGAAGCCCAGGACACAATAACATTAACACTAGACCACCTCTGAATGATGTCTGAGTACTCAGGGAGTCCTTGGTGTGTTTGCGCCTATACTTAGAGCTGTCCACTTGTGATTGGTTCATTCAATCTGTACACACTAACTGACCTGAGACTCAATAAGAGCCTGACTAACCTGCCATCCTGGAGGCCAGCACAGATGATATTTCCTGTCTTGGCAGTAGTCTGGGTCTTCTCAGCCTCCTTCTCCTCTGCGCTGGGACAGGGCTCCTTCACGTACTCCAGACAGAGAACCGGGGCCCTCAGTGTGAGAGTCTTGACCAGGCGAGGAGTAGCTCGGTTCAGGGAGTAGATCTCCACTTGGCCACAGTTGGTGCTGCCTCCTCCTCCAGCAACCTGAACACCGTAGGAACAAAACAGGGACCCAGCTTATCTCAATAAGACGCACATAATCTAACTAAATCAGCAGACAGAAGTCATGTAAAAAAAGATATAGAAAAGTGAAGAAGAAAAAGAGTCTGACAGCATCCAGAATTAAATGTGAAAATATTTTCTTCTTAAATATTTCAAAAGACAGATGAGATATATGCCGCTCTATATGTGAATCTGTCTGGTATTATGATAATGAATTTAAGAGTTAAATTTGAGGAGGATACTCAAAGATGATGGGACAGAAAGTGGAAAGAACCTTTATTCTGGAGGAAACCTGGAGCTCCACTACTTTCCAGTTAGCAGTATTGTAGCTAATCGTACTCACCCAGAGGTAACCCTGTGGTAATGATGTACTGGCAGTGCAGAAGCCCAGCAGGCTGGACTGAGATGGACTGTGAAGAGCTGCTTCCATCTACACAGGAAAAACAATGTTTTATTCACTCAAGAAATATGAAGAATATAGAGGAGAGAAAAAGAAAAAAAAAGCTGAACAAAATAAAGCTGCACGCAGCACTGAATTCAGCTTAGCACCCACTGGGCCGCCAGGCTTGAGACAGCCGCAGGCAGGTTACCAGATACTGACCGGAAAACACGGCTCTGAATTTTCAAACATGTTGCACACTGGGAAAGGCAATCTCACTTCCTTTGTTCAGTAGGTGGCACTAGACAACACCCAATAATTACACATTACATTCCAATATCTGAAGTGTCGATGAATTCATGAAAATTCAATGTAAATCAAATAATGATTATCATACAAGGCAAACTCCTCTTGCCACTAGGTGGCGTAATTAGGATGTCTTGTAAATGTCACACCAATGTCCTCAGGCTGGGAGACGGATTGGACAAGGCATGTTTGAGTTGCAACAATTTCTTGTTTATTAGCGAGACACCGAAATTCAGCATGCTGTGAGAAACACTGAATGTACACCTGTACTTGATCAACATGTCATGGAGTGAATGGGACACAACAACACACAACTTTGACAGCAGGGACTTTTCTCAACCGGGTAACAGGGTACCTTCATACTTTCAGGTGCACCTTGATACCAAAATGCCAATTTAGCATTAAATGACATAAATTATGCTATTACTTAACATGTAGTCTTCATTAAAAGATCTTTTTTCTGTAATAATATGAAAGTAATGCCAGTAAAAAATATATATCTGTTCATTGAAATGGTGTAATTACTCTTTACTATGCTATATCACTATGAACATATTCCTATAAAGAATGTACATATAATTTTTCATGCTGACTTACACAAGTCTCTGGAGTTGAATAAGTGGTTGATGTCTGACCAGAGGATTTGTGGGATGGAATGAAGTCTGTCCAAAATATGGAATGCTAGAACCTAAGTATGCTCTGCTCTCGTTTCTATATTAAACCACTTGTGATGGTCTCCATTTCATCATCTTCTAAAGCTTTTTCACGGTTCTTTCCCTAACATTTCCTTTTATGTTGACATGTTGTCTCATCCTCTGCCTCCAGCCTCAGTCTGATCTACTGTATCTACCAGCTCTTCACAGCCATGTTTTTGCCAGATATGTGACAAAAAGGGCAAACATAAAATAACAAGGATCCACATCTTCTTTTTGAATATTTGTATCAACAACCAGCAGCAGCAGCAGCAGCAGCAGCAGCTCTCACCTTCAGAGTGTCTGTTCTGGAGGAGAAGACTGGAAGCTTACAGGTCAACAGTGGACAGCTGAACGGGGCTTTCGTCTTCCCATCTTCTTCAGTACATTCCCATCCCATAATGTTTTCCTGTCCTGGACATGCACACACACACACACACACACACACACACACACACACACACACACACACACACACACACACACACACACACACACACACACACACACACACAACAACATATTAAAATAAAGATGTGTGTGTGAGGTAATACTGTGTTTTCATTGGCGTTAGTTTGTCTGACTTTTAGCAGAATTACAAAAAAAAAAATTATGAAACTTAGTGGGAGAGTTGGTCACAGGAGAGAACCAATTAAAGTTTGGAGTCAATCTGGATAAAGGGGTGGAGTCAGGATATTTTTTTTCTTTTTCTTTTTTAAATTAAGGCAATAATTACATGTTATTTGCCTGACAAGATATTTTTTTCTTACCAGGCATGTATTGATTTATATTACAGTATTTTCACTCTTCTCATCCCGTTTTGTCCTTCCTTACCTTAGTAAGCTATTAAAACTTATTACTGCAATTTTACTGTCCTGGTTCTGAGTAACCTTAAGCTTGAAACTAGAATTACCAGATTGTTTTTAGCTGTTTGATAAAAACTGAGAGAGCAAAACTACTTTGTCCAAGTTAGGATTTTATCCATTTTATCCTGTATGGTTTCATTAAAAGAATAAATCTGTTAACCTTTGATAAATATGCAGGCTGTTTGTTGTTTATTATGAGGCATTTTAAATCACTGCACTTTTTTTCATTATTACCTGACATTAATTTCTTTTTCTTAGCAAAACAATCTCATTTCTCGCGGTATAAAATACAATGTGACAGTGGTTAGCAGTATTACCTCACAGTACGAAGGTTGTGAGTTCAAACCCACCAGCTGGCTAGGCTCGCTCTGTCTAGGGTGTATCCCACCTCTAGCCCAGTTTCAGCTGTGTTAAGTGTAACTGAGTCATTGATTTCATCATTATAGGACAGAGAAGCTGTTGATGACAACTCAGGTTGTGTGTGAATTATTCAAAAAGTAGAGCTGGCTTCTATTAAACACACATTTTCAATAACATAGTCTACTTTATGACTCTATTTGGGGAGAACTTTGGGATCTGGGCCCATGGGCCTTATTCCAAACTCTACTGGTTGATCTAACAGCACACTTACAGACTTCTTGCAGTAGATTCTTTATAGAGAGCTGGTTTCTCTGACCTGAACCCAGCTTTGATTGGCACAAAGTCTGGTACAACATACTGCTAGCCTCCAGAAATCCTGACCTCCAGAAAATACACTATAATTGGATACAGTACACTGGGTTTATCCATTGACAATGATTGAAAGTGCTGAGCCTGTGAATATTCCCTGTCCATGTTCATTCAAGCACACGGTGAAATGTGTAGTAGTTTATGTCATGACACACATACTCTGAGCTATCTTGGCAAGATGGAGCCGGTTCACCCAAGAGATCTTACTGAGGGGGCTGGGGGTGTTGAAGACCACCATGATGCTCACTGGACGACCAGACCTGGGTGCAAAAAGTATAGTAGACATGGAACCACATGAGCATTTACACAGTTCTGCATGGTAAAAACTGGTGGAGCTGAACCTCATTGGCTCTGCTCTGAGCCTGTCCTCTATGAACATCCTGACACTTACTTGTCAGGTCTGCCTGGTACAGACAAACGCAGGCGACACTTATTGGCATTCTGGATCTCCTCCTCCTTCAGACGGATGAGCCTCTGCAGAGCCAGACACCAGTCCTGAGACACTGTGGTGTTCAGATTCTTATGCAGCGACATAAGCGGGGAGAGGAAGATGTTAGATAGTTAGACATCATTAGACTGTCATTGACTTTACTAACATCCTCAGAGAAGGAAAAGTTTCAACAGGATGATTTTTGATTTAATACAAGTTGGGTCTGTTTTGGGTTGTTTTGGGATCATTTCCATCAATTATGGTAAAAAGTCATACTTAGAGGAGATCTCCCACTATGGCAATTTTAACGAGTTAGCTGCTCTGTTTCAATAATATTAGGCTGAGAAAATTTAAAAAATGCTGACTAGTAAAAGGTAATTATGTCTGTGAATGTTGAGTTTTAAGTAAGCAGGATATTCTTCTTCTACTACATCATTTCTGTGTGTTAGCTGAGGTAATATAAAGTAAACCTTACTACTTTACACATACAATTATTTATTATTAATTATGTTATTTTTTTATGGTCACAAGCAGAAAAGAAAGGGGGGCAATGAGAGCTGTTACCTGGTAGGTTCCTTGGAGTGTGCCCACCAGCAGCGAGACCTCCTCCACCACAGCCAGGTCATGCTGCAGCTCCTCCAGCTCCTGGTACAGTCTGGGAGGTCCCAGGAACACTTTACCTGAAACACAGTTGGATTTGCCAAATTATCACCCATGTGGCACAAATAACATCGGATTTAATCTAGTCATCAATGTGATGGACCAGCAATGGGCTGCACAGATATGATGGCTGCTTCTGATTCTGCTTCTCAGTTACAAGTTAACATAATTTCCATCACTATTGGTCTATCGATTATAATTTAATTAGAAAAACGTCTGTAGATCCTGTTGTGCACACTTTGTATTTCCTGTGTGTGAAAGGCCTGAGCTGTGGATGTACCTGTGGTGCTGGTGAAGGAGCTGTAACGTCTGGATGTGGAGACACTGTCCCTGCTCTGCAGACTTTCCTGACCCACCTCCACCACCTGGGTGTGCAGCAGAGGGGCGCACCACTTCACGGTGTACTTAGGACCAACAGGAACCAGGCTGCTGATGTCAGGGGGACCCCTGTTGGGCAGACATATTAATTATTATATTATTATATTATTATATTTACTACATGGCAGTTACTCTGTGTAGGAGTGTGTTACAGGGCCAGCATCCTGTCCCCACTGCCCCACACTCACAATAACATCACCTGGGTTTTGTTCAGTGTTAGGACAGAACTGAAACCTGGTAAATTCATGCAGGTCTGAGCAATATGACCAAAATCTCAGATCCCGTAATGATACATATGGTGACAGAGCACATTTCGGGCAAATTTGATGAATATAAAATAACCACATACAGGAGGTTTGTTACTTAACACATGTTGAATAAAACACCCGACAAATAAAAGGTACTAACTTATACTTATTTTTTTCACTCTATTTAAAACCTTTGTGCATATTTTCAAATATGCATTTAATAATAAATAAAAGTTTGTCGTGTTTCAGTCTGCAAAATGAGTCTCATCTTTCTCTTAATAATAAACAATAATGCATTTTATTAATAGAGCGCTTTTTAAAAATTTTAAAATCTCAAATTCGCTTTACAGGCAAAAAGAAAAAACATGTTAAAAACAGGTATCAAATCACATATTATATATGATTAAAAAACAGCTCAAATAACAAGTAACAAATCACATCACAGATCAAAACATAAACCATAAGCAAACATTAAAAGCTGATCTGAGAAGATGAATGGTTTTGGTGAGGGGATTTGGAGCAGTGATTATCATGTCAGATTTATCACAGTTTAATTTGAGTAACTTGGTTTGCATCCATGTCTGTCTGTTTGTCTGTACATTACTCTTTTATACTTGTTTACATGTTGCCCATGCCACAACAACATAACAATGTAAAAATGATAAAATAATAGTGGGGGTTCCTGCGCCACAGGTTGGATATATATTTCTTACCTTTAGGAAAACACCCAGACACTGTTCCTGCAGCAGTGATCTGTGGATCTGCTTCTTTATTGAACTCCTTGTGAGTGTTTGAGACAGGTTCCTTTAAATGTCTCCTCTGTCACCTTATGTGTCTGAGACCAACAATGATGACACGTTATTGGAGAGAAATTTACTGTGCGAGTGGCCTTTTCACCGCCCTTGTATGACCCTGAAGAGCCACCGTAGTTTTAGAACTGATATGCAGCTAGTAGTTCTTGTCCTATTTAAAAAAGCACCAAAATGAGACCCTGGATAACTGAAGCTGAATATTAATGCTTGTTGGAAGCCATGTTTTCTAATATACTTTTGGTTGTGGGTCTCATGTCTAGTCAGCAGCATCCTGGTGCTGTCACCTCCTTTTCTCCTCCTCCAGTTGTCATGCATTAGTTCCATGTTGTTGACTGTGTAGTTGCTGTGGCTGCTATGACATATAGTATGGTGGTCTTGAAGCTAGCTGTCTGTCAAATGTACTCAAATTAAGATGACTGCATGAAAAGTACACTTATATAAAATGGGAATAACCAGTTGGCCTACAAATCTACTCTTATTGGTTAAGTTTCAACCATGTTTATTCTGATTATGATCTGATATATCAATAAGATGATGCCTCTAATAGATTAAACCACCACACAGCTCAGTAGCACCTGAAATACTGACTTGACTGTGCTCTGAAGTTGTTGAGGCTGATGACGTCTCATGTGACAAGTCTGTTTTGTAAAGTGCCGAAAGCTGCTGCAAGGAATTGTGGGATGACAGGTCATTTCCTTTCATAAAGGATGTTCCAGTGGGTCTTAAAGGAAGTAAGAAAGGAAGAGTTTTTTTGTGCCAACCCTAAACATGGGGTGGAGGCAGTGGCCAGGTGGGATACAGACTTCCCACCCACTCGTAAGTTAAAAATGGTCCTACTATATATTATGTGCAGTTTCTTCATTGGTGGAATCATTTCTTAACTTTCTAATAGGAGGACTGCTGGCCTGGTAAAACATCGTCTTCAGAGTCTAGCAGACACTTACTTGAGGTTGACGTTGGCACAGATCAGGGTGTCATTGAGGAGGAAGACCTTCCTCTCCTTAGACTTGAGAACTTGACCTTTATCACCATAAACAATTTCAGTCAGCACCTCACACTGAATCAGCTGCCTCTGCTCCGAGTTCAGCAGCTGGAAACACAAAGCAGCTCAGTGATTAAATTAAGTCAAATCCATAACTAATGTTAACATGAAAATAAATGCTAACTAATGATAGGTGTTGATTGGTTTGGAGGTCTTTGGTCCACCACAAGTATCTCTCAGTATGAAATACACTTGGAATATTAATGGCATTGGTCACCAGGGGCTGATCACACCTGTGATCATCACTATCACCAAGACACAGAATCCCAATTTAATAGACACAGAATCTACTGAACAGATTATTTTTTTCTCAGCAGATGAACCTTTAACATTTTGTATGATCTGTGTATTTTCCTCTTACACTAAGAGGAAACGGTGAATAGACAGAGTGGCCTTACTACTTATGAATCGGAACATTATCATACTCTGCATACACAAAACACAACCCGTTGGATCAATGAAGATTTGTATCATGTTGCATCATGTGTCACCTTGCTGAGGTTGCGGCCCCCGATGCTGTGAGCGATCTGGTGGATCTCAGCCTCCTGATCGGCAAGACGCTTCTGTTCATTGAGTTTCTCAGCCAGGGTCTCCAGCTCAGTGAGAGCCAGCTGCAGGGGCAGGCGGTCACTGTGGGACTGTGGAGTGTTCTTCAACATGTCCTGAAGAGAGAATGGTCACTCACCTCAGTGTGACAGAGAAATGTATAGTATAACAAATATACACATATATATATACTGTATATAAAACATAATATCACATCCTTTACAATTTGTGTCCCTGACAAAAGAAAATGTCAATGTAAAGTGTTAATGGCCATAAACAGAGAGCATATAGTATAACAAGCATCTATTCAGAATATTCTTTGGTAAATATTCTTTTTCAAATTAACCCACTGTTATCAATAATAATAATAATAATAATAATAATAATAATAATAATAATAATAATAATAATAATGTTTTAAAACAGGTAGTGATTGCTGTTTGTTGGAAGTGAGGAGGGGTCATTTTGGCTGTTGGATTAGTGTTCCTCTGACAAAAACAGAAATAACTGATATCATTCTGATACTTTTTATACCTCATTCTAAACATTTTAAATGCAGACATATCGTATTATTTGCCCCTGATGATTTGTCTTTATTACAAGCAGCGGGTTTATTGCTGGAATCACATAAAAATGAAACATACATGAACATCATCCTGTTTATTGTTAATACATCCATTTATTTCAAAACCCTGACATTTTAATTCAATTTTGGGCAATACCATCTTGTTTTGTTGGTCTGGCTGCATTGAACTGGTTTAAGTTGATTCCAGGGAGAGAGATCGACTGCTGGGTGAACTAGATTCACCCCCAACACCAAAACGGTCCACTTCCTGGATGTATGCTGCAGGATAGCGGTCCCCACAATGACGATACACACGCCTACGACCATCAGCTCTGTGCAAGTTAAATCTGGACTCGTCACTAAATGTCACCTGTCTCCACTCCGCCATGCACCAATTTCTGGAACCATGGACACGTGCCTATGTCAGTCCGGCATGTCTTCTGGCTTATGTTAGTACCAAGCCAACCTGGACACAGTATGGTTGTATAGCACACTCTCACAGACGACAACACACAGTCTGGGCACTGATTCTGGAGTTTTGGTATCCAGGTATCTCTGTGTGGCAGTTCTGAACCGATCACGCGAGTAAATGATGGGGATATGCCTGTCCTGGATCGTTGCATGTGGTTGTCCTCGTCTAGGGCGATCACGGGAGGATCCTGTTGCCTGAAACCTACTCCACAAACGAGATAATGTCAACTGGTTGGTCCCTAACATCTGTGTTACAAGTGTCTGCAGAGTTCCAGCCATCAGCATCATCATCATCCCAACTGTCTGGTCACATAGGTTTTGCGGAAGTCGTGACATCATCAGTTGTTTCAGTAGGATATTAATTAGACCCTGGATTTTATTGCCTTGACCAGGTATTTTCAATCATGCAGAAAAAAATCTCACCAACATCATTATTTACTCTTAAATTTACCAATGACTGTTATTTCTATGTTATGACTAAATGATAGTTATTCATGATTGAACATGTTTTGGTTGTGGGTACTTAAACAAGTCTATTCAGTGAATCACATGTTTGTTTGTTTCAGTAGATTAGGGCTAGAGAATAGAAATTACAGGGTTTTTAAAATTGTGCATTTCTACTGTTACTCAGTATATTTTGTCACTGCTGTTATTCACAGGTATTGAGTGTGGGAATCAACATACTGATTCCTCGTTGCTGAAAAGATTTCTTTGTGCTTCTGCGATAAGTACTGTTCTTTGTTAGAGTTTCTATCTAGATCTCGCTATCTTCTTAAGATACAGGCAATAATTTCGCATTTTGACCCCTGTGTAACTCTTAAGGATGGCAAATTAAGAGATTAATCACATCCAGTCAAATCTGCTTGTCTTTGTTTTGTAACAGCAGATGTTGAGGGGGAAGATTTAGAGCTATTTTTGTCATGCAGGTCCCACAATGCATTGCAGCAGACATGAGTGACTGCCTTTAACTTCCTCTTAGAAACACAAAGTTTCAGTCTGAAAAACCAACCATGACCACACACCATACACTGGCCCTTTGTGTAAGATTTACAGTTCCTGTTAGAAACTGTCGATGAGTTTCTTAAACAGGAATCCATGCAGATACGTGATCAATGGTTTCAAATGATTTTCAATTAGTGTGTTTTAATGTTTGGCCCTGCATGAGTGAAAATATAGTTGTTAAAAGGGGTTAAAACAATGGTTATATGAGTCATTTAATGCAGGAAATGTAGGAATGATCCAAAGAACAAGATGACAGGTGTCCAGCTGTCATGCCACCATAATGTCCTTATTTAACTACACTCTTATATGAAACCTGGGTTCATAATGATGAACTGAGAGACTGATGTGTGATCAGTCTGACCTCACCTGCAGCAGCAGAATGAACTGAGGAAAGCGCTGGATCGGTTTGACCATCAGGCCGTACAGAGTGATCCTGTCTGGACTGGATGCCTGCTTCTTCTGAAAGTCACATGGAAAGATTCTGTCAGCATGTTTAACTTCAGCATGAAGGAGTCTCTCCATTTCTGGACCCAGACTGTCTGAATCTGAGGTGAAAAGGTAAAAGTTACCTCTTTAGCTTCCTGTCAATCTACAATATGTCTGTACTACTCCACTGTCATTTCTTTATTAACTACACAAAGGTTCAATCTTATGATGATTACAATTCTTAGGATGAACTGTTGTTTCTTTTCTTATTTAATTGAGCATTCTGAGTTGCATATAGTGTATTAAAGGTGCTAAATCATGTTTAGCAGCTTGCATTGTTAAAAGTCAGATTTAACACAGAATACTGTGTCTAAATGTATCAAGGTTAATGTTTGTTTAGTGCAAACTGCGTATTTCAAAAACTCAGTCTTTTGTCCGACAAAAATAGGTGGTCTCGGTCCGGATCAAACTGAACCATGGTTCGGTTCATTTACAGTGTGAGAGCACTTTTTTGGATGGTTCTGACTTTAGCACCAATTACAGGAATTTACAACATGATACCGTCACCAATAAACAAAATAAGAAGAAAATCAAACAATAGAAGTTAAAAATGAGCTGCAGTAGCACACGGGGAAAGGAAGAGATGACGTATTTACAGTGATACAGTCTGATGAAGAAGTCAAAAGTCAACTGGAAAAAACACATTTTCTGCAAGGATGAGGAGAGGGAGAGAGAGAGAGAGAGAGAATACGAGAGGACAGGACAGCGATACCCCTCCTTCCGACAGGATGAAGGTATGTCATGAAAAGTTCTTTAGTGCGCTTGGAAACTCGCAATGTGAAACCAAAACTAACCGAACCAAATAGACCTTCGGACCTTTATCCAGACTTTCAGGTGTGAAAACGCCCAAAAACTCCACTGAAACCTGTGCAGAGGCAGTCCTGGACTCTGTGGTTCAATCAGTTTAAAAAGCAAAGTGTGAGCACCTTAAGAAAGTCCAGGAACACAGGTTTAGACATGCAGGCCTTCTTGATCAGCGCCATGGCGTTGGTGAAGTTGTTGATGTAGTCACTGTACACTTTCAGCACCATGGACTTTGAAAACTGTTGAGAAAAGAGAGAAACGTCAGGAAACTGTGGTATAATAATGCTCACAGAAAGCAGCACTGAAGTCCACTGTTTCTTTTTAAGCAAACTGATTTAAACTAAATGTTTTAAAGAGCTGCAAAATATTCTAGTTGAGATACTGTAGAAAAAAACAAATGCATCAGGCAGAAGTTTTAAGGTATAAAGGCCATATATTTATCCCTCTACAACACAGGGTTGTACAATGAAATGGCAGCAGCTGTCCCTTTATGCTCCTCACAAAACAATATCTGTGAAATGATGAATAAATAATGACTACTTCATTATTTAAGGTGGCAGGCAGAGGATGATTTCAGGACTCTGTCTTAAACTCTTGTTAAACATCATTGTCCATGTCTGACCGGTCGTTTGTTTCACTCCCAGCTCCCACGTTCTGTAAGTAGCAGCTGTGGTTTCACCCATCTGTGCACCCATGGGAGTGACTGCACCAGTTTAGACAGCAAGATGTTCAACATACGCAGGTTCACACGTACACTCTGCTTGTTACACACCAGTGATGTGCAGATCACTTCTGACATGATCCGACTACCCTTGTACATTTTCCATCCCTACCCACCTTCCTCACCACATTTAACTACACCTCTGACAGCCTCAGGATTTATCAGGACAGCTGCTCTACTGAGTGTGACCGTTTGGATGTGTCGAAGAATAATAGAGCTGTTGCTGGGATGGAGGGCTGGGAGACGGTGGAGACAGAGGGTCCACCAGCTGAGGACCTCATACCTGTCCCTCAGCAAAGATGTGAGCTGTGGTAAAAATACAGCGAGGAGCAGCAACACCTGGCTTTTAAAGGGAATTACAGTTGACACTATGATTGTTTTAATTCTAAAGCACACCTCATCAACAGACTTAATATAACACCTTTGTGCATTGGACCTCACTTTGTCCCACATGCCCTAAAAATTGCGCCACAGACTTTAGACCATGCAATCTACAGTATATCGGTTCAATAGGGCTCTTTAACCTCACAGCCTGAAGAGAGAAGCTGCTCTGTAGTCAGGTGGTGTAGCTGTGGATGCTTCTGTGTCTCTTGACAGACTATATTAAGGTGAACTGTAGTTGGAGTGGGTGTCGACATTTGTGGGTGTTGACATCCTTTGGGCTCTGTGCAGACACCTCACCTCACCGATAGCACTGATCCTCAGTAGATAGATAGATAGATAGATAGATAGATAGATAGATGATGTCAGGTGTTATTAATCACCTGCTGCAGAGCCTTCCTGACCACGGGTCTGCATATGTCATGTCAGTTAGTGATGTTTCCAGTCAGGGTGCCTCCTATTAAGTACTTGGCACAGCGAGTTAGCCTTGTTAGGTTCCCTTGAGAAATACACTGGGGGTAAACATATAATGTAGCTTCAATAAAGAGCTGACAATGATTGATTTTTAAACCTTAAATCTATTTAAGGGAAAATATTAACTGGATTTGAGGAGGTTTTACACAAATACTTAAAAAAATATTATCTGATTCTATATTACTTTTATAATTACATTACATTACAAGAGCGCTCAGAGAGTGCAAACCTCCGCCAAGGCCCAACAATCCTCAACCTAATTGTTAGGGTCTGTGTTGACCAAAGCATTTTTCCTGAGGCCAGTGCATTTGTTTAATTATTTGCAATGGGAGCGCCGCGTATACGTTACAAACAGCAGCAGCATGACGAGACGCTGAGCATCTTTTCTGCGCTGAGCGCTGCATGTTTGCCATTTTTTTGTGTGGTCGCCAAGAGCTGAAACAAGCAGTCCAATCACAGTGGAGGAGGGGCGGGACTCATATAGACCTACAGGTCCGTCCTCTCGCCCTACTTCCTCCAGCCTTCCTTTCATCCAGAGCCAGGACCAGAGCAAGTCATCGACCTTGTGATGCCATTTTTACACTCAGTAACAAACTATCTGCAAAATACTTGCAACACAAATTACTTCTGCAGATACTCCATATCATAGCAACCAAAGTGCCTCAGCTGAAAAACGCTGTGCCTCTAAAGCGCTCTGAAGCGCTCCCAGCTGGGCGTTTTCAGAAGGGCACCTGGTATTTTCAGCTGGGAGAAAACGCTTTGTTGGACACAGGCCTTTATTCCAGCAGCATCAGTCCCATCTCTCACTGGATCATCACCAAAATTTAGTCACCTCTAGGATATGCTAGGGTCCATCTTTAGTAAAAATTTCATGCATATCTGTCCTTTAGTTTTTGCATAATCCTGCTAACAAACAAACAAACAGACAAACAAACCAAACCGATCACACAACCTCTTTGGCAGAGGCAACAAAGATCAGATCATTCATTCACCATCTGTTCATCTGTTTGACTAACCGAGGCCACAAACAGGTCTCCAATCTTCTCGCTGTGGTCCCACTCAGCCACACGTGACGCCAGGGCGATTTGGAACATCGAGTGGCACTGATGGATCTCCTGCAGTCGGTAAAAGATCTGACACACCTTCTTGTGGTTTAGGATCCAGTTCTGTGGTTCCAGCAAAGGCTTCTGGTACTCCTGAGAGACAAAGACAAGACAACTTGGAATAATGTTCAGAAACATAAAACATGGACAGCATTTTTCTTTCCTTTTTGTCCTTTTTTCTCAGCAGGGTGGTGCCAAAGGTCAAACTGTGTCTTAATTGTTTAAAATGTCCTTTGTGGGGATTTTTAGGAAAACAAAAAAATCACCACAAATGATGAGGTGAAGAATCACAGCATAGCTCTATCATCACTGATGCTCTGGTGCTTCCTTAAAGTTCAACATTTCTGATTTCCAACCCTTTCTCCACCTGTCTGTTTTATGGATATAGAGCAACAACAACAAGTATGTTGTCTCTGGGGGTCTGCTTAATTGTATTTTGTTCTTCTGCAACAAGGTACACTTTTCCCAGGGGGCATCCTCTATATGTGACTCAAAAGCAGAACTTCCTTCTTGTGTAATTATGCGATACAAATCAGCCACAGGTCCAAGAGGAAATGTGGCATCAATCAGGAGGATATTGTTTACAGTGCTTTGGCTGACTCAGATATTCTGTCAGGGTATTCGCCTGAAGAAATGCAGCAGAGGGAGGGTGAAGCTGCAGCTGCATTAGTTTTGTAGGAGGGTAAGGCCGACGGGGAACATCCAGAATTTGAGCTGTCGAGAGCAAAAACAGTTCCTGATTGATTTAACCGCTCAGAGCCATTCTCTGCAACATTCAGCATGGCGGTGGAAGCTTGTGCTTACTCCTGTTTTCACTGCTTCCTGTTGTCGTCAAAGTCAGGCACCCCACAATAAGGCCGTTTGTTGTTGATAATACTGGTGTTGTTCTAATTTCCACTATGTCATCTTCTCCAATGTGAAACAGTGAAGCAACAACGTCGTCCTCTTCTCTCTGTTTACTGGCAATGAAGCTATTTCAGACGTTCTTTTGTGCAAAACACAGGTGGTACAAAGAAATGTGGTTATATCATTTTCACTGATCTGCAATGCTGACTCGGCAGGCTCAATACCTGATCCTTCAGAGAAGGATATTATGGGGTACCGATTTATATTATGTATTTGGATATTATAAGTTTGTTTCATGGATGGGTATCTGAATTTGGGATGTTTTACAGTCCTCTGTCTGCGTCTGATACTGTATCACGTGATCCTTCCAGGACAAGCATGTAATGTTGTGGATAATGTACAAATCTTTGACAAATAATAATTTGAATTAAAATCATGTATTTGTCATTTTTTCCAGTGTAAAGCTGCATCTGAACTGCCCACCATCTGCTCAGCAGCTATGGGAAGTATTTAGAGGTTAAGCATCAGAGCTCAGCAGTGGACCATGTAGACACTGCAGAAAAAAGTCAGTTCTCTCTGCCAATACAGCAAGGACTGAGGCATGTATTACTTCAACTGACCACATCTGTCATCAGTAATGATTAGATATGCATTTAAAACATGGCAAATTTCTCCTTAAGATCTTTTTTCTTACAAGAACTGAAAACCTGAAGCTTTAGAGTGAGATAAGAGTTTAAAAAAAAAGCCCAGATGGACAGTGTAACACTGTCCATGTGAACATACAGTGGTTACCTGATACGAGATGTGACTTACCAGGAGGATTCTCTTGAGAGAGTCCAGGTAGCTACTCTCACTCTGCACAATGGAGCTGAGGATGAGACGTCTGACAACCTGAAGGAGGCAGTGAGAAACTCAACGTGGAATAAACACACCTGCAATAATCATTAAACCAATATACTGTTAAAAAAGCCAACATTAAAATAATGAGAGTGTCTCAGATAATAGCTGTGGTCAGTGAAAAGGCTTGACAAAAAGCTCTGACAACATACAGCAAACAGTTCCTTATCAATCATCAAGACAATCAAGAATCAAGACAACAGGTTGACATTGTGAGATGATAAAACACTGACAGCACAATGTTTGGGAGCTCCTTATCATCCAATCAGATGATGAGATTAACCATCATGTCACAGGGAAGCCACATCTTTGTTTGTCATGTTAATCCATTCTTTACAAAGAGCTGCTTGATGCATATGTCAGACGTCACACCAGACGCTGACGCTGCTGTGTTATACATCGTGCTTCCTTTGCTGTTGTTCCTCCGCCCTTTGTGTTGTTCAGTGTAACAAACAAAGGCGTTGTAGAGAAGGGACTGTTGCCTGATCTCTGTGTAAAAGATAAAATTCTCTCAGAGAGCTCATGCTTAGCCTGAAAGCTTGTGGCTAGAAGTGGATCTTAAGCCGGGCTCAGACTGCAGAAGTTTAGGACCAACTCAGTCCTGATTTACCCCTCCTGACAATCGGAGTGTTGGATGAATCTGGTCTGGGGTCTTTGGTTGGTACCTCCTCACCAACCCCTCTCTCATCCAGACTCGTTTAGCCTTCTGCATTTTCTTTCCTCACTGCAAAGAATTACTACAGCAAGTTGCTGCACCCTTTTGTTTGGATCTGCTTCCCCATGAGATGCCATGAGGTGGAGCATCACTCCCACAGGAGTAGTGTGTGACCCACCATTATTTTCAGCTCTTGTAGCATGTGCATGTTTATTATTCTCCTGATGTGAGTGATGAGGTTCAATTCCAACATCTGTCAGGATTTTAAAAATTCCTGCGGGCTGAGCCCAACTTCAGGAGTGATTTAGAAAACGTCTCAGAGCAAAGAAGGAACAGAAACTTTTGTCTGAGCAAGGAGGTCTAAAGCCTGGGGTCAGAGGACAGTGAAAGCACCATCACTGTTTGTGTGATGACTCTGCTAAACGAAGGTTGCCACAAGCCAGAGTCATCACTGCTGCACTGTATTGTATTTGTCCAGTTATCACTTTCATTTCTGGCGCTAGATATGAGCATTTCTATTAACCGCTCTTATTTGTAGAGTTTCATTAACTCACAATCGTTCAGTGTTTCCTGAATATTCCTTCCTCTTTGTCTTCTTCCTTTTTCTCCTCTGCTTAAGAAATTCTAGTAAAAATCCTTCTGCCTTCAGATCAGCTTCCTAATGCTAAATGTGCTTTGTGAATTTATTTTAACCACAATCTAGTTTTAGACTTTGAAAGCATTAAAATTTTAAGTGCTTTGTTTCTCAAAGTTTTTCACCATCTTTAATATAAGACACACATTAAACGTTGTAGTGGATTTGGACAAAGGGGCGGATTCAGAAATATACTGTATTGTACATTTTTGAGCATTTCATGAGTGGGCTTTTTTTGACTATTGTTTTCAACTTGACAGATTACCATGAAACTGGGTGAAAGGGCGGGACGTGTTGAAGAAACCACCCAATGAGAGGGTCAAGATGAAGGGACAGATCCATGTTCTTTTAACATTGTGAGAGAACTATTCTTTAGCATTTATATCAATTACACAGAAACTACTTGACGGATTTCAGGAAACTCATTAGGAAATGTTTATAATTGTTACTTGGATTAAGGTTTAATTTAATAAAATAAGGGTTTGTGGGCCTTAGTGGAGGTAAAGTGTTCTACTGAGTGCCTGTCTTTTTTTTATATAATGAAATGCCCACAAGCTTTATTCTGCTGTCTAAAGAAACCAAACACTACATTAAATTCTTATCCTGGTCTCTGCACAACACAAAGTGGCTCATTTTGAAGAACACAATCTGACCTATCAAATGACTATGAGCCATCTGGACACACTGGCATCCATACACGTACCTGCTGACTGCTCAGCCCCTCTGGCATGGGGCAGAGTCGTGGTGGAGGGTGCTTTAACTCACATACAGACACGTTCATGTAACCTGCATCGTCCCTCCCCTCACCTGCAAAATCAAACACAACCACTTCATTCACTAAGACACAGGGATCTGCTCTGCCAGCTTCGGTACAGAACAGTGTGACTGAAGCGTTTCCATTCCTGTAGTGTTAATTGTGACATATTTTACATCGGAACTGAACATTTCCTATAAAGTATTTTTCCCAAACATCTTGGAATGAAGTGCTCAACAGTAAGTTGTTCTTTGGGCATTTTTGTGTCCAGTTTTTGAGGGTTTCAGCTAGTTTTCATCTCTGTCTCTTGATATGCTGATATGGTTGGTGATTCTTAAAGATTTTTTTTTCCCTGTGGTTACCTGTCTGACACTACGGCTCCAATTTAAATGATCACTAAGGTCTAAAGTCCATGACACAGGTGCATTTAGGGCATGTCCAACTCCCTTTTGCTAGTTTAAACGGTGCATAACTTGAGCACAAGGTAAGATGCCTGACACAAAGGGGTTTTTCTTTTTTTCTTTTTTAGATTTTTTTTCCCACAAGGGGGAAATTCTCTCTCTGCATTTGACCCATCCCTGAGGAGCAGTGGGCTGTCATTACATTACGGCGCCCAGGGAGCAAATAGAGGTTCAGTATCTAATATTTAGTCCCTTATTATATAAGAAATTATTATTCATATGTTGATCAGGGTTAGTTCTAAACATCAGCACATTCTGAAATCTATGTGCAAAAAGAAATACATACATTCTATTTGTTTTGTTTTTGTTTTTGTTTTTGTTTTTTGCTAAAAGGGATCTCTAAAAACTGAAGATATTCAGTGACTTCATCTCAGATCTACAGTCGTGTCTGTACCTGTGGAATCTTTCCTCTGGAGGAATGACACTTTGCGGAACATGGCTAACTTCTCTAAACCATCCTTGGTGCCATTCCTCGCTGCTTTCATCAACTGCTGCACCTGGAAAAGACAGTTACAGATAATTATCCAAAAGAAAACAGCCCTCAATTACATATCTGTACACTACTGGTTGACATCATTTCAGTTCATCAGACCTGACAGAACAAAACTCTCCTCGCTCAAAGATGGACATGTGTCCCACAAACAGAGGAGGACAGGAGCGTGACAGAAGGAGTGATTCTCTTCAGTCCTACCTTCGTGTCACAGCTCTGTCTGATGTGGGCGACGTGAGGTGTACTGAGACGCACCGCCAAGTCCCTCCTGGTGACAGCACAGCGCTCCTTCAGTCTGAGCACGTCTGTCGGCAGCTGGCAGAAACATCGTTCAGGATTAACACACACGGTTTATTCCAAGAAGAAAAATCAGCTAAAGCAGCATCACAGCCTGAGGTCAGGACCTCAAGTAAATACCATAATGTTAGCCCTACGCATAAAAAAAACTTTTAGGGAGTCAACTATTAAACATGCAAATATCTGTCTGAGGTCAAAGAGCAGAGGGTTAATATGTGTTTGTGTCATTGGAGATATTCTGAGATAATAACACCTTCAGACAATTTTTTTTAGGCCTTGATTTATGCAGTCAAATGCTGCCCGTTTACAGTTGAACATTTATTACATGCTAACACCTACCGGTGGCCAGCAGACCCATTCTGATCTATTCCAGTATCGACTGAACTGGACTAAATGTGAACACTGTGCTCACTGAGGACATGAGGTCACATTCAGAGTAAAAACCTTATTACATGCCCCCCCTCCGACTCAAACTTTCCATCTGGTTTCCTTCTACTTGTTCCTTTCATCAGACCACAGAACAGGTCACTGAAATGATGTCACATATCTTGAATGGCTGTCATGCTTACAAACAACTGTACCGAGCACCTCATAGTAGAATAGTGGACCTAATAACAGAAGGAAACCTTATGAGTGAGGTTATTAAATACTAATCACTCCTAAATACCTTCTCAGAGCTGGGCTGTAGGTGCAGACTACTTGTTTTCATTTAAGACATCCTTGAACATGCTCACAATTTGGCTGTAAGAAGGTTTCAACAACTTGTGATGGACAAAAAGAGAACTAAATGACGTACAGAATATTGTGCTGTCTCTGATATTAATGGTAGCCATGACATACAGGTGAGACTGTGGTACCTACACCCCTGAAAACCGCTCTGTGTTTTGCATTGTGAAGACCTGCATCACTAGTGATTGACTGTGTGAAAGTACTTTTAATTTAATAATATGTGTGTGGTGGTACTGTTCTCTTGTATGCAGCATAAATAAATTACTTATATATATATGTGTGTGTGTGAAAGGTGAGCAGATCAACGTAGTTTGCAGGTAAACACTAAAGTAAGGCAGAGAATTAAGCAGAATTTAAATGGTGATATTAGAAGTAACCTATAGAAACAGCTTATTAAATGTAATCCTTTAAACATTTTCAATAGACAAATATAACCAGCAACCCACGTCTTCTATATAGAAAAAAGGCTGAGAATCTAAAAAGGGTCAGAATTAGCTCAAATACTCTGTGTCAACTTTTAGGTGGATGATGATCACATACCATCTGCACTCGAGGAGTAACATGGATCAAAACCAAGATGGTACTTACTTTGATTATAGCCACAGATGACATGACACCTACCTCATATCATATATGCATGAATCAAATCAGCCCTCTTCATAAAAACATGCAGCTTCTCCCAGACATTGTGAAACATCCTCTCATAAACTACATGATAGCATCTCCACACTGAAACACCAACACATGATCCGACCGGGGAAAGTCCAACAGCCGGAGTAACACATGGTGACAGAAGGAGAAGACAGAAGTGCTGACAGAGTGAGGAACGGCCAGAAATAACTCACTTCCACTTCTCATCAAACCAGGTTTCATTCATACTGCAGGCCTCCATTATTATGATATATTACATACATACCTATGTGAACTTTTTAGCAGGGTACCCACAGATTTAGTGATATTTGTAATAAATGGAGATCAAGCTGCACAAATCAATATTCTACTATCACCATTGGGTCGAACGACAAAAAGGTGTTATTTGTAGTGATGAATCTGTAGAGAATAACAACACTCTGCAGTTCCTCTCACATGGTTTTCCGTCTTTCTGTTTATTTGTTTTGTTTTGTTTTTTGCAGACCACGTTTTTACTGTTTATTTCACTCTCAGCGACCTCATCAGTTCCAGCATCAGCCCCCAAACACAGTTTGAGACTAAAACAAAATCAGCCCTCAGATCATTCAGTGTCTGTCCATCTTATTCTTGCGGGTTATTCACTTCTTCACAGTGTAAGAAAACGTCTAAAGGAGTTACCTTACTGCTGCTGCTGGCTGGAGTCTCACTATCAGACAGCTCATCATAACTCTCAAACTCACCGGAGCTCCAGCTGTTGGAGCCGCGGTGATTAGGCCTCTGGATGTCCTCATAGATGTCATCTACAGAGAGGACAACAGACAACAAGCTGTAGATCCATATAGGGCACTTAATACTTTATGAGAGTCACAACCTGATCACCTTCTGCTGGGTGCTGCAGGCTCTCAGCAGGCACGTCATCATAGGTGACGTCTGGGTCTCTGACCACGCTGTCTGACATGCACGTCACTTTTCTGGGCTCCTCAGCTTCTACACCACCTGTGTGATTTTCAATGTGTGGAGCGACTGCAGAGGACGCCTCATCCTCCAGTTGACGGGTGCAACCATTAACAGAACCGCTGGACTTGTCCTGACAGCCGTCTGCCATCAGAATGAGTTTCCCTACAAAACAACCGAGCGGCTTTCAGTAACAGGACAGCATTCATTTATAATCAGAAATGATGAATCATATAATATTCATCATATGTTAAAGAGAGATTTGAGACAGACTTTGTAACTCCCTGTTTACTGATGTAAATCCTGCTGTGAAATGATACATTCATAATTACCTCCACCATCAAGGTTATGTCAATGGTTGGGTTTGTTTGTTTGTCTGTTTGTTTGTTTGTTTGTTTGTAGAATTGCAGACAAACTACTGGGCTGATCACCTTTTACTAATGAACCTGTGGAATGATCCAAACAGCTGTTTTCGGAACATTCCACAACTTTTCCAGTCTGTAGTTGTCCCTGTCACAACCTGTACGGACAAGTAAATGTTAAAGGTGGTTTCAGCTTGTTTCACACTAGTGATGCACAAATCATCATCTTCCAGGACTGTGTGTATATATTTTCATCCCTCGGCCAACCACCATCTTTTTAAATCCCTCGCAGGAACATTTCACTTCACCTCTACTGGTACATCAGGATGTATCAGAAGGCTTTACTCTATGACTGTGTGTTTGACCTTTTCTTAATGATAGGAAGCTGAGCTGATGAGGCTTTAGCACATTTGGCACAACCATATTTTAACGGAATGATAAAAGTTATTGAAACATATCCTGACATATATTGTGGTGGTTAGATTAGTATATTTATAGAGCAGTGGAATGTGGGCGTCGGTGGAGGTCTGTGCTGTCTGAGTGTCAGTCTAGTTCATCACATATTGTGCAGGTGATTTTGTTCCCTCTACATATTTTGTTATCTATTACTATAGTATATCTCCCTCCAGCCGGGCACCACATGACTTACTGTGGTGTTTACTGTGATACATCTTTTAGTGATGTCATAGTTTTTATCCTGTCTTTATGTCCCTATGACCAGACCCTGCAGTATGTTGGTATAAATGTTTTAAATGTTTTCCAGTTGTTCTGGTTTATGGTGTCTTTGTTAAGCACAGCTTTAAACTGCATGTAAGTGTGTTGTGTGTGAATGTAAAATGTGTGTAAAATGTAAAGTCAGTCCACTTGCTACTCTGTGTTGTGTGTATTTGTGAGTGTCACAATCTAAAGTTTGTGTGTCCACTCACTTACTCATCAGACTCCCAGGAAACACACCTGACTTATAAGTGACCTCTCTAAAGACTTGGAATACTGGCTTATTCTCTTGAAGAAAAAAAAAAGGGTCACAACCTTCAGGAAGGATTATTAATTTAAATTCATGACACATTTTTCTGAAGAACAGGTTTAACACACATCACTGTGACTTGTCAAGACTGGCATAACACTATTAAATATAATTACACAAACATGAGCTCCAGACTTCAATATTTCCACAAGTACTTCATGCTCAGTCTAATTACTGAATTCTTTTTAAACATCAAAAGTAACTCAGTAATGGTCGATGTATTAGTGATCTATGCTGAGGTGTAGACCAGGCCAGGGGCCAGGACTTATGTTTTGGGTGGGGCACAGTAATATTGGGACCCTTTAAATACAGAAGTGTTTGCCTTCCTTTGACAGTTTCCAACTAGTCGTCTCAAAACACAAATGATTCTCTGGAAGCTTGTGTGAAAATCCATCCTGTTTATTTTTAAACATCCGTCCTTCTTCAAACACTGACATTTTGATTTTATTTAAAGGAAACAACATCTTGTTGTGCTGAATAAAGTTGTAATTCCAGAGGGGGAGAGAGGTCGACTGCTGGATGAGTTAGACTGACTTTGAACAAGAGAGACAGAACCAAGTAAGGCAGGAATGTTCAGCTCCACCTTCTGTCTTGTCCTCATTGTTTTCTACTTGTTTCTTGTCCCAGGAGGAAACAGCAGCTTTGAAATGAAGTGACTTCATCTTCATTCTAACCGCTGATACACACATCCATACAGCTGGAGACTGACGAGATTCTGGAGACTACTTTAAATATTCTATGTTTACATCACTTCCTGTTGTGACATGACAAGATTTTTCAAACCAGTCTTTGTCCATCTTCTCCAGTAGGTTTATCTGCAGATTCCCAGTAGCTACTGACTACATGATCCCTGGTACTGGTGAGACACCAGTACTACTGGTTTAGGGTCAGTAAAGATCTCAGAGGGAGTGTCGTGTAGTACTCTGAGTACTCTGAAAGACTGCAGCTGGAGAACGACCTCGGTACCATAACGAACCTGGGCTAATAGAAAACTGGCTGTTGTGATTGGTCCAGACGTCACTCATGATAGTAGCCTAATGAATGGTCCCTTTTAATTTAAATTTTTTTAAAGGTAGTTTTTATTGTGCATTTAAGCATTAATTTTAATAATTAAAAAGAGGAGCAAATGTATCTTCCACCTGTCATTTGGGCCAGTTATACAGCCCCGTTTCCAAAAAAGTTGGGACGCTCTGTAAAATGTAAATAAAAACAGTATGCAATTAATTGCAAATCATTGAAACATCATATATAATAGAAAATAGCACAAAAACATCATTTCAATGTTGAAACAGAGAAATTTAATTGTTTTTGAAAATGATATCCTCATTTAGAATTTGATCCTAGCAACAGTTTCTATTAAGTTGGACAGGGTCATGTTTACCACTGTGTTGCATCACCTCTTCTTTTAACAACACTCTGTAAGTGTTTGAGAACTGAGGACATCAACTGATGTCATTTTGAAAGTGGAATCTTTTCCATTCTTGTCTGATGTAGGATTTCAGCTGCTCCAGAGTTCAGGGTCTCCTTTGTCCTATTTTACATTTCATAATGCGCCAAACATCTTCAATGGGTGACATTGAGGGACTGCAGGCAGGTCAGTTTAGCACTGGACTCTTTTACTACGGAGCCATGCTGTTGTAATACCTGCAAAATGTGGTTTGGTTTCAATTAAATATGGGGTTTAAATGTTTTGCAAATCATCATATTCTGTTTCTATTCATATTTTACACAGCGTCCCAACTTTTTTGGAAATGGGGTTGTACTAGTGGCCACGCCTGGTGTGAATACTCATAAACAAAAGACGTACATTACAGGGGGAAGGAGCAAATGGCAGCTACCTATTGCTAATGCTAACAGCTTGGGGAAACTGGCCTCATGTTACTGGAAATGAATCACTGTATAAACAGGGCAGTAAATGATGGAACCTCACAGAACCTAGAAGCTACAAGCTAGTTACCACCAAAGCTAACACTACTGGCTGGCTGTGTACCTTTGTTTAATCGCAGTGTGAGCTCTGAAACCACACTGAGCCAGTCCTTAGCTCGATGTGATGTCTGGGCTGTCCGAATGCAAGCAAACACAAAAGCATCCTTAGGTTGGTGAGTTTATGGACACCGACCAGCTGTTCTTCACAGAGGCCACAAAAGGCTGCCGTTCCTTCTGTTTCTTACCTTCATAAATACTGGCTTTCAAGGAATCCTCTGACTCTCCAGTCACTCCCAGATCAGAGGAGGTGGACCGTCTGCAACAAGCATGTTAATCCACAGGTCATTCAAAGATCGTTATGTATTCAGAATACTTTGAGTGGCAGAGGTTCTTATATGCATTTATAACCCTTAACAAGATATATTTTAATTCTAAGATAAGGACAAAAACGCTGAAAGTTAATTCAACAACTGATTTTAACGTAGAACTTAAAAGAACAGTTCACCTAGAAAATTTAATTTAGTCATCATCTACTTTGCTCCATAGTGATGCAAAGTCAGGTGAAGTTTCTTTGTCTGCAAAACATTTCTGAAGCTTCAAAACGAAACAAAAGTTAACATAATATGACCACACAGTTTGTAAGAAGTCCAGAAATCCCTAATTAACCTGAGAGGACGTTATCTACACTTAGCTATGGCACGCAAGTCGTCTGAGGAAGTTGCACAAGCCTGAATGTGTGTTCATGTACTGCTAGACAAGGTGAAGGAGACAGTAACATGTAACAATCTGACAGAGATGATGATGAAGACCACATGATCTGGAATACAGCTAAGTTAATGAACCTTTAGTTAATGTTTTTATTTGTGTCCATAAACTTGATTTAGGTAAAGAAAAACAACCTTAACAATCATCAATATTATATGACTATATTACATTAACTTATATATGTAATATATAATAATACATTCCTGCTTCCATTTTGACTTAAAATGAGCATATTCAACCACTTTTCTTCTATTTACTGTATATTGGAGAAAGATTAAATTCTGCTTAAACGTATTTTTTATGGCCCAAGATAATAAGACAACATTGATTTTAAAGGAGATTTTAGATAACTTCAAGGATTTTAGTGAGGTCTTTTTTTTTCTAGTGTAATTTATTCCTAACTTACCCTTCTGGTGACTCCCTGACCTCCATATCTGGAAAATAAGAACATTAAAAATGTTACATTCTACAAGCACACATTATTTCAATACATCCATACCAACTGTATACAGGCTACCTCACCTGAGCAGCACTGGTGGTTCAGTGTGGCGTTCTGGCCCTTCTGCCCTGTACTGGTTGTCCCACTGATGCCCTGCCTGGCTGATTCTTGGGTTTGGGGTTTTGGTTTGTTTGCCTTGGGGTAAAGGTTTGACTGTGCTGCAGCTCCGGTCCAGTCACTCATCTCTGGTGATCTGATGTCATCCCAGTCATCAAATTCAAACTTCTCCCCCTGCTCATCTTCATCCTCATCTTCCTCTGTGTGTGACGCCCCATTAGATGTAGACACTGAGGAAATAAGGAAGTGCTTTAAAACGAAATACTACCCTGTTTCACTGTAGTAACGAGATGAGCACACAGTTTCATTTCAAATCTAGGAAACATGTCATTTAAAAAAAATATTTGTCCCTTTTTCTTCAGTCAAACCTGAGGCTTTAAACTACAGTATTTATTGCAGTACTGTTGTTTTGAAGTGACATAGATAATAAGATTAATAAAATAATAATTGATGCATTACTATCTCAAGGTTGCAAAAAGGTTGCAAAAAGGTCAATGGTTCAGTCTTTTACCTGCTATTGAGGGCCCTGAATCATGAGACAGGGACTTTAAGAGAAAATGATTAAGTGTCAAATCTCTCAATAAAACTGAAGCCGAAACTGTGTTTGGTCCTGGTTGAGACACATCCTGTCCTCCTGCTACATAAAATGTGTACAGGCTGTCTGCGTTTAAAGTCATTTTATAGAATTGTATGTTTTCAGGTTATAGCTGTGTTATATCAACAAGATAATATTAGTTAAGTTAAAACTTAAATTCAATTTCTGTAACATTTCTGCTGCAGATTGACCAGTGTTTGTGCCTCCAGTCAGCCTGAGGTACAGTAAACAGCCTCGGCAGGTGTTTCCATGCTGACACTGTCAGTTTGGACGGTCTACTTTATTCATTATTAATCTTACACTCCTCTCACTGACCATAAAATCTGTCAGCACACCGACCAAAGGTAAGCAGACCATTCTTCTCATTCATCCTAAGATAACACAGCATGATGAACAGACTGTTGACCAGCGCTCAGCTGAACACCATGGAAACAGCAGCCAATAAAAGCGGAGGATTAGTCGCTGTTGTTCCACAACAAGGAAAGCTGTGAGAAGCAGAAAGAGATTACACTCTGAACGTATGGCTTTTAAGCCTCCATCTGTCTTCATCTGCACCACGACACACCCACACAGCAAAAAGCCTCAATCATAGTTCTGCACGATAGTGGAAAAAGTGACATTATGATATTATTCTTTTCTGCAACAATTACTTATTCACAATATCAAACCATGCAGAAATGTTCATCGCATGAATTTGAAAAACTATTTTAAAAAAAGATCATTCAAGAACAGTTTGTAGCAAGTGTGATGATGTCACATGAAGAGTGATACAGTAAATAATAATTACACAACAGCGTTAGGAGACCAAAAACCTTCGCCAAGGCTGAGCATTCCCTCAATGGGTCCCTTCTCCCTACAAGCTGCAGTCCAACAGTATGTATATGCAGCACCTGCATTTAGATTCATAGACACATGCAGCTACAGCGTGGATCCATTCATGACTTTTGCCATAGGGAAAACAGCTCTTCCCCCTCCTATCCCCGACGGATATCTTCTGATAAAAGTTCCATGCAAATCTGTCCGTAGTTAAATTTATCACCACCTCACATTGTTTAAAACTGTGGAAAACATTTCTGACTCTGCCACACTGGTGTTTAAATGACTAGACTAACAGACAGACAGACATGGATGAGCACATAAAAAATACTAATAAAAAAGATGCAAGGCATCCTTATTGAACATGCTGGCGGTGCGTGTTTAGAAACAGGGGTGCACATAACATTTTTGGGCTGGTTCTCAAATGAGCAGCTGAAGATGTTGCTTGGTGCTCACCTTTTTGCACTGCATGAAACAGACATGTTTTAGGTCAGGAGTTCCCAAACTCTTCAACCCCCCGACCCCCAAAATAACAGTGCCTGAGCCTCACCACCCCCACTATCCCCAGAGGAGGTTGAAGCATACAAACATTAAGCACACATGTACTAATAGGCTTCTCCAAACACACAACACATATTTCTATTTGCATGGTTTTATTCTAAATCTAAGTCTGATTTATCTTTTGTAATAATTATGGCTAAAATAGACTATTTCAAATCATTTTTAAATTGTATTTGAATTCTGGAAATCATCTCCTGACCCCACCATTGGTGTCTTGCGACCTCCCCGGGGGGTCACAACCCCTACTTTAGGAACCCCTGTTTTAGGTCACTGTCATCACTTGAGGTCACTTGAATGTGAATGGCAGGTAACAGCCTCCATATTTTCAACAGTGTCTTGCCTCCATACAGACCATCTAATACAGTGAAACGTCCCATGTTTAACAAAGACAATGCTATTTTCACCACACATCTTCTTTTATTGTTTTGTTCTTTTTGCATCTCTTTTCTGTAAATAAAAGCTGTGTGTGTAAAGCTGACAAAAGCTCTGTAACTTCACAGTGGAGTAAATGTCTCGCAGTAGGCCTACGTGATCAGCTGATTTAGCACAGTTGTTAAGGATGTGGGCGGTACACGGAATATGCAGAAGGGAATCCCCGACTGCCTCTATCTCAGGCAACTTGGGAATGACCCTGCTGTAAACTCCAACGCTGACTACAGCTCCGTCTGTGCAGACTGAAACCAACTTCGTCTTCCACCCATAAACCACAAGCATGGAAGAGTTGCATAAAAATCTTTGACATTGATGAGATCAAACATCAACTTGTATTTTCTTTGGACTGTTTTCAGTACATTCATACATGATTTCATTTCGAGATCAGAGGGCACTGATAAATGACAACATTCTGTATTATTTACATTCATGTCTCATCTCTTTTGGAATCGGTGAATACAGTATTTAAAGCACTTTGCTCCATGGGGAGGCATCCAGAGTTCACTGTGCCAATCCTCCTACATGCTGCTGCTGAACACCAGGTAGATCTGTGTCAGTGTTGTCTTAGAAGCATATGGCCTGCAGAGGCTTGCTCCTTCTTACACAGCAATTGGTAACTAGGCTAGTAGGCCTTGTCGCCACAACGGCAGGGGATTAACGAGTCAAGCCTCTCTTGCAGGCAACTCTGGCTGGCTGCATGTGTAGAGTTTCAACCTGACATTTCTGTACATCCTTTTTGTCTAAATTTGTCTCCCTTGTTGCAGCCTGTCATGGCATAGGAAACTACGGGCCTTATTCAAACCATCTAAAGCGCATTTAGGGTCCTTAATTGGTCTAAGGTCCATTTAGGGGGTATTTCACTCCCTTTTCCTGGTTAAATGGTGCATAATCTGGGCACAAAGTAAGGCTGCAAGACGTGAAGAGGATGTACTTATCCTAATTATTCATACCTGTGTAACATGAATTAAACCAATCAGAGTGTTATCTCCTATCCCCTTTAAAAGGCAGGTGGGCCTGCAGCTGGCATATTGCTATTTTAACACCCCCCTTGTCTTGCTGAAGGACAGGTATGCAGTTCTTGGAGGAGGGACCCTCTGCCTCCAATCCTCTGTCCCATCAACAACTTCATTTCATTGCATGACTGATAAATCCACACACACCAGTAAAGATGCAGCGAAATGTCCATGTGGGTGCAAAAATCTGAGAAAAAAATGAATTCTGGTTGTTGGTAGATGCAAGTGTTCACGCATTGTGAAAAGGCAGGTGCTTCCGATGTGCCCTTTAGACGGCAGAAAACTATAAAACTACTGACTTTAGACCAGGTTTTTATTGGTCGTTGACACAATCTCTTGTTGCTGCCTCAAGATGCACAAACAGTACCTAACCGCAACTCATTCTAACCCAAGGACACACAGATGGGCGCAAAGCACAGAAGATATATAATCTATATAATCTTTTATCATCTTAAAGGACACATATGAAATTCAGCTTTCACATAGAGAGAAGCAATATTTATGAATGAAAAACAGTTGTAGCAGACCCAGATGATGATGTCATCAGGGTTAACGTGACTTTGACTTTAAACTTTGGTTTCAAGGTCAGAAAGATAAAAATTGGCATCATGCATTTTGAATAATGCAGACATGAACCAGGCAGGGAGAGTGTCATGATAGACACAACTGAGTTGCATTATGGGAAATGTAGGATCTAGCTGTTGCTGTTTTTTTTTTTTACTTGACCAAGTCCTAAAGTTTGTCTGGTTGGAGAAACAATTAAAATAACAATAAGAATGAAATCATAAATGATTGAGGTTGATTAATTCAGAAATCTACAATAAATAGTACTATCTAAAAATCAATAAAACTGTGGAGAACAACATAATACTCCCCACCTGGTGCACACCTAGTTAATGTCATACTTACCATCAGTCATCGTTTACTTCAACTACAGTTCTTCTCTCTCCACTGTTTTGGTTTTGGAAATTATTTTGAGAGGGACAGTTTTTAACTGGAGTGTAGGAGCTGGTTTTGTGACTATTTCCCTGCAGTCCTGCTGTTAATTAATCAACCAAACATAAAGACCACACCTGTCGAGGTAAGGAATATTACAGAGGCTGCAGGTATACTCAGGTCTACCACACTGGTTGTGCAGAAGCTACGATTTCAAACATAAATCAACATGATGGCTTGATGACCCACCCAGAGGATGACAGAGAAGCGTGTGTGGAGAGGTCATGCTGGGTCCTTCTCAGTGGTCACATCTGCTCCTGTGAGACACACAAATCACCTGATGAAGGACCGTTTATTTATTCAGAGAGGAGATTCACAGGTGAAACATCTTAAAGCACAACTACAGCTAAATAAACATACAGTAAAGGCTCTATCACACGCCTGGAACAAAGTGCACAAAGCACAGCACAAGAGCCATTGCTCGTTCAAGCCCCACCCCACTTTGTTTAAGTACAAATACTAATTATAATACTTGCACCCATCGTGAGTTAATGGCATGTTGGTCTTAAAATGAAGTGTGAGCAGTCGCAATGCTGGTGTGATGCAATTTTGAGGCAGTCAACAAAAACTCGTACACTAATAATGCACAAATACATCATGCACATTGTTATGCACTTGCCACCCACCTGAATGGATTATCAGTGTTGTAGTACTCGAGATCAGTCTTGGTCAGACCACTTTTTTAAGGTCTTGTCTCAGAATCGACTGAGGAGACTCGGGATTTATTCTCAAGACTGGTCAAGACCACAGCTGCAGGGATAGCAGTGCATTGCCTGTGCAGTGTATGATTTGTTTGTTAATATATTTACTGTGATCGAATATAAAAGTCCACGGTTCCAATGCAACCAATTAGGTGAGTCATTACTGATAACGGCTGTCAAGAAGGGCGGGGGACACACTCTGAGAAGTGGAGGAGTGAAGAGACTTCACATCATATCCTAGACAGTGAATGCTGGAGACTGGGGTAGAAGCTGTGACTGGCTGTGCTGGAAGAGATGTCAGCGAAACCTTCTGTAATAAAATTTGGCGTGTGTGTGTGTGTGTGTGTGTGTGTGTGTGTGTGTGTGTGTGTGTGTGTGTGTGTGTGTGTGTGTGTGTGTGTGTGTGTGTGTGTGTGTGTGTGTGTGTGTGTGTATACCCAACTATGTAAAGCGTCCTTGGGTCTCTTGAACGGCGCTATATGAATTTAAGTTATTATTATTATTATTATTATTATTATTATTATTATTATTATTATTATTATATATAAAGTGTTTTTAAATGCAATAATTTCATTAATTAAAATATTTACTGCTGTTTTTGCAGGAAATTTGAACTGTTATAAAATGTCATGATAATTAGTATAAAACGTGATTCTTCACTCATTTTTGAGACAATAAGAATTGAGGGAGAGAAATGAGTGAGTGGGAGGAGTATAGAGAGAAAATGAACAGGGATCTACGCAGAAGGGAGGAGATCCTAAGATAACGATGCAGACAATAAATAGAATTGAAAGGTTGCCTTGAAAAACGTAGCCATTATATACTATAAAATCTCACATCTTAATAAGATTGTAAAAAGATTAGTTACAAACACCTGTTATAAGACATGGGACAGTTTTATCTGGAACAAAAACTAATTTATTTCCTATTTTATTTCATTCAATCATTCTCATGTGTCACGGATTCATCAAAAACATGTTTTTCAAACAAATTCACATTATGTTCTCCATTTAAACCCAATTTCACCCTTTGTCAAAGTCATAAAACAGGTTTATTTAGATTTGTTTATGGTGAGGCAGCGGAACTTGGACCACTGACCCACTGACCGCTATACTGCCACTATGGAAAGTTATTTTTTGTTGAGGGTCATTTATGATTTTTTTATCTTCATCCATATCCTGCAACAAATAACACACACACACACACACACACACATACATACACACACTGATGAACTTTCCTCAGGTTCTGCTTCTGGCTCTGTATCTGCCTGACTCTGATCTCTCACTGCTCTCACCCAGGTTCCAGTCAACATCATTCTCCTCATCACTGTCCACGAGCTCATCCTCCCTCTCCTCTAGTGGCAGAGCTATCTCTGCCCTGTTCTCTTTCCTTCTCCCACTGAAGACACTTGCTTGTATGTTCTATGGATGAAAGCAGCAAATGTAAACAAGCTATACAGGTTTTTTTTTTAAAAAGCACTAAATGCAGCCTACAGGTCCAGTAAATGTATGACATTACAAAATATAAATAAAATAATGTTGTTTTTTTCCATTTTCAATGTAATAAAAAGTTGTAAACATAGTCAGAGTACCTTAGTGTTATGTAAGTCAGTTACACTCCAATAGGTTGAAAGCACACAAATCACTTCTGTATTTGCATATATTTGCCATTTGGCAACAAATTCATTTAAGCATTTTACAAAACTTGACATCTAAACTGAGGAAAATTAAAAGTTAACTTGCCCTAGATTGTATTAATTGTTTTTTTTCTTGAAGGAATTTGGGCTAAATATCGAAGTATTGGTGAACTTTGGGAGCCCAGATCATGATGAAACACAGTTTCCTGGTCATGTGATGTGATGTGCATTTGTCCGAAATCAAACTAAAAGCCCCATTTGTCAAAACTAAACAGTAAAACATGAATTTTATATTACTACCTTTTATTAAAATTCAGATAAAGTAATTGTTGCCATATGGCAACACCATGCAATAGAGGGTTAGTGAATATAGTCTGAGCAACAAGCCCACTGATTGACTTAGTGACTGATCGACTACCCATTGTTTAAAGTATTAGGCATGACTTACACTAAGTTCACCTATGGTTTAAACCTAGTTTTAATAACATTGCTGTATAACAAGCTAATAATTTTATTATGAGTTCTGTTTTAAAAATACTTACATGTTATACGTCTCACTTTGTCTTTAATGCAATAACTACCATTTCTGTCAAGTCATGGGTAAAAAAAAAACGTGTTATTCATAATTAAATAAATAACACTATATAAAACTTTGTTTCTAACAGTGAAGATATATTTTTCATGCTTTGTATATTATTTAAGATTGTTTTCTTCATTTTTGTTCTTTTGTCACAGCACAGGACACATTTATGGTGCAGTTCAGTGAAAAGGTTCAAAAATAACTATGAAAGAATTGACAAAGTTAGCGACGCCTTATATTTTCTCAAATATCAGATTTCACACTACATGAACATGTCAGTTTTCTTTAAAAAAAAAATGTATTTTACAACAAAGCATTTTCACTACATCTCTGTCAGCTACCCATAGATTTTTGTAACTGGCTGTCAAAACATGTCACCAAATATATAACACATATGTAAGTCCATGAGATTCATGTCTGACAGGTCTTTGAATAGTAAATATTACAGTATGCCGCAGGCACTGTATTGTGCAGCGAGTACAAGCTGATCTCTAACTAAAAACTCAAACTGAAACTTTCTCCTCTATAGAGGAGCGAAACACAAAACTACCTCAGATGAGAAAGAAGATGTTTCACATGTGCACCTTCAGGAGCTGATAGTGTCTCACCTCTGTAGCTGCTCCTCATCTCTGCAGCATGGCTGCATACTGTAAGCTGCCAGTGACATCCATCACACAACCCTGTTTCTCACCCAGCTGGGGGAGGTCAATATACACTGAGAATAATGTGTGCAGAAGGTTTAGACAATGGAGAAGAATGTGTGGTATAAAAAAAGAGGATATCTGTGGTTCTGTTGCTGCTGATTATCCTTTTTTTTAAACACTCCATCATAGCAGTGCAATGCTAAATAAGCTGAGTAATTCTATTTCAGAATGCCCTGCATTTAAAAATCAGCTCTTGAATCTGAAAATTAGCATTTAGCAATTAGCATCATGTGTTCCAAAACAGCATTGTGAAGGATTTTGTGTGTGAAAGTTGAGCTTCTCTCACACACAGTGTACATACTGTATGTTGGCCAGCACACAGGCTTAATGAGGAGCAGACATCTGGGAAAACAGTGTTTAACCACGTGACGGCGGCCTATAGTTGTATGTTACTTTGCCAGAGGCAACTTGAACGTGTCACATTCCTTTACAGCAAATCCAGACATGCCCTTTCCCAGACTGTCAACCAGCTGACAAGCTGCCTCTACGTGAGACCAGCTTATAATCATCCTCAGATCTAACTGGACATAGAATGATGTTCTATTCAGACATGAATGTCTCTTGACCGAGGCCAGGACCAGGTCTTACCACCACAAAATGAACACTGACCTTTGACGAAGTCAAGATGTAAATATTCAGATAAAAGAAGAACAATCTCTTGTGCCAAGTTGAATAAAGACAAGAATAAATGAATAATTCAGCAGGCTATATGGAAAAAAGCCTCCTTTCTGAAGACGATACCGTGGGCCTGGCAGCTCAATGGACAATAGTAGAGAGAGAGAGAGAGCTGTGCTGTCAGCTGTGATGAGAAAACAGCCTCTGATTGTCCGGACTAAGTGATCTACTGACTCCCACCGCAAAGACAGCATTCAGTTAAAGCCCAAAGCCAAACATGGAAACAAGATGAAGGCACATTCTTGCATAATGCCTCACTGAAAAATGATGAATTCTGCTACATGAGAGTTTTTGCCCCAATAGGATCAGGGCCCAAAGACGATAATGTCCACTGGTCACTTACAGTATACTGTATGTTATTACAATAGTAATGTATAGTACCGGCAAGGCTGATCTGTAATGAAATGTAGAATATGTATTCATGGTACCCAGAGTCTGCTGCTAAATAATTCTGATGCAGTACCACAATCAGGTGAAAAGTGTCCCCTCTCTGACTCCACTTTGAGCATGATGACGTGTTATTGAGGTGTTGAAGAAGAATATTCTCCTGTTCTACTTGTCGTCAGGGTTTAAAAGCGCCTCTGTCTCCACAACATGTCTGTAACTTAGTTGCGCTGAGCTTCTGAAGCCTGAAACAAAATTAGCCGGCTAGCTCCAGAGGTTTTCCAAACGCGGCGTTTGTGGGCCGGATGGTCGACTTCTTGCAAACTGTTTAAGTCACATCACAGTCATAGATCTTGGTCGCATTAACTAAAGCTATATCTTTTATACAGATGAAGGGTTTAAGCCTTCGTACGTCTTGATCAAGTTCATCAGAGAATCAGAGAAACAAGCTGAGCTAACGTTAGCAGGAACTTAGCTGAAAGTTCCTTTTAAAAGTTCACCGAAAAACTGATATTTTAAACGTAAACTGTTCATTTATTGTTTTTAATGGTTTGAATTACCAGGTCTGATTGTTTTGGAGAGGAGTAGACCTCTTGGATAATTTGGCTCTTGGTAGGCCTTGTAAACAATAAACAGAATCCTGACTTATAAACAAGCTTGAGGTGATGTTGGCTGCAGCTTGGCTCGCAGCTCAAATCTGATGCTCTAGAAGTCACCTCTGGAGTCAATGATGTTTAAATGACATAACATTAGTGATGTGAACTATCTCTGGAACACTGCATGATAGAAACTTGCTTTTCTGCTGTCATCAGTCATCAGCATAGGTTCATGGCCCAACCATAGTGAGGGCCTCCACCTTTTGGGGAGAGAGTGTTGTGTAGCACATTGTAGGTGTTAGGTTGAGGTGTGGTGTCAGAAGATGAATACTGCAGATCCTCATACAACTCCTCTCACACCAGACTGTACCTTTTGGGTTTTTTTAAACAAACTTGTACACTAATTAGTCCCACCAACTACTGGCCTGGCATACATATACATACATAACCTTTTTAATACGCAAAGGAAAAACTTCTCTGTTTTCAGCAAAACCATTGCCATGTAAATATAGGGCCTCAGTTTCTCCCATATTGATAATCAAATACCTGCAAAACTAATTACATTCCCATCAGCCTCATCTTTGCTTTGTGATTACTGCTAATTAGCATTCTAACGCACTTGATGGTGACCAATGTAAGTAACACCTGCAAAACATCAATGTGTTTCCATTAATACTGCGGGCAACTGAGCTTTCTGATATTAGCATTTAGCTAAAATCCTCAAAGAGTGGATTCAGACAGACCTTTTTGATGGTTCAGCACAGGTTACGACTGTGAAATGTACTTATGTTGTTATTTTCTTTCAAGAACACACACACTGACACAGTGAAAGCACACATATAGGCACAAATGGATGCATCCATCAGTCATTGAGGAGAGAAGTGAATGACCAAAGTCCTAAAAACTGTGTTATAAAGTCTTCAGTGGAGGACAGAACATAAGAAACCTTCAGCTGTCATCACAGACACACACAGACACACACACAGACACACACACAGACACACACAGACACACACACAGACACACACAGACACACACAGACACACACAGAGACACACACAGACACACACAGACACACACACAGACACACACAGAGACACACACAGACACACACACAGACACACACACAGACACACACAGACACACACAGACACACACAGACACACACAGAGACACACACAGACACACACAGACACACACACAGACACACACAGACACACACACAGACACACACAGACACACACACAGACACACACAGACACACACAGACACACACAGACACACACAGACACACACAGACACACACACAGACACACACAGACACACACAGACACACACAGACACACACACAGACACACACAGACACACACAGACACACACAGACACACACAGACACACACACAGACACACACAGACACACACACAGACACACACAGACACACACAGACACACACACAGACACACACAGACACACACACAGACACACACAGACACACACAGACACACACAGACACACACACAGACACACACAGACACACACACAGACACACACAGACACACACAGACACACACACAGACACACACAGACACACACAGAGACACACACAGACACACACACAGACACACACAGACACACACACAGACACACACAGACACACACAGACACACACACAGACACACACAGACACACACAGAGACACACACAGACACACACACAGACACACACAGACACACACACAGACACACACAGACACACACAGACACACACACAGACACACACAGACACACACACAGACACACACAGACACACACACAGACACACACAGACACACACAGACACACACACAGACACACACAGACACACACAGACACACACACAGACACACACAGACACACACAGAGACACACACAGACACTGTGGACGTTGACCTGAGCAGGTTACCTGCAGCTTCACAAAGGGTTTTCTACAACTGCAGTAAAACTCAGTTATGGATATTTTAGACACACATCAGCTGCTCCTCTGATGGTCACATGCATTCATAAACCTAGACTGGTCTCTAATGGTCCTTATAAAACACTCATGCTGACTGTCATGTAATCTCATTTACGTGTTGCTAATCATTATCATCCTATTGTGTACTGATTTATTTGCCAACAAATTTCCTGGACCATGAAAACCTGCCCCTAGAATCTGGAATCACATTTGTACCATTATTAGTTTGATAGTTATTCAATACAAGCATGAAATAATCAGGTTCCCTGCCATGGTTGTATTTCACTGAAGGAAGACAGTTAGAGAAAAGTTATTTAAGTTGTCCCATTGCAATCCCTGTTAATTGCATATCTAAGAAAAAGTTAATTTTTTTTAGCAGTTTTTGAGCTAAACCCTGATGAGACAAAACCCACACACAGAATGGCATAAAATTCAACGTGTAGCCATGGAAACAAAAGAAAAATACAAGTGATAAATTTCGCTAATACTTTGGGTATTAGAGAACCACTGCAGTATTTGGTTGTTGTGTAGAAAGTTTCATGAAAAAATATTTAATGGTATTTGAGATCTGCTCTGAAAAAAAAATGACTCACAGAATGAGACTGTCAAACTTGTAACCATGGAAACGAAAACAAAAATTGCCAAAAGTGAGAGAGATCGCAAGAGATAATAAATATAAATAAAATATTTGACTGATGGTGGTTTTCTTCAGGATCTACCTCCGTGACTTTTGAAGATCTAATTTAACAGCAAACTTAATCAGCACAGTTTCAGCTACAACTTACATTTCTGATCAATATGAATTGTCCATTGATCCTATAAATTTAAACATGTTGGATCACCAGATCCAGAATATTACTCAGATCCAGATCAGACTCTGATGTGTGTTAGATCTTAAGGGGATGTCATTGTGTACTTTTTTATCCAGGCCTTGTCATTAACCATGAAGTTAGAGGTTTGTAAATGACCCTATATCCTGCAGGGGCAAAGAACCCGTTTAAAAACATTCTGGATCCAGATGATGATCAGATCCCCACCAAAATCTAAAGGATTGTTCCTTTGGCCAAACTTCTCCAGAGAAAATGATCAAAATCTGTTGAGAACTTTTTCACAGACAAACAAACAAACAAATAATAACCTCCTTGGTGGAAGTAAATGATATGTAGGCCTAGTTTATGGTGTGGGAATAATACGTCATCTTTTACTGTTACATCATAAACTATTAGCCTCATCACGTCATTATGATCAAGCCATTAAACACATTTGAATTTGTTTAAATAATCCTCACAGATACTTTAAACAAATGACCAGACTGTGACCTCATCTATGTATTGATAAGTTGATGGAAGCCATCGATCACTATCAGAGCCAAACACCGATGGTTTAAATGAATCATCGGCCTCCTTCGTGTAGCTCCTGACTAATAGAAACACTCACCTGTCATCTGAAGGACATCATTAAACCCCACATAGAGTTAATACCGTCTGTGACTCCGGCCACACGTTCAGCAAACAAGTTCTCCTCCTCATCCCTGTTTAAGACACGACTCACCTCCTACAGCTGTCCTCCAGGCTCCTCTCAATCCTGCTCCGAAAACACGGCCGTGGTCTCACCAAGAAACTCCCCTTTCCACGGTTTTCCTGTCGTTTCCCTCTCTCCTCTCCTCCTGTCCTCTCTTCCTCCTTCTGTCCCGCTCTCTCCTGCAGAGAGGAGCCGCATGCGTCACGAGCTGCTCCCAGATCAGCCGCTGGCGGTGCGCTCGGATTAACGTGCGTACAGACAGCAGACAGCTGACCGCGGAGAAAAACGCGGGTGTAAAATGTGTGTCTCAAACAGGCTGTGGTTGTTTACTGTTCCATCAGCATTTCACTGACAGCTTTACACGAACAGAATGCTCAGATTTTAGGAGGCTATCAGGTCTGTTAGGAGTTGGCACAAACACAAACTGTGTGTCTGTGGATGGTTTGGAATATAAAGCCTGCATCAAGTTTACTGGTAGTTTTCTACACGAGGCTTTGGCGCGTTGGGTTTTCAGTGCTGGAGACGCCAGGGGTCACTGTCGGCTCCTTTTCTGTCCTGTGGGCCAAACTACTGATGACTAATGAAAAAAATAGGTAAATAGGATGTGTATTTGCTTGTTTCGTTGTTTTTTTAAAGGTACGGAAGCGTATTGCATTCACTTAAGAAAAAAAAGCCCTGTTTTTCTGAATTAATGATGTAGTTATCTCATTAATTCAGAAAAACAGAGCAGAATTTAATTTTTTCATCAAAACTTTTGTTTTTTTCTGAATTAACAAGAGAAGAATCTCAAAATTGCGGGAAAGGTTTTCATGAAAAAAATAAAATTCTCCTCTGTTTTTTGGAATTAATCAGATAACTATCTGATTAATTCAGAAAAACAGAGCAATTTTGTTTAGTGAATTCACCACGCTTCCATAAACAGGACACAAAAATCATGGAAAATAACAAAAATAACAAAAAAGAATTTTGCTTGAAAGAATTACAGGATAATCAATAACCAGGTTCTCCAGGTTCTGCGGCAGCTCCATATACTGTAGTGGATAGTCTATTAAAGGACAAAACTATTGCTTCTTCCAAAGATGAGGGTTTTTTTTTCATTCTCTATTCTTTGTCATTTTTCAAATGATTATAAAATTCAAGCATCATCAGAAATGGGGAGACAAAAACCACCTGTTTTTAATCTTCTTTATAAAGCCCCAACATAAATGAGATTTCTTTATCCAGTGGCAATCCCTCTCAATAAAAATCCAGCATCAGGGGCTGCACATGTTCACAACATAATAAAAAATGTCTGTTCAGCAAACTGTGGTGTAATGGTTACAAAGGTTGACTCTCACACAGATGATCGGAGTTTGGATCTCGATTGCGTGCTCTTTGTTTTTAGGTATTTTTAGGTATTTTATAATTATGGATAGCAGTTTTAGAATTCATTATATTACATTCTTTTTTCTCTCCTCTGGACCTAGTCTGGGTCCTGCCTCTACTCTGTAATTTAGGGTTCCCCCACCTGCCAAATTCCATTTTAACCCCTGAACAAATAACACCATGCACACACACATCTGAATATAAAACAAAGGTGATACAACATGCAAATATCTATAAATATATAAGGAACTAACATACAACAAACGTATGTATGACTGTTGTAGAGGTGTCCAAACGAAATCCAGCTGTCATACATTAGCTAGAAGGGGCCCACTTATGGGGGGATGGGGTGTTGGCCCTGTACGGTTCCTCCATGGGAGGTTTTAGGGGTTTTGTATTTGTCATTAGAAAATGTGCCAATATGAGCAGCTATATGAGGCCCCCTTCCCTGTATATTTTACATTTACCCTAAACATTTGTCTGGTTTGCCTCTCCTGATGTTGCACCTCTAAATGTACTGATGTGTTTGGCATCTCTTACCTACCAAGGTAAACTACTATGTGTAAGTTTTCCCTCTCTGTCAAACTTTGGCATTCAGGAGAAATTTTCTCTAATTCTTCCCTAATATTTGTGTGATTCTGGTTGCAAGATACATCTCTAGGATGCACTGGGATGCATCATCATTGATGTTCCATCATTGGGGGTTTTGGGTCTGTCAACATCAAACCTCCTCATCCAGATGACCCAGCCGGGGTTGATCATGTCCCAGCTTGCATCCCAGCAGCACCAATCCATGGGCTTGCTCTCTTTATCCAAAGCCACCTGGTGGCTTTCTCTGCGGCTTCAGTGACAGAAAGTCATCTATTTCCAAAGCCTTTCTCATGACACCAGTTTTTATTCCAAAGTTGTTGTTTTTTTCACAAAACCTTTATTTTATGACGATTCACACCTACAGTAAATTTACAGTCACCAATTCATCCACAAGAGGGCAATCTTTGATTAAAAAAAATTCCCAGACACGCCGCCTGCAAAAATCCATAACTGGGAGGTGAAGATGGAAAAAGTACATCACAATCCTTTTGGTCCTGATCTTTGTGAAAGATGTATTTAGATGAACTTTCTCAGTGATGTGTTTGATAATTGTTTGGGCTCATTCCAGAGAATAATAATGCATAATAAAGAGATGCATGTTCACGATGGGTGTGTTTACACTGATGGATCTCTCCATCAGCTGATTCTGGAGAGTAGCTCTCATTGAAAAGATGCCCAGCTGGTAATAAGGTCAGTCTGATCCACGGTGAGTATAGAGTCTCCAAAGAATGTCTTAAATATGGTTTGAAAATGGACTCAGGTCAGTTTACTGGTCTGTGCATTCAGGTGAGATGTTTCACTGGTGTATTTATAGGATCTACTTGATCTCAGTAATGTAACCGGACAGAACAGTGTGACCGTTACACTGTCATAACCCACAGTGACATCTCCTTCATTCTGCCTGTCAAATACATTTACTCATCACTGGATGAATTACAGTCATACTTCCTGCATGAGTCAATCCCTCTCAATAAATTATGTTCATCTGACAGCTGGCTGGAAGCAACAGATGAAGTTTGCATCCATCCATTTATCTCCTACATGTGGTCTGCGACCTATCCCAGCATGCTTTGGGTGAGAATGGGGTTTAAAGGATGAAATTGGTTCATTTTGGTGTAGAAGAATAAAAAATGAATAGAGAAATAGTAAAACCACATTGTAAATAGTTAATTCTTTATTTTTTATTTAGGGTTGTGGACTGATGCATCATTTTTAGCTGTTTGTCATGGTTTCCTTGTTTGAAAATTATTTCCTTGTGTATTGTCTTCATTTTATACTTCCTGTATTTGTTTTTCCCTTGCCTTTATGATTGTTTATTAGTTTCACCTGTGCCTTGTTAGCCTTCCCATCCACTGTATTTATGCCTCATTGGTTTTTACAGTGTGCTGTCATCCGTTGTGTTTTTGCCTTCTCCTCTGACTTATTTCTGAATCTTTATTCTTTGGATCTTTCCTGCTTTGTTCAATTCATTATTTTTGCCTCCCCTTATTGGATGAGTGTGTTTGAGTTGTTCTCCCCTCTCAGTCCTTGCCCTTGCCTGTCTTAATGTCTGCCTGGTGTACTGTACTCCGTTATGTTATTAAATCCCTGAAATGCAACCTGATGATGCACCTTACTTTAAACCTTTCACAATTACACTTTTGATTTGCTTTACATTGTTTTAATGTAGACTGATATACCTCATCAAATATCAGACTGATTGTCACAAAGGTTGGTTCAGACTTTTTTATATACCATTAGAAAGAAAACTTGACCCCTTAACTTTTGCTTTAAAGCCACCATCAGATTAGGCTGACATTTTAATTGTTCCAGCACCTTATAACTACAAAACCAATGCTGTCCTGGGCCTGTTTCATAAGGAAGTATATCAAATAAACCTGGCTTATTCTGCTTATTCTGGCTTATTTTAACTCAATTCAGTTCCATAAAGGAAGTTCAACATACAGTAGTTTAAGCTCAGTTACTATGGAAACTTAAGCTGGGAAACTAGGCTAACTATCAGGCTAACTATCAGGCTAAGCCTCAGTTTTTGCTCCATCAGACCTCATGAAACTGTAACCCGATGGTAAAGAGATGATTTGATGATGAACAGCTGACTCTCTGGTGTGCTGCCATATTACATTAGTTTATTAACCACAATCAGTCAGACAATTATAATTAATTCATATAAAAATGTTTAATATCTTAAACTTTTTATATTATAAAAGTTTAAAGAAAATCAACTGCAAATAATAATTAAATTATACATTGATAAATGAAAACATAAAGGCCAACATGTGGTGTGTGATAGATAGATAGGTTGATAGATAGATAGATAGATAGATAGATAGATAGATAGATAGATAGATAGATAAATAGATAGACAGATAGATAGAATGTATGTATTAATAATATCTCTGACTTAATGCAACAACTCAGGTATTTCAGTCATCACGAGTTGTTAATGATGTTCATGTCTTCTTCATGGGTAAATCTGCAGTTAAAGGGACAAACCAGAAACACAGGCCAGTCAAACCAGTGCACATGAAAAAATTGTTATATTGATTAATGAAGTTTTTTCATCATGTATGTATGTATGTGACCTCATCATGTTTGTGGCCAAAATACAACGGTGGCCTGGTCTGTCTTTAACACTGATCAATAACAGAATATCAATAGTGTTATAATTGTAAAATGACATGTTTGAACCCTTTTATTCACCCTCACAAATAACATTCACCATGATTATTCATGCACCCTTACCAGACAGTGTTAGCCAGTAGAAATGGTTTCACTGGAGTTCCTGTTTGACTCTAGACTCATTGAATCAGTGTGTTACATATAATAATGTCATGACTAAAACATGAAACATAGTTAAGCTGTTTTAGGCATTGAAATGATCTTAAACTGACTGCGTCTACATTTTTCACTGACCAATCTTATCATGTCTTCCTGTACGCTACACAACAGTAAGAGTTCAGTGACCATCAGCGTTGTCAGATAGAGTGACGGCTGTAGCTCATGTCTCTGTGACTTTGCTGCATGAACTCAGGTGACAGCAGCAGGGCTGGCTACAGGAAAAATAGAACTGATCAAACACCTGCTGAAGGTTTTGTCATGTGATCGTCTGGTTTAGGCCGGAAAAAATGACTGAATTCATTGTACGAAAAAAAGAGTTTATTTTCCTTTTTTAGCAACCCACATGCAGTAATGTAGTTTTTCCTTTAGGATAATGCCACACAGTGAATAAGTGACTCTACAGAAACTGTTACACTGTTGACAAATAGCTCATTTATCACTTCAAACAGAGAAATCCATACAAGAGATACACATAGATGAACTGTCACTGACAAAAAAACATACATGTCCCATCTCTTTGGTTATGTCTTCATTTGGAGATGAAACTATAATCCAACGTGTCCCAGGAACCGTCAGACTAACCTGATGGGGAACAGACACAGCATTTGTTAGTACTGATAGTGCTAGACTGTATTTCTGTGTATGTATTCCATGTTAGTGGCCCCTAGAGGATGAAATGTTGCTTCCCAGAATAAGAGACAATACAAACATACCAATGATTTTGATATTCAAGAGTTGGTTTACTGTCGAGACTCGTGTGTATCAGCCTGACTGCACTGTGTTATCCTCTAACTTTTAATGGTTTTACAACAATGTACATATCACTTATAGTCTGTCTGGTAAGACTGTTGGGTGGTTATGGGGGACGTTTGCCTTCAGAAGTCAGGTGACATGTTATAAGGAGGGACAAAGTCCATGTTAAGTAAGAAACACTGTTGGATGGATCAAACCTTTTACTCATGAGGTGTGGTTAGGTTATGCATCTCTATTTAAGGCAACAAAAACCTGGTCTAAAGTCAATTGTGCCATATTATTCCTGCTATTTAAAGGGAGCATCAGATGCTTCTACAGTACATAGTCTGGCTCACAATAGTTACTGTCAAAACACTATTGTTTATTTAGAGACTGGCACTGGACATTTCACTGCACCTCTAGAAGTGGAGGTCAGCCGCTTTACCGAGTTTCACTGTTTGAACCTGGACTGTGTGTGGGACCTTTTGGATGTGTAGAAGAACACAGAACATTACTTAACATTAGATCCTGTCAGCATGTTGGAGATTGAAATCATTAATAAAGTTAAGCTGCTGGACCTTGTGCATAAATGGCACAGATTCACACATATCATCTCTGCTGCAGGGGGATGTATGTATTGTATTGAGTCACCCACCACCAAATACCTCACCTCTCATCTGCTGCTAAGGAGAGTCATTATATTTATGACCGGGCCCGCCCAATCTGTGTGCATCACTAGACCTGTTACACACACAGGGATGTGCAGCAACCTTCCTCCTCCTCCTCCTCCTCAGTTAAATACCAGTGCATTTGTTCATATTCAGTCAAATGGATGATAGGACAGCAGATTGGGAGGCAGAGGGTCAACCTGGCTTTTAAACGGAATGGGAGTCTGATGGGTTTGATTCATGTTAAGGCCCAAACACACATAATTAAGGGGCTAAATTCAATCCGTTTGGATCCTGTGTCTTAAAAGACAGTATTTGATTAAGACCCTTTAACTAGCAAAAAGGGGTTGGACACACCCTAAATGCACTATAGATCATTTAAATAGAGCCCTCTGTGTAATGCAGGGTGTTTGGATCTGTCCCCTGGTGGTTTAAGTTTTTAGGGAGTCCCGTTCATATGTCTAGTCTGTCACAGTAAAGGTCTCTGTGTCATTAAAGAAATATTTAAAAATATCAAGAAATACTCTTTACTTTCTATCCAAGCGTTCGGTGTTTAGACAGATATCCGTGTCATGTCTGGGTGTAATGTACAGAAGTCAGGACCAGGATTGCCAGAGTCTCGCCTGGCTCTGCCTAACCTGACTTACCACAGTCCTGTAGTCTCTGCAGGGGCACAAATGACTCTATGATTACATGTGTAGTCAATACTCCTATTATCTCTGCATGAAGTCTTATCTCTGATGGAAAATATTCCAGCCAAGACTTCTAGTACATAGGCCCGTGTATGTTTTCTCCAAATCCTAATTTCATTTCCTGTTGCCTTCCTTATTTCCATTCTTACCTCTTCCATTGTTGCATCCCAGACCACTGGCATTTCCTATTCGGTCCATCCTGGCTCCGAAACAGCTAGAGGCCCGTTTCCTGGTGGTCATCAGCAGGTCCTGCAGGCGGCTCCTTTGACTCGCTGTCCTGCTGTGGCCCTCAGCTGGTGACTGAGATCTGTCTGATATCAAAGGTTCTTGGTCCCCCTCCTGGTCCGGGCTCCATCCTCGGCTGGCCTGGCTGTGCTCAGGCTCTTGGTCTGTCGCTTCATAATCTGAGTCCTCCTCCTGGGCCACTTCAGCCAGAGTCTCCTCAAAGCGCTCCAGTAAAGACTAGTGTGGAGAGATGATGATGGGCTTACACTTCAAACTGAGACTATTTACATTCTGTTTATATGTTTTAGACATAGGAAACATATGATGATTGAAAAAATATATATTGTAAGTATTCACAGCCATAAGCAAGGTCTTATGGGAAACGTTGTGTTAAAGGAACAGGAACAACAGGAATGTTTAAATAAAAGTTCTTCAAGTTTAATTAAAGCATTAATTTAGACTTTTAAGCAACAAGATCTAAGCACTAGGTATGTGTGTTGTCTGCAAATCCATCATGATACAGGGTTGGGCAGTAGTGGCATTATTGGTTTAACTACATTTCTCTGTCATTTCTTGGTACTGTAGCTCTTTTATTGATCATAGTGTGGTCGCATCCCCACAGGTAACATCTCTTCAAGCTTGTGATGTTCTGTGTTTTTTTCAGTTAATAGTTTATTCTTAATCTTTAGTTAGTCCGAATTAAGCACACCTCACCTCACACTGGTTCAAATAAAACTGCAGTGTCATTTATTTAAAATCCGATTTTTTTATTCGCTTAATTGAAAATGATGATGTCCCTTTTAAATCTAATTTGTTCAGTCAGCTAAAGAGCTCTCCTCACAGGCGACATTAAAACATTCTTAAAACAACTTAAACCGTATTCTAACTACAGCCCAAAGGTTTTCATGTCATGCTGGTCACATGACATGAATGTCGCATAATGCACTTTTACCATTTTTCTTAAATCAATTTCTTATGTATATTATATTATATTATATTATATTATATTATATTATATTATATTATATTATATTATATTATGTTATATTATGTTATATTATTATATTATATTATAGTACATTACCAATGACTATAATAAAATGTTTTTAGTTTTACCTCATTATAGCGAATAAAGTTTTTATTTAAAAAAGGTGTAAAAAAAAAGTGTGTATGTGAATATTGATCTACATTCAATTTTACCTATAGTGACAGAGTGGAAAAGGAACGGCGTGGTCGTGGTTAGCACTGTCGCTTCACAGCAAGAAGGTTGTCGGTTTGAATCTGGACCTATAGGGGCCTTTCTGCATCCGTGTTCTCTGACCTCCCCCACAGTCCAAAAACATACAAGTAAAACTATATGGATTATTTACATTAAGTCAATAAAGACAACTTTTTTTTTATTTAGGACAATTTGAAATAATCATATTGCTCCACCCTCAGAAAACAGTTTGCATAGATTTTTATTTTTAAAAAAGGTTAAACAGAATTATTTAAATTGAGTAAACATCAAATATTTTCTGTGATCTATTACTTCAGTTTGTTTTTTTAAGTTTATCTAACTTTTTTTTTGGTCAGTGCATTCAAACAGCAGGCACTGGCACACATACACATATGTTGTTGTTTTTTTGTTATAATATGGATCACAGTTTTGAAGCTGTGAGTGCAGACAGCACAGCTTATTGTTTAATAAACAACTGTACTTAATTTAATTTAATGAAGTTAATTTTTGCCTTCCTGTCCGTCTGACTTTTTTAGTGATTACTGAGGTAACACTGACTTAGAATGAAAAGCTCACTCGTTACATGTTACTGCATCTTAGCTACACAGCTTCAGTGTAGTGAAGCTTCATTTAAACTTGAGTAACTGGTAACTTAGCTCACCACACTTTACAGGCAGCTTGTCCAACACTATGATTCAATATAATGCAATATGTGGGAATGTGATTTTTAAACTTAAAGAACACATCACCACATGCATAAAATCTGACAAACCTAAGTATAATTTCTGTGCAATCACATCAGTTGGATCTGCTTTTCACAGTCGCTGTAACATTCAACATTATAGCATCACTTTTTGTGCAATCTGAAAGGAATTAGGCTAAAGAAGATCATTAAAAATTAGTTCCTGCAGCATTCTGTAGGTAAACAAATTTTAAAAATGTAACAGTAATTTCCACAAATTTTTGTGAGAATCAATACATTATCACAAAACACAACAATGAGATACTGAAGTGTATCAATATTTTCTTGCACCCGACACCAACACAAGAGAAATTCAGAGCGTTTATGTATCAGGTTTACGACATTGGGCTACATTACTACAAAGCATAGTTAGACAACTAACTTTAATCATCTTCCAAAATTCACTCGTCAGACGAACTGGGGTGATGTGGTTCTTACCTTGAGCTGAGCCAGGTCACTGGTGGAAGAGGGTCTTCCCAGTATGTGGCTGCTCACCAGTGTGTGCTGACACAGTAGGACCAGTAGGCCCCACAGGACCGCAGTCCTCATGTTATCCCTTTGCTGCTACTACGAGTACAGGAGCCTTCCCCGCAACATTTTATATACATGCCAGCACACGCACACACGCACACACACACACACACACACACACACACATAGACTCATCGTGCAATAGAAAATCAGTGTCAGTGGCTCATCATTTTGTAGATGGCCTCAAGTGCATTCTGACACCTCTGCACGATAAGGCAGCTGGTCAGATGTTCCTTCAAGTGGTGCCTGGTGATACGTGATGTGTGTGTGTGTGTGTGGATGTGTGGATGTGTGTGTGTGTGTGTGTGTGTGTGTGTGTGTGTGTGTGTGTGTGTGTGTGTGTGTGTGTGTGTACTGTACATGTGTCTGTGCATCATCACGCTAACCAGCCAGCGGTAGCATGACCTCAGGAGCCATCTTGAAGCTCTGAGCTCAGACGGGGTGTGTCTTGACAGGAATGCAGCATTCACCATGCAAATACTTCACACCATATACACTGACAGCCTGAAAAAACACCATAGTAGGTTAAAACTGCTGCAGCTGGGTTACAGAGAGGTGACATGGTTTAAATTAGAACGAGGAGGAAACAATGTCAGTGTCATTTATAGAACTACACAATATCTGGTAGTGTCACTTTTGTTTTTGAGTTATGTTTCAGTTTGAAAGGTGCCATTAAGATGGTTTTAGTTTCTAGTGAATGTAGTTAATGCTTATGTTTAACTTTCATTAAAGCTTCAATTGAATTTTAGCAGCACACCCCAAAACCACTGAGCTGTTTCCACTTAATCCAGTAAAGAGAGATTAGTAATAGATAATGCCAAACACTAAATAAAAGGGAGGATAATAATTGATTTTGCAAAAATACAGTGAGATGAGAAGATTGATACCACTCTCATGTCTGTAGTTCGCGTAGAGTAATTAGCAATTAGCCTAATTTTGCATAAAAGCTCACAGTGACTATAAGGTTCCTTCTGAAGCTCAAAAATATAGTAGATATAATTGACAACTGTCTGCTTACTGTAATGTTAGTGTGTTACTTGATACAACCAGAAGCCACACAGACATCCATCCATCATCTGTACCAGTAATATACAATATTTTATCATTCTGTTCTCTCAATTATATTCAAGTACTTTTTTAAGGGCCGTGTTAAAAAATGTCTGATTTTCAAGGCATTCCATTACTTAAATTTCGGAGTGCCAAATCCAGGTGCTTCAAGCACCTTCTAGGAAGTCTGTATCCTTCCAGTGAGTTTTGTGGAAATCCGTTGAGTATTTTTTGTGTAAACCTGCTGACAAGCAAACAAACCAAGCAACCAAGAGACATGAAGTGAAAACATAACCTCTTTAAATAATGATATTTTTGAGGATCCTGGAACACGTTTGTTAACTTTTCTCTACAGATTAGAGATTTTCTTAATTTTCATAATTAGAGAAATTGGAGACAAGTCACAAATGTCACATGGCACAAAAACTGACATGAACCCATCCAGTAATATGCAAAAACATGGACATGAATGATTAAAATGTATTGATAATGTTTATAATGTATCTATATTTATAAAAAAAACGTTTAACATTTCTATATGAAGTTGAAATAATGGTAAAGTTCTGTGTATTTGAAAATTCCTTATTTCTCTACATATTACTTATGAAACTTAAATGGAAAAAAAATTATTTTTCAGTTCATTAGATTGTCTTCAAATAAAAAGTCCAATAAATAGTCCGACATGTTGTTGAATCTACATATGAAATATCATATGCATGTGTACAAGAACATTTCAATCAGTAGAGAGACATGAATGAAGTAAACATAATTGTTTACTGCTGCAGATGATATGTGATAATTAGTCTGTCAGAAAGTCTTTGGTTCTTAGACTCTTCAGGGAGATTGAGATCAAACAACAGCCAGATAAATCCCCTCATGGTGTCCGGACACTAGGGAGGCAGTAACAGCAGAACGACTGAACTAGCTTTATATAGAATATCATTTAAAAAGAGACCAGCAAGATGATAGGCTAACAATGAAGGTGTGTCTCTGTGCTATTGGATAGATGTGACATGATGTAATGCAAGCTCTGAAAACATTCCTGTTCACCTGCGACTTTAAAACACTACAATCATCTGACCAGTGTTCCCTCATAGACTTGGCATACTACCATCTAGTGGTCAAACAGTGTTATAGTCTATGTTTACATACACAATAATAATAATAATAATAATGATACCTTTATTAGTCCCACATGGGGAAATTCTTTCTCTGCATTTGACCCATCCCTGAGGAGCAGTGGGCTGCCACTACACGCGGCGCCCGGGGAGCAAATTGGGGTTCAGTATCTTGCTCAAGGATACTTCAACTTGTGGACTTGCAGGGGCTGAGGATCGAACCACCGACCTTTTGTTCTGTGAACGACCGCTCTACCCCCTGAGCCACAGCCGCCCCAATATTAATAACCATGCTAAATGGCACAGACAACACCAGCCCCATTAGTTGTGTTGTGCAGCTATGTGTTGCATAAGCGCTGCTATTTCAGCCATCACCCTCATGCAAGCACAGGAAGTGCTGCTTGACATTTTAGAGGTGGCAGATGAGTGGGAGTTATGATTTGTGGAGACATCAGACACACTGTCATCACGTCTATCATTATTTACCACTGATGCATTGTTGTTATTGGTATTCTCCTTATGATGAGATTTTCCAGCATACAGCAACCATGTCCTTCTTATGTCCGGACAGATCTGAGACATTGGCATTTCCATTAATGAAGAATCAAATTAGAGTCTGACAAACTCCTTTCAAAGGGTTTCAACTGAAGACAGAGTTTCAGTTTTGATTTTAAGAGATAGAAACGTATTTGATCCATCTCTTATTTTATCCTTTTGATTTTGTTGACTTGGGTTAATTTATTATTATTCATTATTATTTTATTTCACAGTTCTGGGTTTACTGAATAATATCTAGTAGATGCCATTAATCAGGATCAACAGTTCCCTCCCCCTTGTTCCTATTGTTTCCTCTGTTTCCCTTATCCCAGTGTTTCTGTGTGTCTCCCTGTCAGTATGTGTGTGTGTCTGCTGGTGTGTCTCCAGGGTGTGGCTGACTGGATACTGCTCACTCTCACTCCCGCCTCCTCCTGCTCTGCTCACCTGCAAGCAATAGGCTCATCAACTCACCTGATCACTACTGTATATGAGCCCTGGCTTCTCACCCGGTATTCGTGACTTCGTCAGTAAACCTTTGTGGTAACAGCGTCAGATCAAATTCCTGTTTGTAAGATTTTTGTTTTTTTTGCCTGTGACTTGCATGTTCCTTCTAATCATTGGCTTTACCAGATAAAACTGTGACTGTGAGACTCTGACGCCAGCTACCCTGAGGAAAACTTCAGAGGGAGACACATTTGCATTCTCCCACTATATTCACCATGGGCATGGAACAATTTACAAAAGGATCTAAAATTAGATTCTCTTGTATCAAGAGACACATTTAAAGGCATTATGAAGACTGTGGTGATGGAGACAAGACGAATAAAGATACTAGATGGTTCCATTTGTCTTCTGCCTCTATACTTAGGTCAGACCACATCAGGACTGAGCACCACTGTCTTCAGCTTCGCCCTGACCGGACATAGTTCACCATCTTTCGTGTCTTGTCACATTCACTCACGTACGACCTCCCAGACGAATGAAAGAGGTTCTGAACAAATGCCTTTTCCTTTTCAGTTCCAGTTTCCAGCATCTCTGCTTTGTGTGCTCTCCATGGTGCTGACAACTTTTACATTTATTCCATAATCCAAAGAGAAATGACAACATAAGTCTCCTAAAAGCAAAAACAATGCTTTTTCCCAATCCAGTCCTACGTTCTGTACCCAAGAGGACCACGACGAGTCACTGATGCTGTTCAGATGTGACTCTGTATAGTGAAATACATCATGTGAGCATGAAAGTGTTAAAACCTTGCAGACAATGGGATCTCATCTTTTCCTGCTGCAAAGTGGTGCTAAGCACAGAGCATGTCTTTCCTAGTTTGAGTTGTGATGCAGTGCTTGTGGCCTTCATCAGGATAACGCTGATGAATGCCACTGGCCACACACAACACAACCAAAAACACAAACATGGTGCAAATACCACAAGACGACACACATGGAGGCAGAACTTCTGCCATAAAGGCGTTCAGTGTTCTGAGAGGCCCTATTATTTCAACCCAAACCATGACCAAAATCTAAGTACTTTTGGTCCCTAAATCTAATCAAACTGCGACTGAAAGAAATGAAACCCAGAATGTTTCCCATAGAACACAAACCCCACTGTGCTCGCTGAAAGTCCTGTGTATGACCCTCTGACCCACAACGACCTGCTTGTATGCAGACTTTGTCTCCTTCACATGTTCTGTGTGGTGTTCTGTCAACTCTTACAGAACACCTGTACAGTAAGTCTTATGGATTTACTGTATTTCAGAGTCCCTGAGGAGATTCATTAGATTTATTAAGGGAGAATATGGGAGCTGTCTGTTATTTTAGTCACATGACCATGTCATACTCAAGTTTGAATCCCATCCATGATATCTTTTTGTAATAATTTCAGGATTTGTTTTTTTGTTTTGTTTTTTGTACTTTTAGGGTAGCAGCAGCATAATGTCAGTCAACAACATAAGCAATGATACTGGCCTGATTTCAATAAGTCTCCAAGCCAACACTTGTCTATTGTGGTATATGTAGTGTGTTTCTGTATTTGGTTGTGTGTATCTGTTGTACATTTCCAAAATGCTGCACAGATATTTTTAAATAATGTTTTCTTAATTTACTTCTCTTGTCATTTCCATGTATTTTCTACGTTGTGTCACTGCAGGTAATGTCAGGAATGGTGCAGGACTTTATTTCTGTGTTCATTCACATTAGAGAGTTTTTCAGAATTTTGCTCAAACAATGATTTTTAATGATGATGTGCAGTTGTAAACATTTATTCAAACTTTCCACAGTGCATACAGAACAGTCTTACATCCATTTTAAATAAACATACTTGTAAGCCATGAAGATATTCAATAAATATTAGTAAATAAATAGCATTGAAATAAAAATATCTTTTGGTAGAGACGTTGCAGTTCCAGAATTTAGATAGTAAGACTTCATCTTTACTTTGGATCTGCAAGAGAACAAGATAACAACAACTCTGTTATTAAGACTATTCAAATACACTCATTCATTCTACTAGAGTACAGTTTGTGTGAGGTAAATGCAGGGTACATGATATTTATGGCATATTATTGTAGAATCTCACCAAGCTCCTCTTTCATCACTATTCTAGAGTATTGGTCATTTGTTTCTTCTGATATTTCAGTGGCCTAAACAAATTAAACCAGTTCAAACTAGAAACCACAGTGGAGCCTGTTGGAGTAGAGTTGCTGTAACTTACTGTATCTGCCGACGGTGTTGCACCCAAGAGAGCTCATGGACCCTATTCTGTCCATCCGTCGACCGAAGCAGCCGGAGGATCTCTTTGTCGAATCATTGCGGACATTCTTCAGGTTCTTGGCTGAGAGGAATTCCCTGATTGCTGCCTCATCCAGTCCAGTTTGGGGCTGCCGTTCATCTGCTGCTTCCTCTATGTTCATGCTGTCCAGACCATCCCTCTCTGCAGGGACTCTTTGGTCCGCCTCAGTCTGCTTTGACACTGACTCCTCTAATTTGTTAAGGATAACCTGTAACATCCACAAAAACATATGTTAGGTTGTGTATATTAAAATAAAAGTGTAATTACTGAGGCTGTACACTCAGACATTTCTGGTAGCACACAGAAGAAGATTTTAGGACTCTAAGAGGCATCCTTGAACTTCTTCTTACAACTCGAGCCCCAAATAAGCAGGAAAAATGTGCTTCAAGTTAATGTTGGGTGTACAACGGCAGCCTTAATTAGTGCATACTCATTCCACTTATTATTAAATGCTGAGAAGACCAATTTATCTTCACTAAGCACATTTCAGATGAGTCCCATTAAATGAGACGACACAGACACCTGTGCACAATACAGTCCCTAAGTGGGATAATCACTGTTAATGAAATTAAACTGTTCTGTGCTGCTGCTGCAGACTAGATAAATATTCCACAAGGAGCCATGTGTCAGAATCACTCATTTGGAAACTCACCTTTAAGATGTCCATGTCGCTGTCAGTCAAGCCAGTGCTGATGGGATATGTGCTGAACAGCTGCAGGTTGACGATGAGGAGGAGGCCACAGAGGGGAATGGAAGACAAGTGCATGTTTCTCTGTGAGTTCCTGTTGGTCGTATCAGAAGATAGTTGGCTGGATGCTCTTTGGCTTCTTTTCCTGGCAGCTGTTTCGATGCTGGAGCCCACAGCAGAACCCTCTGCTCTTTTATACTTGAGTTTGACACTCATAGGTATGCCAGGAATCGGACTGGCATTCCAGACACCTGCTTCTGATAACAGGAGCTGTCGGAAACTGCTCCTTTTAAAGCCTTGTCTCTTAGATATGGAGCATTCGTCTGACACATTTGCTTCCATTAGCTACTTTGTCTGAGAGACTGGTACACCCCCCCTTCACTTGGGACATTGTTGTCACTGAGCTACGGGAAGTAGTAAACTAAATTGAGTGGTTTACGTGATCGTTGGAGGAAAGCCTGATGCTTTGACAGATCAGCCTTCAGTGGGAGAAACAAACTAAGTCTGACACTCTATTAAAAGGTCCTGCAGATAGATGTCTTATGTATTTATACTGAGCAACAGTAGAAACACTTTTTTTAATGTCATGCCATCCTGTTCATATTAAATATCAAAAGCAGATTATGATTGACACAGTTTTATTCACCTTTTAGCCATACAGAAAAATAATTCATGTTGCTAACTTGACTTCTTCACCGGAGTCTTTGTGCTTTTTCATCCCGCAGGTCACTGTGGACCAATACTGCATCATCCTCATCATCATTATTATTATTATTATTATTGTTATCATCATTATTATTATCAGTGTTGTTGTTGTAGTAGTTATTATAAATACTACAAATTGTAATCTTCCCATCTTTCTCTCTCTCTATCTCTCTCACCCCAACCATTCAAAGCAGAGGCCCCGCCCACCTTGAGTCTTGGATCTGCTCGAGGTTAAAAGGCAGTTTTTCCTCGTCCCTGTCTCCGTCTTCTTGCTCATGGAGGATTGTTGGGTCTCTGTAGAATAAAGAGTCACTCTTGACCTGCTCATCTTGAAAAGCGCTTTGATATAACTTTTGTTGTGATTTATATAAAAACATATAAAAAGATAATTTTGATGTGCAGTCCTACATTATGAGAGGATAAGTTAGAGTTAACTGTTAACAACGTGATAATCCACCAGAGTCAGGGTGACGTCGTTTGGATGAACGGTTCCAGATAAAGCTGCCAGCAACAATAACAGAACAAGCTCACGTTCTGAACAGGCATGTTTTTGACAACCACCAACCATAGCTCATAGCCCCCATTATCATCATCATTAGTAGTAGTAGTAGTATTTACATTGTTTACTTAATTCATGTTGTTTCACTTTAGCTCAGTGTGAGAGCCTTCATGTTATAATTCACAACAGGTGGGACCCAAATGGACAACTCTGAACACAGAGACGGGATAAAAAAGGGATAAACAAGGTTTATTTGAAGAAAGATGAATTTGAAGAATCCAATAAACTGATGTGGATGCTTAGACTGGGCTGAGAGCGAGACGGGCAGATGATACATGGCTGATGATAAGACTCACACTGAGCAGACAGATCTTCAGGGGCTCGGCAGGTAAATATGAAGATTTCTGGGCACAAAAAAAAAGGCGAATCAGCACCAGGTTGAATAAATCTCAAAAATAGCAAAAGAGCAAAGGCAGGAGTCAAACGGGACAGACAGTCACATGAGGGAGGAAAAGGAGGAATACTGCACTCTCCTCTCCATGGTGGGAGAGATTAGGGTCCACACACACACACACACACACACACACACACACACACACACAAACACACACACACATACACACACACACACACACACACACACACATACACACACACACACACATACACACACACACGCACACACACACACACACACACACACACACACACACAGGTAACATCACTTGAGTTTATTAGCCATTAGACTGTGTTACTTCTTCCTCTGTTTTGTTATGTTTAAGATGCTGCATGAACTTAGAGGCAGTTAAATCATTAGCTATGCTTCAACTTCATATATGACCCTAATGTTTTGTTTTTTTAATTATTACTGTAAAACAGCCAGGCTCAGTTTGGAGTAAGATTAGTGTTATACCTACTGCATGGCAGCATCCCAATATTCATCATCCTATCATTTATTATTAGAACTACACTGTTTGGTTGCTGTGTTTGCCTTTTGGCTGACAGCACAGAGATGGAGAGGGGAGGACAGAGGAGAGAGAGAGAGAGAGAGAGAGAGGGGAGAGAGAACTGGACTGGTGATCAAGAATGTAGAATCCACAGTGATTTCACATTACGAAGCACTGGACTGATGTACTGTTATCAAACGTAGATTTGTCATAACCTCATCTTACATTTATTAACATCATGAATACTCTGTTTGCTTCATTTATTATCAGATTAAATGCCATGCTCTAGCTGTATAAATATATCTGTGTGTGACTGTTGGTGCAAAGAGGAGGATGGAGAGAGAGAGAGAGAGAGAGAGAGAGAGAGAGAGAGAGAGAGAGCAGGAAGAACCAGGTGAAAAAGTGGAAAGATGGTGAAGTTATTCTAAAGATATTTTTATTTTAATAGGAACTGGAAAAAAAATCAATCACACTCAGCTTTTATGCAAAATAATTATTTTACTGCAATACAATCCATTACAATTCAACGCTACTTCATCCGACAATAACATAATAAATACATTTCAATAATTTATAATTTAACATATGAAAATGAAATCTCAGTTCTGCAGGAGAACATATGGACAGGCTGAAGTATCGCCCTTTAAATGGTCAGTCAAAGCTCGGTGACGGGGAGCAGCGTTGGTTCTGGTCTCAGTCATCCAGCCTGTGGACAGAACAGAAACACATGACAGATCAAAAACTTTTTTTTTCTTCTTTTTTTCTCATAGCTGCAGCTGAAGCCATGATGCCCTTGAGCAGTGACACGCTGTGAATGTGGCTCTCAGTGCGAACGCAAATGAGCAGCTAAAGTAAAGCTCATTTTCTCTGTGGCTATAAACGGAAAACATTTTCATGCACTGCAATGAATTCCTCCTAAAATGCACCACTGAAAACTATTCCTGGGGTGTGTGGATAGTTTCTTAATTAATTAATTAATTCTTATCATTATACATTTTACGTTTGGCCTGTAGATTTTTTTTCCTTATGTTTAATTATGCATTATGTTTAATCTGCTTGTAAAAAAAAAGAAAAAGATTTGCATAATAAATTATTGTATAAGGTCAAGGGCTTGTCTGCTTTTCTCCTTGTGTAATAGGCTACTATATTAACGAATCATACTAGACAATAAAGTACAATACAACAATACTACAATATTATATTGTAGAATAATTCTATTATTATTTCGCTATTAAATGTTTCATAATCTGACTTCATATATGCTCATAGTTTATGCATCATATTGGAATTATTTTATTCTACAAACACAAGTTATTTTACGATACTGTCACGCCTTTCCTGAGTTTCATAAAGCGTAAAAAAAAGATAAAATAAAAAAAAATCCTCATTTTAAATGTAATTGATCTGCTGCATATGTGAAAACAAAGATAGTCACCCACTTCACTTTTATTATCTGTTTTCCAATGAGCCTATCGAACAATAGAATCGATCCGTTTATCTCGGGCTCCTACCTTCAGCATCCCAGCCCGCTGAAGGAGCCGATCCTCTCTAACCGGACCCCGAAGCAGCTCCTCAGTCCCCCCTTCTTGTACCGGCTCCACGAGCGCTTGGAGGTCCTCACGAGATCTTTGAAGAGACGCGCGAGGGCGTCTTCCTTAGCGTCCAGAGCCGAGTTGCTGGGGTCGGAGGAGTCCCAGGTGTGCTGCTCCGGAGCTCCGAACACCGACTTGTCTGTGTTTCCATCTCCCTCCTCCACCTGCAGCTCCTCCGAGGAGTCATACGGCGCCGTGTTGAGCTCCTCTTCTAGAAGTTGCTTCAAACTCTGTGGGAAAAATGACACACAGAGCTCATCTATCTCAGAATCAGAATTTACATTTCCTATTCATTCTCACAATAAAAAGACGTTTCACTGACTTTTTTTTTTAAAAACACTGATTTGTCTTTAAGTCGCATCTTGCGTCATTTCAGTCTCTGAGCGGTGAGAATAAACTTACCTGTAGATCAGACACGGGTTTGGCTCCGACCACCTTAATGAGTAAAAGCAGAGATAAACAGCAAACAGACATATTGGGGTTCATTTTCTTTGTGTTTTTATTCTCTCTATCTGTCCACCTGCTCCTCTGTCTCGCGCTCACCGGGCTCTCCAGGTACCGCCTTTATACCCGACCTGATTCCGTCACGAGGCCTGGGAAAATTAACGAGGTGTGACTAATGTCCCTACATGTGGGAGTACAGGATAACTTTAAAATGGTGAATGTCCACAGGTTCAAACTCCTCTGGATGATGGAGGACTCGGGTCACTGAGGTTTAACTGCTGATGTTTGCAATCATCTGTGGAGCTATGGCTCCTCAACAGTAGGGATCCCCTGACAGACTATATCAGATCCACAGGGGTCTGCAGAAAACAAGGTGTGTGTTCACTGAAACCTAATATCACCTGAGAAACTTTGTAGTGACTTCATTAAGCTGTAGATGTACCATTTGAAGCTATAATGAAAAAAACAAAAAAAAGGTGATTCTCCCCATGTTCTGTTCAGTGGTCTGAACTGTTGCAGAGCAGCCATATGATGTCATACTTTTGGATGAAACCCAGAGATATGAAAGTCATCAGACCTAAGATCTGAGTCACTTTTTTGCACATCAAACAATTAAAAATCCAGTTTATAATTTCCTGACTTCCCCAAAGAGTGAAGGAGAACATTAGAAGAGATCTGTGGCGTCAGGCCTGTTAAAAAAAGTTTTAAATGAAATGAAATGTGTCATGTAACTATTTCCAGTGATAGAAATTAAAATGAGAGTATTGAAGTGAGTTCCTGATTACAGGGGCGTGTCAAGAAAGGGGGGCCTGGAATGGCTCTGGCCACCCAATCCCATGTAATGTGCCACCCCATTACCCTACAGCACTGAGTTGCCTTCGTCAGGACCACAAATCTTTGAACATGCAGTGTTTCATTTTGTTTGTCGCTTAAGTTTGGAGATACAATTTCTTTTGAGGGCTTAAAGAACAACACATGGGAGCTTTATATTATTTTATAATTATTTGTAAGGTGCCAGTCAGTTGTGTTGTTATTTATACCATCAAGGAGATTAATGTTTTCATCATAGTATGTTAGTTTGTTAGCAGAAGAAGGTTTTTGACAGATTTCAGTCTCTTGTTGTAGAGAGGTGGCCCTCATAATAAGAACAAGGTACTCACATTTATCAAGGAGCAGATCCACGTCATTTTTCATTTCCTGGCTCTTAGTTTTCAAACAAATAATTCAAAAAATATTTTGATATTAAATCTTATATTTGATTTGAGTAATATTCTTGTATTTACATTGTGAAATACACGGTGGAGGGGATGGGGACCGGGACAGAAAAGCACCCATTTAAATTTGGTGCAGATCTGGGTCTGGAAGGATCCAGGAATTATTTCAAACTTTTTTTTAAATTGTTAGATCAGGCTTTTTTTTCTCATTTTCCTTAATTACACAAAAGTGATTTCCATCAAACTTTGTGGAGGTGTGGATCAGACAGACATGTTTATGATTATTTATCTTTTAAATCTTTTAAATGCACTTATTGTAAGTCTCTCTGGATAAATGTATATCTAAATGAATGTATTATGAGGCCATGTCTCCATAAGTCAGTGCCTCAATAGGGCCACAGGTTTAAAAAAAAAAATCCAGGACACCCCAGTTCATTGTTCCACAAAGTAATTGAAATAAAACTGAGAATTTCACTGCTAATTATATTTTGATTGTGAAAATCATGTGAATCTATCAACTATTTTGCATTTCTTGGGGCTATAGGCTGGTTTATCCTCTACCTACAGCTCTGCAGTGAACAGTCAAATAACCATCATGCTTTGTGTACTTTCTGTCCTTCTCTCTGTCTCGTACCTCCCAGATACCCAAATGAGTCCATATGCACACCTGCAGACTGCAGAGGAGGGACTACGGAGAGGTGGAGAAGAGTAGCAAACATCCAGACATCTACCAGGGGTTAATGATGAGCGATTAGCTCTGGACCCTGTGTTGCTCACACTGCGGAGGTGGATAGCGGCTAATTGACATTTCACCAGCTTCTCAACTGGAGACCCATCATAAGAAATTGACTCGAGGCTCAGGACAGCAGCAAGCGTTCTACATGTTTTTTGTTTTTTTATTATTATTTATTATTTGTAAGGATTGGCAGTATCTCCCTCCCTTCTGTTTCACTTGTTTTCCCCTTTTCCCTCCATATTCCTGTCTTTCCCTCTAGCAGTCAGTGAGTGCGTTTGCTTGTGTGTCTCCAGGGCACGGCTTACTGACCCATCCTCCAGCTCATTCCCACTTCCTCATCTCCTGCACACCTGCCCTAAATCATCTCATCAGCACCACCTGACCTACAAGAGATACTTATGCCTCAGTCTGCCCCCCAGAGTTTGTCAGATCGTCCATTTATCCTCAGTGGTATTCGCTCTATGACTCAACTCGTGTTTGTTCCTGTTTGTTAGCTCGTTCCTGACCTGTTCTCCTGTGCTTCAGATTTGTGCGTCTCTCCACTGCTTCTGCCGCATCCTGGAGATGTGTTTGTGAGTTACAGAAGATTTATTATCTGCCTGTCTGCTCTCAGCCCAATCATTCTCCATCTACATTCATTTGTACTTTGCATCATTCACAGTCAGCATTTCTTTGTACTTTGTATTATTCTGCCAGAAATCAGTAAACCTGATACACAACCTGCACAAAAGCAAACCAGATTCATGTCTGCACTTGTTAGCCACACTGTAAACTAGTGGAATGGTTCTTTGTTCCAGGCTGAAATATATCATTAAATACTATATAGATGGTCGTTGTCACAGTTTGTGCAGACATTCATGAATAAAGATTCATGAATGTCTGCACAAACTGTGACAATGACCATCTATATAGTGCAGCAGATCATCAGGTTTACATTTAGTGAAAAAAACAACTAAGAATCACATAATGATGTAGGCCTACTTTGCTTCTCCACAAGGATACATAATATTAACTGTTTCAGAACCCAATCAGCAAAATACATGTTGGTAATGCACATTTCTATAAACCATATAGATGTGTTAAAACTTTGTGTTTGATTGATTGAAACATTTGTAATGTTTCAGTTTTAAGTTGTGACATCACCGTGCTTTAGGTTTGGGTAGGTTTAAACACAAACACACTTAGTGAGGGTTTTAACATTGTTGTTTTAACATGCTGACTACACAGCATGGGCACTGAGCATGAAAATGACAACAGCATCAGTAAGACACTAGTAAAGGCACTTGTGTGCCACTTTGTGCCATGCAGAAGGTAGTGTCAACTTTTAATGATGGAATTATCAACAATGACATCTAGCAGGCCTAACTAAACGATTAATGAGATTAGACAGATCATGATCTGTCTGGAAATGGTTAAATGTTTGCAATGCTGTCAAACACATCAGCACAGACAGAAGGGTTTTGCACCTAATGGCACCTCATGGCCTTTTCCCAAGCAGGTAATTATGATGGAACTGATTTTACCCTGGGAAGAGGGGGTGAAGGAGGCCAACAAGCGCAGGCAGGCCAAATATTTAGATTTGGATGAGGAATGCAGAAGGCATGGGTGGAGGGCCACTGTGAGCCCTATAACGTTGGCTGCAGGGCAGTACCTACATCGGACACTGAGTCTCCTGGGCATCGGAGGGTTACAGGAAAGAAGAGCCACCAAGAACATCATCGAAGCTGCTGGAAAGTGCTGAGGTGGCTGTGGATCAAGGTCAAGATCAAGATCACACCCAGCTGGGTTGCCCCAGGTGAGGGTGTGTGATGATTAAAGACCCAAAACACCCTATCATATGTGTTGATCAATGATGATGGGTCCAAGCTGCACCACCTGTTGTTTCAAGTAACCATAGGAAACTTAGATTCAGTATTTTCCACTAAATCAATGAGTAGAGTTCGATATAAACAGGATTTTGCATCTTCAAGCTCACTGTTGATCTGACTAGTTTCCAGTTTGTTAGCAACACGTTCATTAAACATCACTGGGGTTTAAGCTAAACAACATAATAACAAAGCAAACAACATGCCAGTGTGTCTAAAAATAAGAATGAGAGTTATTGGTTTATGAGAAAATATAAACAACAGCAGGTCATCTAGAACATGCACATGCTCTGAAAACTGAAAGCAGTTAACAGATGGGCGATATGTGTCAAAACCTCCTTCACACCATCTCGTCTCATAATGGTCCTCCTGGATGTCACTTCAAAAACCCTTACAAACCAACTGTACATGTTTATGCACTGGTGAATAGACAATATTCTTTTGTAAATATTCTTTTGATGTAAGAAATCATAGCACATAAAAAAGAAGGATCACTTCTATTATGGCTCTTGTAACATAATAATACCATTAATAATTCAAGAGTTCATTACTTATTAGTTTTCTCTCTGGATATGGTAGTTTTACCACATTCATATCCTTTCCCATCATTCATATTACATCACTGCGTCTTCTTTTGGTTAGAGTGAGTAAAGGATGAGACACGCTGGTCATGTTCCTCCAGCAGCATCACCTGAGGCAGACACAGTGAGACACTATAACACGCTGAAGGCAGCACCAAGGATGGCAATAACTCTATCATGGTTATGACACATTTTGTGACACTGCTTGAACCCAGTGTCCGGTGCTGTGTGGTGTAAAGCAGGGAATGTGACACCTGATAAATGATGAGACAGAGAGACAATCAGTCTGTCAGGGATGCTATCTTGTCAACACTGATGTCACACTTCCTCCCCTTAACGGATGAGTTTACTGTATCACCAACATACTGGTGGAAGAATCCTCAGCTGTCCGCCCATAACCTCCTGATAGAGCAGGACGCTGTTCTGCTTTTCAATAAGACTATCAATGAACAGTTAACCTTTTACACAGTTATAACGTTATACGTGTAAGAGATTAGCTTATTGTCGAACTGTAGAACTGCAGAATTGTTTCATGGGCCTCTGCTTATTGATTCTATATTATCAATCACTGTTTGAAATGTTGTATTTAATACGTATTCTGTTATATGGGTCTTCATTTGTCTTTTCAATCTGACTTTATTCTCCGTTTCCTGTTCCTTTGGTGAACACCTTACTCATTTCCACCTTCAGGTAATCATTGACAGCCTCTCCAAAAATAGCAGTCAGCACTTAACTCTCGCCTCCGCTGGTCTGTATGAAATGTTTGAAACATTACAGGCTGAGGTTGTATCTGAAACACTTGTTAAACTGGTTAAATCATTTTCCTGTAACCATTTATTTGTTGTAGGAAGAGGCGAACAGAGGAATGTTAATGAGGCTGGTGACGAGCTCAAACTCAGGTAAGTGACAGGATTCTGGCGTATGCCCTGTACTGCAGCATGTCTTCCTCTCTCCCTGTCTGTCTCTTCACTTCTTTTTAATATGAATCCATCTATCCTTTTATCCCTTTGAGGGTTAGGGTTATGAAACCTCTCAGCCAGCATTCAGGCTGCCACAGTGCCGACACACAAATGGGCAAACACACTCCTACTCACAGTCACACCCGTTTACACAATAAACATTTTTGAAAATGCAAACCTTTGAAAGATCCAAAAGCTCCAGAATATAATCTTTTGAAAATGCCACTGTACCCTCACCATATAGACGGACAAAACACAACTCCTCTGAAAACGATGACAACACAGCCCCGCTTCATGCATGCCTATTATGTTTCCAGCCTGATTCATGCATGCGGACAGAACAACAAAAACAAAAACAATGTCAGAGTGTTTGGTTTTGTGCTGCAGACTCTGTTGAGTTTATTATCGCTCCTCCAGTGTAGATTTGCTGAACCACTATTGTGATCTTATTCTGTGGTGCTGATTTTGAAAGGGTACACCACCATGCATACTACAGCATTTTCAACCATTTTTGCAGATCTAAGTGTACAGGGATCAAATTTTGAAAACATTGCTGTGTTTTTTTAAATGCAAAGGAAAAGAAATTTCCATTTTCAGCCTCAGAGTTTTCACTTCACCTGTGGAAGGAAACCTGCTGACATACAGAAAGCAGTCCCAGCGCTGAACACAGTGAGACATGAAATAAGATTCAAGATTCAATTTATTTATGATTATACAACAAATATCAACACCAAAGGGATAGCTTGAGTCCCTCTGTGTGTATCACAATAAACAAAGTTATATAAGTGGATGATTAAATGATAGATCATTTAAATAGAACCATCTTTAATGGTGGAGTGTGGGGGATGACAGTCTGAAGAAAGAAGCTGCTCTGTAGTCTGGTTGGATGTCAGTGGATACCCCTGTATCCCTTCCCAGACTACATCAGGGTGAGCAGGCTGTGGCCAGGCGGGGTGTCGTGTTTTACTATCCTCTATGCAGATACCTCACTTCACCGAAGTCACTGATGCTCGGTAGATCCGAACCAGTGATGTCCTGGTTGATTGCACCACCTGCAGAGCCCTCCTGCCCTCGGCTGTGCAGCAAACTTTCAAGTATCCAGTCAAGATGTTTTCCATATGCTGATATGGTAAAGTCTTCAAGAACTTTGCATTAGAATGTCTTTCTTTTCTTTCTTCTGTCTTTTACCGAGGTGGAGGAATCTAAAACTGTTCAGCTGTTAAACCTCAGCTCCTCTGATGTATAAAGGGGCGTGTCTTTGCTTTCTTTTACCTAAAATCAACTATCAGCTCATTGATTTTGCTGAAGGTTGAGCAGTAGGTTGTTCTCTGTGCTTCACTCTGAACACTGTCGATTGCCTCCTGACATTGAAATTCATCATTATTTGAAATTTGGCCATTAATGGTGAAACTTTACTATAGTGCTCTGGATGAGGATTTTATATTATAAAATATGGCAAAATGGATTTAAGGCTATACCTCTGCAAAGGTTTCTTCTGGCTAATGCATGGTCCCAGGAAAATGACATGGAAGAAGTATAACTCAGGATCACTGAGACTATGTTTTCACATCTTCACACAGACCTGACCTTGTTTTTTCTTTTCTTTTTCTTTTTTTTCTTTTTTTATCAGAGTAGGGCCTGAGGTTATAAACAGTAGATAAACTTATTTTACAAAGTCTATAAGTTCTTGAACTGCATACAAAGAATAGGCATTTTCTTCCTGGTTGTCCATCAGTGATGAGAAATGATCTACCATTTATGTTTGATTAGCATGATTTTAAATGCAGATAGATGACTGACGGGTGTCAAATATGTGCTGACAAACTGCTACTATCAGTTTGCTTAGAAGTGTCTTAACTGAGGTGCATGCAATTCTCGGCAGGCATGCAGAACTCAGCATAACACCGTCACAGAGGTGGAACGAAACAGACGCCCATCATGCAGTCATTGTGTTTATTCAGAACATCAGGGCAGAATAAAGGAGCACCAGCCCCGCCTTGAACAGTACTGTGGTGCTACCTCAGCCCACCTTGCTCATGACTGAAGCTGCAGCCGAACACCATTTTAACCTTCATGGCGCCCATCAGCCTGTCTATTCCTGTCCTAGACTGATCCCAGACTCCCACGCCATTACATCATGCCTCCACCTTCCCGCCGGCTGTGGAAAGACCAGTATATAAATGTGACCCCTCTAGTGGCACCTTTACACAGATAAGGCTATTTTCACACAACAAGGATGGTGTCGCATATATTTAGCATTAGTTCATGTTATTTTTAACCCAGTCACCTAAATAAACAAAGGAAGTACTTTTTTTTCAGTCACCATTGCTCTTTGTTACCGTTCATTTCAATTAGATGTTTATTTTCTTTTATCAGACAGTGTAATATATAGGATGATAAATAATGACACTTACAATGACAGCGCTGTCTCTGTTGTACCCTCTAACTCTGTCTCTGTCTGTTACATGATGGTGCCTGTAGTCCAGTGCACTGGGAATATAAGATCCCTTTTAATAATTTCACATTTTCCTTTTTGAAATTTGATTTGTTTGAGCCGTGAAGCTGAACTTTAATACAAAAATGACAACAACAGTTTAGCTGAAGCCTATCACAGCTGACTTCGGATGGAATTTGAATTTGAACCCAGGACCTTGTTGCTGTGAGGCAATAGCGCTACCCACTGCACCACCGTGCCGCCCATTCAAAGGATATATATAATATAAATCGGTAAAAGTAGTGATGGAGGTGTTGAAAGTGCATTTAATACTCATATGAACTAGAGGGGCACCCGTAGAGTGCACACGTCCACCAGCGATGCATTATACCCTGCAAACACAAAAGGGCTACTCTGCTAAAATTGCAAGGTTTTCTTTCCCCAAATAAAAACATATCTGATCTGAATCCATGATCAGACAACAGATAACACAGGATTATGATGTCATAACATTTTATTTCTTATACAAATTTATACAGGTACAAATAAACAACAGTATTATGAAAGGAAGACACAATATGAAAATAATGAAGACAGAGTGACAAACAAGATACATATGAGTTAGTATTACGCAGTTTGAAAATGCAAATATGTTACTAAAATCTAACATCAACAAACTATTCAGTGAGTGGTGGTTTTCTTGTCCCATATAAAGTCAAAAAACACAGTGGTGCTTCTGAACCATGAGACTTTATCAACAATGGTAACAAAGCTGTGTTGGTCAGCAGAGAAACCAAAGAATAATGAATACATCTCTTATTTATACAACTCTGAACATTACTATTATCTCTCTTTAAACAAACATCCAGTGAATTTTGGACACATGTCACAGTGATTTTTAATGTTCTCCTTCTCTAACCATCATTGGTGCCAATTGGTTCCTGTATGTAAAAGTATAAACAGACTGACAAACAAACATAACCTCCAAGGTGATAAAAAAAAATTGATTCATCCAACAGTGAAATTGTGTTTATTATAATGAAAAAATTGTTTTTCTTTTCACAGTTCTTTTACAATGACAGATAGGCAGAGCCAGTTATGTGATTGGTTGTTGATCTTGTCCTTTTTCTTTCACATTTTCATGGTTATTATATCTCCTGTATGTATCATCCATGATCATTTATTTCTATATGTCAATATTTTTATGTGTGTATTGTATTTTTTCCTTTTTTTTATTTATGAACACTCTGCGTCTCCATAGTTGGGCCTCCAAAAGTGTCTATCTATGGAGGTTCCAAAGCATCAGGGCCTTTGAATAAAAATGTAAATGACAGCATGAAGAAGGCAATTGTATAATACATACATTTATGTTTCCTTTTGATAAACTCAGTTTTTGTTTTGAAAAACATGAAAAACAGTGATTTATGAACATGGAAGCTACTTAGTGTGAAAAAAGTCAACTTTAGACAAGACAATGATCACTTAAACTCACTCACTCAGAAAGAAACAAAACCAAAATATGTTAGTGTTTAATTCTACATAGATGGCATACAGTAGTTCACACACAACTGCAGAGAGCTGGTTACAATGTCATTAAAACCTCTTTAGTGCCTTCCCCCAGAGTGTGCTGACCTCCCACTGCTTTATGACATATATCGATGGCTTTACCTCAGGCTACCAGACCCCCACAGTCACTAATGCCGTGGCAACATCACACAAAGAACAGGAAATAACCCGGTGTCTACAGGAATAGTCAGGCTGAGCGTAGTAACAACCACCCTACATTTATAAAGGTGAAACAACAATCTGAAGTCAACAAGCACAACAACAGCTCCGACAGTCCACCTGTTAATAATAATTATCAACTCATTAGACCAGTTTAAACAGCACATGGGATCTCTTCATCATTTCCCATCAATCCTAATACTGTGTAACAAAAAGTGCCAAAATACCTGTGGACAAACATGTCGGTGACAGAGCCATGGCACACCTTTACAACGGACCTGGCTCTTGGGCTTTATAATGGTTAATGATGATGTTCTGTAAGGGAGCAAATGAAAGAAAGACCAAAACCAGAACCAAATCAGCCATAGCAGTGTCCTCAGCGACACCTATAACCAGACAAAATGAGTTTCTGTCCACTGGTCTGTGCTACAGCAAATGAAGCTGAAGCATAAGTTCAGTCAGGAAGGCTAAACCTGTGCACACCTGGGCTATACTTTCTTTATCATGCTGTTCTGTTATTCACACCTCTCACGCATGCTCAATCTTATTTTCCTGCTGTCACAGTCCGGGGCGTCAATTGTTATCCGCTGTTCTCATCTATCCAATAGCACAGCGACACACCTTCATTGTCAGCCCATCATCTTGCTGCTGTCGTTCCTCTAGTTATTTCATGCAACCGTTTTGTGCACCCTCCACCTCCCATCACCACCCAGTCTTCAAAGATTCACCAACTTCAACTTGAATGTTTTACTCACATTCTGTTTGGTCAGAGTCAACGACCTCCTCACTGAGTCTGTCCTAGAAGATAGAGCGACAGTTGAGCAACGAGCTGATACCTGGACAAATATTACAGACTGCTCTAAGTTTGAACATTTTTGGAAACATATGGGCTAATGGAAGTAAAGAACATGCATGATTCACCGAGCTTCTGTCTGCTCTCCTTCTCGACACATTCATGTCTCATTAATGCTCGTTACTAAATTTAGAGGTCTTCTCTCGTTCTGCAGGTTCCCATGAACCATGTTTGGACCTCCTGCTGTGATTCTGGATGCCCACCGCTGCTGCTTTTATTATTGTTGTCGTTTTTGTTGTTGTCGTTGGTGGTGTATACAGTTATAGTAGTTATTGTACATATTATTTCCAATATGTCTATTATTAGTTGTCCAGGATAGATGGTCTGCCATCTGGTTTGAATGTTTCTCTTCAGTTTTCCCTCACCACTGTCACCAATTGCTCATTCATGGGCAAATGTTGGGTCTCACTTTTGTTAAGATTTGGTCCAAATTAAAATATTGACTAGACCTGACTGGACATGTGTCATGAATACTTCTTCATTCTTTGTTACAAACAAAACGGCTCTCGGTGAGGTATGATGATTTGAGTTGTAGATAGATCTCCTGCCTCCATAGAACAAATGCATTAGAAGAAGTGGCTGTATTGATTCCAATGAACAGCAACACCCGATCAGTATCAGTGTAAATACATATTGTTACCTATCTTTTTTGTTACATCTCAGTCCTTGTACAGATTAAAACATAGATACACCATATTGATCAGTGAGCTTCAGACGTGTATTTAGTTATATTTGGACTGTCTACCTCTTTCCCTCTGCTCCCTCAACACATATGAGTTTTAAATGAAAGAAAACAGACTTAAAGCCCCTCTAACTACAGCAAACTCTGCGTTAGGTGTGTATGAATATGTAGCAGTGAGTGAACTGTGAGCTACATGGTCCATTGTGGCTTTTACTCCCCACCAATTAGGGAGAGGATGTTTCAGCCTTGTTCAGGCCTGATGGACTCTGTCATCATAGGTTGAGACTAGATATGGAAATACATACAATCAATATATCAGTTATGATTTACTCATGCAAAGTTTGATGCATATGATGCAAACATGATTCAAGGCTACTGTGTGTTCAGAACAGAAACTCCACAGCAGTGTGTTGTGTGTGAACTGTGAGCTACATGGTCTGTGTCTACAGACATATTTATTAAAAGAAACTGTTAGGATTAAAACAGAATCCTCCATTACATGCAAGTGAGATAAAAATGAGGCTGAAACACCTCTTGCTTCTTGTTTCCAATATGACCAGGTTAAAAGATCATTATTATTATTAGGGTGGGATTGGACCACATTTTCTTGTCTCTGTTTAACAAACAGTTTCTGGTCACTATAAGTCTTACCTCTATCCATAGAGTGCTGAGATGAGATGAGATGAAATGAGATGAGATGAGATGAGATGAGATACGATACGATACGATACGATACGATACGATACGATACGATACGATACGATACGATACGATACGATAAGATAAGATAAGAGTAGGACTCCGTCCAACTACAATTTCACAGAGGATACAACAAGTAGGCATGCAGTGAATTCACTGAAACCAATATCACACAATACACGCTCCATACATCACATTCACACATATCTACACAAGCACAAGTACTTCAGTGTTGAGTTTAAATAATGTACAGTTTAGCAGAGTTATTGCACAAGTAATAGACTATTGCACAGATAACATTGCATGATCCATTTATTAGATGAATTACAGTAGGAAATGGAGACGTAAGAGGTTTCAGCAGTCTGAAGTTTTAAATACATTTTTATACAGAGTGACGGCTGTGGATTTTATCCCTCCCATCCTTACAGGAGAGGGTCTTATGGAAGGATTACCACAGTCTAAATACATACATATAGGCATATGAGTATTTTCTTATCAGTACTGTAATAGATGCTGATCAGGGAACCTACAGGACATAAGTGTATTGCAGCCTTGAATATACTTGAGTTAGCATGACACAGAGCTGAACCAACAACATGATGCAGAGGTGGATGCTGCAGCCAGTGAGGAACACCAGCTGACTGATGGCTGCTGGTGTTTAAATGAGCAGAAACTAAATGGCTGCCAAATGCCTTCCTTCTCCCCACCACCAGAGCACAGCCAGAACTCCTGGAAGAAACAAAGTGATTGATTAATATAGTTAAAGTATAGCTAATATAGTACATGATATTTCTCACTTGGCGTCATTAAAAGGATGATACCACCAAAGAAGGAAAGTGAGCGAACTGAGGAGAAGGAAGAGCGGCGGAGGAGGGCAGAGAGCGTGTTCTCCCTAATCACTTTGGCCCTGCAGTCATCACGCTGTCCCCCCTTGTGACAGTTTTATTATCGGAGCTGGTATGCAACACAAGAGTAATTTCCCCTAATGATCTCAGCTGCCTTCCACACCTCAGGACAAGTGAGTGTGGCTGACATGGGTGGAGAGAGAGGGGGAGGGGAGGACATGGGAGGAAGATGATAAATATAGGAAGGAAGGAGCAGAAGAAGGAAGAACCAGTTGGAAATGAACCAGATGTATTATTATTATTATTGTTATTATTATTATTATTGTTATTATTATTAAATGACTCTCACAGGTAAAGCTGGTGAAAGAAACCAACACTTCAGTATCAGCTGCTTAACTGAATGCTTTTCACTGTGTTTATTCTGTTTGTGCAAAGCATCATCTACCACTGTACTACTGCTAATTAAAGACTAATTTCATGACGTTTATTATGTGACCTTTTACTATGAGCTGAGAGGAGCAGGTTATTACAATGTTCATTATTAGAAGGTATGTCAGCTCGGTTAAGGTTAAAATACCCTCTGCTCTGTTAAATCAAACACCATTCAAAAAGCAGATGTTTTATGGTAGCACCACATTTTTTCACAGTAAAAACTTTTGATACACCATCACGCAGATCTACAGGATCAGTCTCAGACGTAACAGTCATGTCCCACGGTTTACTTTTCAATTAAATCATTGCTTTTGTTTTTTTTTGTTTTTTTTCTATGATGTGCAAATAGCAACACAGATTTTAGACTGGTGTCACCAGTGTTATTTTGTTTTTTATATCAATTGTTTTCATCCAAAAGGGGACGTGATCATGATGTATGACTGATCTGTAACAGTTCAGTCCACTGATCAGGATACATAGACGAACAAATCCTTCAAAAAGTGATGAGTTTGTGTGTGAATTGTTTAAAAAGCAGAGCTGGCCTCTTTAAAATCCACGTTTTGAATGATATAGTTTATTTTGAAAATAAATGATCTATGGGGGACAACTTCATGTTTTCCAGAGGTTGGATCATTGGCCATGGTGCTTGGATAGTTGTGTGACACCTGCAGTGAACAAAGCCAAATTTAAGGTCTGACAAGGTTAATACTGATTTAGGATAAAAATGGATGCAGCAGAATCAGATATTCTTTTTTTCTTCATTTGTCAAAACATCCCTAAATGACCCACAACGCAACTCCATCACTGAGTTGGATAGGAAATATGGATGTGTGTTGCCAGTAAGGGCTCATGTAGCCTGGAGCGTCTGACTCCCTGTAGCCTGCAGCAGAGATGAGGAGGAGCTTCAGACGTCTGGTGGGCTCACGTCTTTCTAAATCCACGGCAACAGAAGTCTTTAGCCCCAACAAACGCTGACTCATGTGACATCACTCGAGGTCATTTAGCAGACTTCACACAACTCCCTCTGGAGACTCCCCAACACCTGGAAACACACAGTCAAGTGTGAAGTTAGTCAAAAACATCTGCTAGCAGCCAACGAATAACTCATCAGCTTTTCATTCAGATCCAGAAATGTTATGACTAATGTTTTAAAATAATGACAAAATAATGACATTTTTAATGACAATGGATTTTATCATATGTCTATTACAAAGTGGCACAAAACTCAGTGAAGTGTCACTGCTAGTTTATGGCCTATTACACTCACAGGGATGTGCGGGAGCACTCTTCTTCCTCCTCCTCCTCCTCAGTTAAATATCAGTGAATATCTGGCTCGCAGTCAAATAGAGTTGTTGATGAGACAGAAGACTGGGAGACCAGGGGAGTTTAAATAGCAATGTGCCAGGTGTAGGCGTACCTGGCTTTCACAGGATGACACTCTGAGGCGATACTGCTAACCACTACACAACCACTACCTTATCATGACATCATTTCAGTCTGTCTACCAATGCAGTGAAATAAGGCCATACATCTGAGAGCATAATTATTTTAAGCACAATATGCTATTACAAAATAGCACATTGTGCAAGATGACAACTTTGACAGCAAAGAGCCTAGATATTTATTCCAAGGTGAATTAATGAAGAGGATAAAAATGCTTGAAATAATAAATTCTGACTTAAAGAAAGTAGTTTTTTCTTGTCAGTGTTGATCAAACATCTCTAAAATTCTGGGAATTCTGGTTTCAAGTATTAAAGTTACTCAGAATGAGGAAAAAGTATTAAATATTAATGTTGTTAATTGTTATAAGATTATAATATTTGTGTGTGGTGAGAATTATATTATCAGAAAAGATACGGACAGATGCCTTGATTTAAGATTTTTTATCTGACTTAGATCTTTGCAGTGTACATGTTCCTTAGACAAGAGCTGATGAAATACTTGCTTTATTACAGAATTAATTTCAATTAAATGATTAAGGAAGAAAATAATCAGCAGAATCATCCACAATCAAAATAATCATTATTTGCTATCTATAGAAAATGGTGATGGCTATCAACTATCACAGTCAAATTTAATGCATGACTCACAATAATCTAATGACATCACATATAATAACAGGAGTCATTATGTTAAAACTAATAAAAGTCACATGACTCTATTTTTTATTATACTTACACACTTTCACTTCACAGTGTGTTGCTGATTCTTTTACTTCATCCACTACTGCATATCCACTACTACTTGTCATTTAGTTTGTCATAAAGGACATGGTTCAATTAGCCCACAGGTCAAAAGTGATGTTTCTGACTGACTGGATTACATTGAGCTAAATGTCTTCCTGGCATTCAATCATCCAGGAGAGCCTCTCATAAATATCATCATCTTTCATCATGATGTTTGAGTGTTTGGGGTCACTTAGGTGCAGGTGCAATATAAAGTGCCATAAATGTGTGTTTGTGGTATGTGCTGCTGTTGAGTAGATGAATCCTTTGGGTAAAAATAGGCTGGATTTAAAGTGACAGGCAAACATTATTATGGATGCAAAGAGCAGCTGTAGGTCCAATTATTTCTTAATGCTAAAGATCATGAGTTAATTAGCTTGTTGCAAGCTCGTTTTCTCATAACGACTTCATTATTCCTTTATCTAGTGGAAACACAAGGCTGTTTTATTAATATGGTGATAATAAAATGACACTTATTAATCCTTTGTTGCTTATTCATCTGTCAATTTTGTGACCTCTCAAAAAAAAGTCAGTCTTCTGTCAATTTAAGCATCAATTAGGAAAAATTACCAATGCTAATTAGAACATCATTTTTGGACTTTTGGACACGACAGTTCTCAATTATCTAGTTAGCTTTTTTTTCATATCACACATTTATCATGAAGCTCAACAACCATGACTCATTCTTAATATTTACAAACTTTAATCAGTAAGTCAAAGTAAAATTGTGGAAATTGAGTTACATGTAATTCTGTTAAATTCCAATTGTTAAAGTCTTGATGAACTAGTTATTCATTTTCATAACTTTATCATGTTTGTAGGCACGTTTGTAGGCAACATAAAGTTGTGTATTGTTCCTGCTTTAACACTGATAAATAAAATGATTACTGTGACATTAAATTAAAATGTTATGCATGGTAATGGCGTGGTTTGGGAAAACCACATCAATGTCACTGTTAACACAGGAGGGTTTGTCTAATGTAATACTTGTAGCAATCATTACCATCCCACATGGTTCCTATGCAATGGACACGCTCACTACTTCACCTACTTCAGATACTTGGCAATGGGAGATATTACTGGTCCACACAGGTCATCAAAGCCTTTGGCTCATCTATACGATAGAAAGCTAATGTTATGCTAGCAACATTCAAAGTCAACAACAATGAGTTGGCCTATGGTTGACTAACAGTATATTTTACAGTGTGTGTGTTCAACAAGACTGTCTAGCCAAAAATGATGAGCCATGTATGTTGTCAGCCACAGCCTGAAGTAATTAGTTGAATAGCCAATGGGGCATGAGATCAGGTGATCTCTGATGTGATCATCTACATAGTATCAGAGATATTTCAGTGTTATAGAGATAGTCCACTCTCGACCCTCAGGGTTGTGTAGGGGAGACTAGTCCTAAATGAATGGGGGTCTATGAACCTGAAGCCCCAAAATGTAAGGTTTTTGGGGAAAATGCTTTCTGCTAACCTTCATCATGTTTTCAATATAATGTGTAGAGACAATACATATACTGTAAGTCCATTAGAATTTTTTGTGGCTTCAATTGTTGCGAAATACCTTTTTTTTTTTTTACATTCTTGTGACGCCATGCACCACAAGCTACTTCATGGCATTAATAGTCAGTGGAATATCTGTAGATATTCATTTGATTTAATTGAAAAAAACATCTGCAGACTCTGGGTGACTTCAAGGAAGGGTTTTGAGTCGCTATCAGCATTCGTTAACAGAATGCTAGCGTTTTGTGGGCAAATTTGCCTTCCTTGTAAGAAAAACAAAAGAACGTTAGTATTATTTCATTTAACTTCTGCACTACTGCTTTTAAGTTTAAAATCCCTTAGAACTGTCCTTATTTTTTAAAGAAAAGCTCAATTTTTCAATTACAACAACATTAAGCTGTTCAAAAATACAGTCTAAACATTATCAATGAAGTAAATTACAATTTCAGCAGGAAATGGCTGGTTTCTAATGGAATATCTACAAAACTGTACAGACGACCATTTTCAGCAACCATCTCTCTGGTGATCCAATAGCACATTGTGTTTGCTAATCCAGGTTTGTTGTGTTAAAAAGCTAATAAATCATTAGAATGCATGCAATCATGTCTGCACAGCTGAAAACTGTTGCACAGATTAGAGAAGCCATTAAATTGGCCTTCTTCGTGCTAGTTGAGCATCAGCATTTGTGGGTCTCAAAATACCCAGAAAAAAGACCTTTGTTCTGAAACTCATCTATTCTTGTTCTGAGAAATAAAAGCTATTCCATGCGACAAATTTCCCAAAAAAGTGAAGATCTCATAGTTGGATGTGTAGGCCTACTACTCCCTTCAGAGAAGAGCACAAACAGGCTCTTACCAGAATAGAAAGAGAGGTGAGAGGCCCGGCACACAACTGAGCAAGAGGACAAGTACATCAGAGTCTCTAGTTTGTAAAACAGACACCTCACAGGTCCTCAGCCGGCAGCTTCATTAAACAGTACCAGCAAAACTCCAGTCTCCACGTCTACAACGAAGAGGCGACTCCAGGATGATGTCCTTCAAGGCAGAGTGGCAAAGATAGATCGGCCAACAAAAGGAAAAGATTGACATTAGACAGAGGAAGGCTGAAAAATAGTTTATGGGCAGACAAATCTAAGTTTGTGGTGTTTGGATCACAAAGAAGAGCACAGAACAAAGTGAGACACAGAACTGATGAAAAGATGCTGGACGAGTGCTTCACACCATCTGTCAAGCATGGTGGAGGAAATGTGAAGGTCTGGCGGTGCTGCGGAGATGGTAAACTGGGAGATTTGTACGGTCATAAAGGGATCTTGAATAAGGAAGGCTATTGGAGCCAAGGTTTGAACGATGTCTTCAGAGGGCTAGTGTGTGTGTGTGTCTACTGCCAGGCCATGAATGACCATATCTACACGTATGAAGCTGAGAGTGACATCTGCAGGTCAATGCCAAGAAGACCATGTTCACATCCAAAGCTGCTGGATGAAGACCAACAACCCAGCAGAGAGGAGAGACAGGTGGCAATGCAAAGAGGAGGCAGGACGGAGGCAAACGAGCTGGGATCCGGGTCCAGGCTAAAAGTGGCTCTGTATGAACCTGCAGTACCCGGCTTCTTTCTCACCAATGCTTGCTCTCTCATTAACAAACAAGACGACATGAGACGACAGATTACGGTGATAACGGAGACCTGGCTGCATTAAAACATCCCTGACAGAGCCACAGAGGTAGCAGGCCACATCTTCTATGCACACCGCACAGAAGCACAGGGTACTACATGTCCCACATGATGTCATTAGCAGACAGCAAAACAAACAGAGCATTTTTATTGTGGCAGGAGATTTCAACCACTTTCACTACATTTGGTTATCCATCAGACTGTGATTTGGTAGCAGCTCCGGTCTTTTTAAAATTGATCTCAAGGAGGACTGAAGACATTTTCCAGCAATAAAACAAATTCCGATTGAGAGTGAGGTTTCCGCTCATGTTGAGTTCATACAAAAACTGACTGACTGGATTCTATAAGGAGAGACAATGTATGTGAATGAACATATTTCTTTTCAAGAAGTTTGTGTTTCCATCTTTAAGTGATTGTTCAGCACAGTTCAACCTAAAACAGCACTTTATTAAGTTCTTCTTTAAGGATGTCATGTTTTAATGGACTGAAAGGAATTTATTTACAATGCAAATTTAGAGACAAAGAGTTTTTTGCGCTTTGTTTTCCATATTTGTCCTGTACAGCCTCTATATTTTTGCCTGTTTGAGTTAATTATTAATTTTGTATCTTTATCAAAGCAGCCTGGAAGACTAAAGAAGTGTTCAAAAACAGATACATGTTGTTTAAGATTAGTTATGCCAAAAACACTTTACTGCAAAACTATGAACATTTTATACTTTAAAAAAAGGGGAACTAAACTGATTTTGTCGGTCTGGCAAAAAGCCTTATTCTGTATCTGTAGGTATCAAACTGTTTAGACCTCAGCAGCTGAGGAGGGTCGACTTACTGGACCACTTGAATGAATTGCGATGCATCCTTTGTATAGCAGGAAAAACACTGCATCACAGACTATAGACCAGGTTTTTGTTGGTCAGTGGCAGAATGACTTTCTCAAGATAGCAATGCACCAACAATTCACTTGCTTTTAAGACTAAAACATCCATGGGGACAAAGATGAGCGTAGGTACTACAATGTGGACACTGGGTGTGAAAGTGACAAATGCATCCATTGGAACTTACAGTGGCACTTTGTGCTGTGCACAAAGATAGAGATGGAGCCCTAAAAGCTTTAATAAAGCTGATGTCATATTAAATATCTTCACCTCATATTCTTGGAAATATAAAATAAAATGAACAATGTCCTTACTGCTGTCTTTAAAAATGGTTACTGCTCTCCGACTAATTTACCAATTATTTTTTCCACTTGCACCAAAAAATTGTCATCATCTGATTAATTTCTCAATTGATCCATTTGCAGTCAAAATTGTTGTAATGGTAGTTTTTTTCTGTCCATGAAATCAACTAATCAGCTAATCGGAAAAAAAACAACATCCAGACACACTTTGTATGATTGACATGATTTATTATTTAAAGGCACAAAGCAGAGAGAGCTCTGCTTTTTTCTTCCAAGGCTGCAGCGTTGTTGCCATGTGCCAGTTGTCTACATTTGTAGACACTACAAATTCTTTAAGGAGCACAGGGCGCTATCTAAATCACCACTAAAGTCATGTGACATTAAGTATTTAACAAATAGTCCCTCAGGTTTGGCTTCACAGCAGAACATGTCCTTCCACTGTTCCTCTGAATCTCACGTTCAGCACACCACCTACCGTTCTTTATATAGTATATAACATGGATAAAATAAAAATAATCATCTTAAAACAAGTGTGCAGAGTCTTGGACTATAAACAACAATATAATCCAGGACAGCCTCAGTGCATTTAGTCATGCAGTTGACACTGAATCGTTCACAGCACAGGCAGCAAACCATGAAAATAAAATCGTATAAAAATAAATCTTTAAATAAAACAAAGCTGAGAAAAGGAATGAGGAATGTTTGATCTGCAAACTGAATGTGGCATCAGGATTTCTAATAATCAGTTAATGTGGAAAAAAACTCCACTTCGCTTCCCTTTGAGTCAAATTTTTAGTCTGTGTCAGGAATTATAATGTATAGGATGAGGAACTAAGCTGCTAAAAAAACGAATAACTGGAGACTAACCTGTATATTAGTCATAACATTCTAATACTGGAGGACAGCGACAACATTACTTCACATCATAAGTGCAAAACAATGCTAATGTTTTAAGACACTGCTTATAAACCACAGACTGACATGATCACAAACTCCTTCTAGAGAACTACTGAGGTCTGGTTCAGCTGCAGGCAGTGAGGGGGCGTCGGCCTGTTTTAGTGCATATATTCCAGTTATTTACACAGTGAGTAAAAACGTACAGACAACAAAACAGACAAAAATAAAAGTGCGACAGTGACAGTGATGGAGAAGAAGAATTAAAAGGTCAGATAAAAGGTAGTAAGGAAACGTTCCTAAGTGATATTTCACTTTGGTCATTTGTTGCATCTCAGGCAACACAAATGACAAATTTGTTTGACTTCTGCTGAGATGCCTGAGATGCCTGTTGCATCTCAGGCATCTCAGCAGAAACTAAACTATTACATTATAATTAATCCAAACTTGTACTTATTTTACCCTGAAGCCGGGCTCACGCTACTGGAGTTTTCAAATCTGAACCGATTTCATCACACACATATCGAGAATCTCAAACATGAATACAAATTAATGTAGCATCACACATTACAAGAAATCATCAAGATTCTCATGTCAGAGGGGGCAATAAAAGCACCGCTTCACGTGATTTCTGGAGAAGCAGCCGTGTAACATAAGCCTCATTTCCACTGTGTAGTACCAGCTCTACTTTTTTAGTACTGAGGGCTGAGCAGGTTCTCAAAAGGTCCCATGAAACACTACAGACCACTGATTGGTCAGAGAGAATCGTTTCTGCGTCATTGCATCATCAATGCTCGGCACGCCAGGAATATCCTGCACAGCACAAATCAATGGCCGCCACACTCAAACAGCTAAGCTACTTTAGTCACTGTAACTTTTTTATTGCAACCATGTGTACTGTTGAAGAATAAAAAACAATGAATGGTTAGGAGGACGCGGTCGACACGGGGAAAAGAGGTGAGATTTAATCTGTTGGTTCAACAGCAGTATGCTAATTAATATTAGCCTAAAAGGCTAAAATGTTTCCTGTTGCTCTCATTGACTATAGTGAGCTCACCTGGAAAGCACTGACATAATCATACAGATTTTGACTCCTAAAAATCAAACGTGTGAAAATGATCCGAGCAGATCAGGAGGTGTAAGACTGGATCTTGAAACACCTCACACTACCGATAATCTGGGCCGAACATCGTTCCAGACCAGATTTCGCCTCCGATTGTTAGGAGGGGTGAAATCATCCAGATTCTCCTGTAGTGTGAGCCCATGCCAAAAGTAAACATCATTGTTCTAGTCCTGTCACACAGTCCCTTACAGCTTTAAGAGGTTGTGTTACAGGACAGAGGATCTGAGCAGGAGGAAGGCTGATAATAAACACTAAATGTTTAGACTTGAGTGAAATACAACTGATGGTTTCACCTATTGAACCTTGTGTTCCTACCGTACCAGGGTGAATGTATTTATGTTTGTGAATGTCCCGTATGTGTTTGGAATGTCTACATGCTAGTAGGAAGAGACAGAGACAACAACACAGAGTCTGGGTGGAGCGGCAGCAGGACGTCCTGAGTTGGATCAAATAGTGATGCAGTGCTGTCGCAGTTTGGCCTCAAGGTACTCGTGGGTTAAATTATGTCTGGTGATTATTCCAACAATCTGAAAGACATGGGAGATAACAAAAGAGTTTGGTCAGACACAACATAAACCACTGCATGTTGGACTGTAACAGAACAATGTTTTTGTTTGGGGGTTTTCCTGGTGGGTCATGATCCTACGAAGCCTCCCTGGATCAGCTGAGAGAAAAAAAACAGTATCTATTAAATCTGAGACCCTGGCTCCACAAGAAAACATGGCTACATGTCAGCATTATTTTTCCCCCAAGAGTGTTCCACCTAGTCCCACCCTACTGTGCTGTGATGGGCTAGTATTTTATCTGTCTGATTGCAATATTACACAAAAACTACTGGACAGATTGTCACGACACTTGGAACAAAAAGGAACTGCTGAACTTTTGCGTAGATCCAGTCAAAGGGGTAGATCCATGGTCTTCATTACTTGACTGATGTTTCAGTGACAGATCCAGTACACAGTGGCTTTGGTCATCCAGTTAGGATATAGACAGTTGCATTAATTTTGGACCTTGGGGGAGGTATACACCCTGAGCGCCCTTCTAGTTTATGTTTTCACCAGTGTCTGTTTCTTTGTTGGTCTTTCAGCATGATTTTGTGAAAACTACTGAACAGATTTCTATGAAACTTGGTGGGAGGATGGAGGATGGATTTAATAGACTCCATTAAATTTTGGTACAGGTCCAGATGAAGGGGCAGATTGATGAGGATCTTAATCTCTCAGGGAAAAATGCATGGATCTTGATGGAAAAAAAAGATATACTGTATATACATGTATATCAGACATATTTAGGGGTTGGTATGTGTGTGTGTGTGTGTGTGTGTAATTTAGTGTGGATCCAAATAAAAATCTGGATCCATCAGATTTAAATGTTTGGTTGTTAAAAATCTGGTAACCTTAAACTGTGGGTACAGGTTGATTTTGGATGAGGACTGAACTAAAGGAGAATGTTGGGCCTTGATGAAGGTAAGCATTATTTACAGACAAATATTGAGAAATATTTGAAAATACTTGTTTAGAATTGTATTTTTTATGCCTGTTGATTTGATTTGCGCTTCTCTTTTTGTATGGATACATGTTTTCTATGAAAGTAATGCTATTTTATGTGACTAAATGTTAAAGAATATTATGGTTGTTTTTTAAGTCGATGATGAACATTTATTAGAAGCTTTTTGTGTGACTTGGTCTAAACACTATTTCCTGATTGCTCCAGTTTTAATAACAATGTCGTTGGAGGAGGTTTGCGCTCTCTTAAACTGCGTTAACACCAAACGCGACGCAAATTTTTTCACGCAGCGTGATTCCATATAAAGTAAATGGAAAGCCACGAGTTGATGTGCGTAGACGCAAATTCGCTAATGCAGAAGTGGAAGACAAGCATATTGTAGCTGTATGACACCTGTGTGTGCCTCCTGATGATGTTGTGAACCCAGACATGGCAACGATTGGTTTTCCAACATATCTGTGACCTCCATAACATACACAAGGCAGCTACTGTGTTTACTACAATCATGGTTGGTTCATGACGGCAGTAAATGGCAGAAATAAACGCTCTTCGTCGCGTTACTTGCGCGATATAATGCAAGTAAATTTAAATGATCCCACGATGACATTCATGCAAGTAAAGCAAGTAAATTTAAGCCAGTAAATGGACTGTACTGATTGGACCTTTCAGGTCTGACAGACCACTCTAAGCGTTCACCCATTCACACAGTGGCATTCATGCAAGGCGTAACCATTCACGCAAACACTCACACACCAATGGAACAGCCATTGGGTTCAGTATCTTGCCCAAGGACACTCCGACATGTAGACTGCAGGGGCTGGGGATTGAACCACCGACCCTCCGATAAGCAGACGACCGCTCTGCCACTGAGCCACAGCTGCCCCAGTAGAACATGAAGCAGTGTGAACGTAACATGAGTCCTGTTCTACAGTAGTCTGGTGTTGAGCTCTCTCAGCCAGAGTGCAAAATACTCAAAATGACTAAACATGTTTTGTAAGTTTTGTTCACATATTAAAAACCAAACATTTACATGGCAGAGGGATAACGGGGCATATGAATATAAATCCATAGGCATGGATTACCAAACTGTGGGCGTTTTTTCCCTCACCTGACCCTGGGGGTGCTCTGAATGATCCAAATATTGACTTAGAAATCTAAAATCTTTTCCAGGACTACTTACTTCTCCGACGGCGTTGACCACTGGTAAGTGGCGCAGGCCCATTGTCCTGAACAGGTTGAACACCTGGGAGGTGCGGGTGTTGGGTGACACTGTGTAGGGACACGGGTTCATATAGGGGGTGACATCCTAGGAACACAGGAAACGTCATTTTATTGAATTTTCAACAACTCAGACATTTGTTTTATTAAATTTGTGGAATTTCTCTTTGTATTCCACTCAGAGAAGTACACCTTTGACTTAGTGTTTTAATCACTCGTACCACTATCATACGGGGGTTGAGCAGGGCAAGGTCCAAGTCATGGATGTCGGGGTATCGGGGGTAATCTTCAGTCATCTCCGCATACGACAGTCTGGGTTGAGTGGTGCTCTGTGATGGACAGTATGGAGACATCTGTCACTGGAATGACTCTGACGTGTGTGTGTGTGTGTGTGTGTGTGTGTGTGTGTGTGTGTGTGTCTGACCGACTGGTTCTCAGCGTAGCAGACCCCTCTGTAGAGCAGGTTGACCAGCTGCGAGCGCAGGATGAGGCCGTGGAAGGTGAGCGGTCTGAAACGCTCCTCCATGGTCCACTCCTCACTGGGAGACTGATCTGGGTACAGGTTGGGGTAGGGGGCGTGTCTGCAGGTGGACAGCAACAACACAACAATCACAGGACGGCTGGTTCACTGATGGAAGGCAGATCTCCTCATGTGTGTGAAACTCTAACCAAACATGGTCATACAGTATGAAGCAGCATCAGAGAGAGGGATTAACTAAAGAGTTAGTAGTCCAGGATGTGGAGGCAAAAACACTGTTGTCTAGGGTTTAAGATGAATAAAAAATAAAGAGTGAGAAAGAAGAAACTGTATTTTGTGAGTTTTATTAAACAAGCTCAAACTTAAAGTATTTCAGCAGAAAGGTCAGATGTATGGACAGCGTCTCGCCACAAGTGACAAAGAGAGGAGAGATCAGGATGGTTCTAAACACAGTGTGTTCTCCCACATAGCCTTGATATGCAGCTTACAGATAACAGAACAGACATCCTGGAGCCCATAGGAATGGAATCTATAACCTCGAGATGAGGTTATAGATTCCATTACTCATGAGATATAAATTCCATTACATATGACATTTTTTCAAACTACCATTACTGGCAGAACTGTGCTCTGACAGGCTGATGGCTACGGCGCCTCCTCCAGTCCATTTGTCAGCTGGAATTACTGACTTAGAAATTTTTTTTTTTAAATCACTCCTACCTACATTTGTTTAATAAGTTCCTTATTTCTGTTAATTACTTTAGTTCAACAGTTTCTAATAAAGTCATATATTATTAATTTCCACAAGTGTCGATTTTTTTTATTTTTTATATTAGTTGTTTAATCGACTAAAAGCTTTTTCCTCGTTCATTATTATACCAGCCTTAGTCAACCTCTAAACCCAACACTCTCCATATAATCTCTTATGGCTTCACCCTGTTTATGGATTAATTTAATGATTGTTTGATTAATCTAACAACTATTCACTGATTATTCTATACATTAGTTTTTATTGATTAATGTAACAATTACTTTACCTCAAATAGATATTGAAAAAGTCTCATTAATATTTCAACATTTTATTTACTCATCTATTCCTCCTCTAGTTTCCATGTCTCTGTTATGACATCAATGATAATAATAGACTGTGTCAGATGTCTGATGATAAAGATACTGGACCTTACACTCTAATGGATTACTGTGACACACATTAATTTAATCACTGTCACTGTCCTGAACAGGAGAATCATTATTTTCACTCAGGTACTTGACTTATTGGATGTATTTGTCATGGTTCTGTATTTAGGTTGCCATTTCCTGTTTTATTTTGTAAGTTTGGTTCTCTCTGTCATGTCTTGTGCTTTACACTTCCTGTCTTCTTTTCTTATGATCTGTTTTACCCTTTTAGTTCCTCTGTCTGTGTTTTAGTCTTCTATGTTTTAAGTTCCAGTCTGCTCTCTTTCCCTCTGTGTTTATGTTTGCTCTGTTTTATAATAGTTTATTATTATATCCTCCTCTTGTTTTCCCTCCACTGTGATTGTCTGATCATCCCCACCTGTCTCTGGTCGTCTCCTCCTCCCTATGCCACCTGTTCCCCATCTCCTCTCATTACCTGTGTATTTAATCTGTGTTTCTTACCCTCTTTGTCAGTTCGTCTGTTTTGCCCTGCTTTGCCCTTTGTGTTTGCCTGTTTAAGGTTGTATTTAGTTATTAAATCACTGAATACAAATACGTTGTCTCTGGCTGGTGTCTGCATTTTGGGTCCTCAACTTTTTTTGCTGCCCATAATAGTATTTTAACCCTGGAGTAATCCGTCAGTACTGTGTATTCTTCACTAAAACGATTAAAAGATAGTAACGGCAGGTGGCCATCAAAGTAAACAGAAAATATAAACAACATTATAATGTCAGATGACGCATGGTGTAACATTACATTATCATAAAATAATATATATAATCATTCATATCATCATAATCAAATTCCACTCAGAATGAACCTAAATTCAACTCGTAACCACGGAAACAAAAGATGAAAGTTCCTAAAACGCAAAAGGCATCACTTCAGTGCTTGGTTGTTGACAGACGGACGGAACCCATTCCTTTTTCCCCTCAGCACTTCATTCGTGGTGGATAATAATGTAAACAGATGTTGACGATGGCTTTTAGTAATCTTGTATTTCAACCACTAGTATGTATGTGTATTGTTTGTCACTCTAATCCCTTCATTATTGTCATATTTTGTCTTCATTCCTCCACCGTGTTTATCCTGTCTTCATGTCTGATGCTTTAATAATAATTTATAATGCTCTGTCATAATACTGTTGTTGATTTGTACATGTATGTAATGGTATGTAAGACATAAAACTTTAGGACATCACAATCCCTGTTTATCTGCTGTTCAGGCAAACTAATAACAATCATCATCATCCTCTTTGTTTCCATGACCCAATGAAAAAGTTTTTAAAAAAAAGATAAATAATGTTCACAAATACTTTCATGATTATGACTCAGTAAATTCAAACAAAAACAATAACAATGCTTTATGTATTATTTCTTTGTTGTAAATGTAAATATTCCATACTATAATCCGAATAGCAGAAGTCACTTATCTTCAGTGTTTAGTTGTCAGTAAATCCACTCAGACTAAGTAACACCATCTAAAATGGTTCTTACCTGACCAGGCTGACTATATACTGGTGTACCTGTGTGTCTGTCCTACCTCCTCTCTAACATCTGCTGCAGCAGGTCCTCTCTCTCCTCTGCCGGCTCCACCGCGGCGTTCAGCTCGTCACAAATATTCCTCAGCTCACTCGAAGGGTATGACTTCATGGACTGGCAGCGCCGCCTCTGTTCCCCCGCACGGGACATCACACTGCATTTCTGTGTGCACAGTGAAGCGTAAGGTTACACACTGATGTTGAGACCCAGATCCATTCTAACACCCACAAACCAGATCACTGACACAGTCAAGAAAATGTGGAATTAACACGAGCAAACTAATCCTTGCAGACAGGACTAGGATCCATCACTACATTAAAATATGAGAGAAATACAAGGAGGGAAATATTTGTCTCATTTATTGACTTGAAAGTTGTTTTAATATGTTTTGCATTTGATTCGGTATCCAGTAAATCCAATAGTGCTACAAAGCAGCCCTTGATTTACAATATTGTTCACAATGCACTGAGATCCTAAAGCACACGTCTGGCTATAAATGTAAATCTATGTTATTTAGGTTATTCTCTTTGTAAATGAAAGAACAAGCAGGGCTCCACTGCTGCTACAACACTAACATAGACCTCTACCTCCATCTATTGGTAACTGAATGCACTTCAGCATATGACTCATGAATTTAGTGCAGTCAAAAGAAAAAAAGGGAGAAGAGGAAATCAGTTTGCGTAAAAAGAAGACAAGAAGGAAATGACTGGAACAGTGGAGAAGATTAAAGGGATAATACGTAACAAAAGGACTCTATATGGTCTCTTTCAAAAGCAATCATCAGGTTTGGCCCTGTAGAAGTTTGCTGATGTGTCTGTATCTGCAGAGACCCAGCCCTCTGCCTGTCTTTTCTTCTTCTCTCAGTACTTTGCTGTGTTTCAGCAAAGCAGACAGGAGGGCGTCTGCACTTCAGCTGTTTTCACGCTAAATCTGGAGGGTTGTGCGAAGGTGTGGATGTGTTTATTTGTGTTTTAGAATGCAACTCCTATGAAACATTCCATTTTCTTCTGTTTATCCAGGGTCGGGGTCACATTGGCAGCATTCTAATAAGGGTGCTCTAGACGTCCCTCTGCCCAGCAACACTTTCCAGCTCCTCCAGGCGTTTCTAGGCTAAATGACGTATGTAATCCCTCCGATGAGTTCTCCGTCTACCCTGGGGACAGGGGTATTTAAACCTGATTTTGTGTGAAATGTGCCCGGACAACTCCAAAGGGAGCCTTCCAGGGGGTTTTCCAACCAGATGCCCGAATCACCTACACTGGCTGCTTTCGATGCTAAGGAGCAGCGGCTCTACTCCTGATGACGTCTAGAGTCTGAGCTCCTCACCTTATCGCTCAGGAGGAGACCAGCCACTAGAGGAGGCTCATTTGAGCCGATTTCATTCTTTAAGTCATGAGGGATGGACCGTAGATCGACTGGTAAATCAGGAGCTTTGTCTTCAAACTCATCTCCCTCACCACCAGGACGGTCCGATACAATGCCAACATTACTGCTGGGGCTGCACAAAACCACCATCTTACACAAAATGTTCCCATCTCTCATGAACAAAGTCCCGAGATTGAGGCAGCAACTCACCCCCACAAATCCACAGATTTCCAGTAGAGTACCATGGCCTCTAATTTGGCGGCGGTAACACTCATGTGGACCGCTTCACACTCAGCTGCAAACTGCTCCAGCATGAGCTGAAGGTCACAGACTGATGACGCCAACAGGACCACATCATCTGCAAAGAGCAGAGATGCAATTCTTTGGATCCCATCCCGGACATTCTCCTCACCTCACATTCTCCTCACCCTTGGGATCCTGTCCATGAATGTTATGAAGAGAATCGGAGACAAGGGATAACCTTGACAAAGTCCAACACAGAGAATATGGACACAACTCTGACGAACCTGACGGCTCGTAGCTACAGCCCACCTACCCCATACTCCTGCAGTACATCCCCACAGGACTCCCTGAGGGACACGGTCATGTTTTATTATGCTGATTCACTACTTAGTTTTGCTGACTCAGTTCCCTTTCATCATTTACTGTCCAACTCAATCAACCTCTGCTGTTCTGTTTTGCTCTACTGTTGAGCTGGGGAGAGGGAGCCAACTTTGAATGGCAAGCAACAAATGCTCATGTCTTTAACAACATACACAGACAGCTTGTTCTTATTTTCATCCTTTAGCCTTACAGTGTACACTGTTGGTAGGGTGGCAGCATCATTAGAGATGCTTAAAATCCACAGTGTCCTGAAATGTCCTCAACCTCCCCTCTCTTTACCCACTGCCTCTGGATATGAGGCTGAAAATGTTAAATAGAGCAGGACATACCTTGAAGCGGATGTTGTTGCTAACCAGGATGTTTCCCTTCATGAAGTCCTGTTCGTTCTGCCGGTTTTCAGTGACCACAGGGAAGGCATGGTAGACAGTGGTGCGCAGGATGCTGACTAGAGACTGGACCCGGGTGTGAGGGTAGACATAGGTCAGGTTGGGCTCCATGATATCGCTGGCAGTCAGCCTTGAAGAGATGAGGGAAAGAATACTCACAGATAACATGAACACACAGGATAGAATGGGAGCAGGTCCTCTTCTACCAAGTCTGCCATGTTGCACTGCCAAGTTTCTACAGTAGCCCAGACAGTCTACAAACTAAACCGTCTAGAGTAAGGTGTGGCGATGTCTACTGAATTTTTATGACAATGTCTACAGTGAAACATCACGATGGACGATGATGTCGACCCTCAGAGTCAGGAGTTGTTGATGAAGTTGTTTTTTTTGCTGCATCTCATAGTAGAAAAGCTGACTTGCTGAAGTGAGTAGGGAGAATTGTTGTTATTGCAGCTCAGGTAGCCATGATAGTTTGGTTGAGTGTGTCGACCAATCAGAGGTGTCTACCTGACTTGTCAATCAGACCTCCATCAACCTAACACTATTCTAGAGAGGGCCTATTCCATGTTTTGTGTTTTTAATCGGCCACCATGGGGGAGGGTGAGAGGAGGGGTGTTCAGTTGGTTGCAATCTGCAAACATACAAACAACAACAACACATCTTACTTGTCCATCTCAGTCTCAGTCTCCCACTCCAGGAGTGGCACTCCTCTCAGCTCGATGTGGATGTCATAGAGGCCCTTGTTGAAGAAATCCCCAGTCCACTTGGCAACCTGATCGCCAAAACATTTATCACATGAGCCCAACAGGAAATAAATCCCAGCATTACAATGAACCAATCAAAACATCTCATTTCATATAGAGGCTTGAAATCATTTTTAAAAAATAGCACATTAGAGCCTACCATTAGAGTGATCATGATGGGCAGCCCATATGTGATTTCATTGGTGGATTCAATGAGGATGACAGTCAGACTGATGGTCATTCTGACCACGCCTCCAAGGAAGGAAGCAGCTCCGATGAGAGCGAAGGTCCCAGGGTATATATCCATTCCAAGGTTCCTACCAGAGGACAAACACCAGTCAGTGAGGAATCAGCATGTGATCACAGGAGAATATAGCCGCATTTCCACTGCGTAGTACCGCCTCGGCTCGGTATCGGTTACTTTTCTGACGGTCGTTTTCCATACGGGATAGTACCTCCTCGGGCACCGCGCAAAACTGCCATGGCATAGTCTTCATTGCGACACACACCTTTCGTCCACCTCTCGTGATCCTCTCATTAGCTGTCTAAGACAGGAACGTCTGCACCTCCTCAATAAAACGGCTACAATTTTTTTTTTTAAAGTTACAGTCGCCAAAGTAGCTTTGCTGAGTGTGGCAGCCATTGATTTGTGCTGTGCAGGATAAAGCACAAATCAGCACAAATGCATGCTAGGCATTGGCCAATCAGTGGTCTGGAATGTTTCACTTGACCTTTTAGTACCTGCTGAGCTCGCTTGGAACCACAACGGAGGCGGTACTAAACAAGCAGTACCAGGTACTTCTTACCTAATGGAAATGCAAAAAAGGCGAGCAGAGTCGAGTCAAGTCGAGCCAGTACTACGCAGTGGAAATGGGGCTTACGTGTGATTACATTTCCCTAATAAATGTATTTGTTGTAGTAAATTAGTAGGTGTGTTGGTGGAGGTATGACATTGACATTGTTGACATGATGAAGATGTGTATCATATTATTTTCACAGACTCAAATCAAGACAAAATCTGTTCTATGTTTGTTGTTGGGGGAAAAAGAGTAGTAGATTTGATGAGCTAAACTGTTCCTGGATTGTTGTTAAACTATTTTTTGGAACTTGATTGTGTGTGAAATGCAAAATAAAAATAAAAAAACTAATTTGAATTCATAAAAAGTTTGTTTTTTAATTCTGTGACATTCACACACTAATGCACGTATTAGTGAGATGTCTTATATCGAATGACTGACTTGTTTAGATAGTTGGGATATCTCATAGCCATTAAGCGAGGGGACAGCCAAACCTTGGCCGTTAGAGCAGTAGGAAAAAATTGTTCTTACACTTTCAGGATGTTGGCAACGAGACGTCCAAAAGCTGCTCCACAGAGCAGTGAGGGTACAAAGAGACCGCTGGGTACAGACAAACCGTAGGTCCAACAGGCCAGCAGGAAGTACAGCAGGAAGAACACTGACAGAGTTACAGGGCTGAAGGTACCTAATGGTAAGAACAGGACAGGTGTGGCCAGTCGGTAAATGATATACCTGGAAATGGGCAAAGGGAGGCCAGCAGGATTTGCCATTTTAGGGCAATTTAATGGTGTCTGTGGTGGGCTGTATATAGGTGTTAAGGTATTTATCATCATGTGTCACATTCTACCACAACATGTATTTTGCTTTGCTCTTGCTGTGATAGCATACAGGTAAAGGGCTACGCTCATACTCAAAGAGCTTCAGTTACATTCAGTAACTACTGTTTTACTCCCTAATGCCCATTCTGGTAACACAATAAAGTGTAAGACACAAATAAAGCTTGCTAATATCTCTGTTGTGGGCTGCAACAACCAACACCAACGTCTTCATCTACTCCCACATTCCATGGAAGTATGAGTCCCAGTGGATTCAGTTTGTTTGTAATGAAAATGTCCCCTCGGATAAAAAAAATGAATTAAAATAAATTAAAAGCCAAGTATTTCATAATGGCAGTGAGTGTGGTTGACACAAACAAATAAAAACTGGCCTCCAAATCCAAGCAGAGTAAAGAACAAGGGTGTATAAACTCCTGGTGCCAGTTTATGTACATTTCTACCACTTTAAACGCCTTGATTAGTGCAAGATCTCCATTAAAATGCACCTTTTCACCCCATTGTAAAACAACATTACGGCACAAGTAAGGTACAAGAAAACACAGAATGTACTGTACAATGTTTTGGTGTTCCAGTGAGGCCAAATAAAATGACGCTTTTATATGCAAAAACTGTCAAAATTACATTTTTCACTGCAAGAGCAAAGCTTCTTAACCAATCACAGAAGAGTAAAGCCAGACCAAAACACGCATCAGTGAAAGGTGGCTGCCATTGTGACGCTTTACAACTGCGCTGTGTCAATGAACAGTGTTTCAGATTCAAGGGATCAAATATTCACATGTCTGAGAATATAATCACCCTACCTGCCTTCTGTGTCTTTAAAAATGAATTGAGATATACATTCAAACAGAAGGAACGGCTCATTATTATAAGGAAAAAGCTGTGAAAAGTGTATTTAGGTCATTCTGGCAGCGCTTTTTTTCTGATTTTCGATGTTTGTGGACTGTCTGTGGAAATTTAAATGATGACGACCTCATCATTATACTCATCTTTTATTGAGGTAAGGTGCGATGATGTTTGGATTGTGCCTGCAGCTCAGTCTTATCATTGTCAGATTTTAACTGTGCTGTAAATATCGTAGTGATGCTTACATCTAAACAGGGCAGGTAAACAGGTTCATTGGTAAATAGTGATAAGGTTAGCAGCGTCTGGCTTATCCCAAGTAGAAGAAAGACTGGCTTTCTTTAGCATTATATGTTGTTTTTGTCACTACAACAGCGCTATAATAATGTAATTTTTCCCCATAAATATTATTCATGTACTATTATTGATCATGTACTATTATTGGCTCCATACTCTGGTTTCTGACATGTTAAAAACCTCACATATTGTTTCGGTGTGTTAAATAGCACGTTGGAAAGGATGAAAATACTAAGATTTTTTTAGATCCAGGTAATTTGAGGGAAACTTCATAAATATAATAAATATAAAGATATAATTAACCAGCTGTTAAAAAATGTGTGCACGCTCATCTCACCATGCTGGTGGAAGAGCTGATGGATGGCAGTCTCCTGTGGGTTGAAGAACAACGTGGCCATGTCATTATAGGTCTTGTTGGTGCAGAAGTACTGGCGGATGGTTGAGTTTATTTCCTCACTGTCGGACAGCTGAACACAGTACACAAAGTTTAATATGAGATAATCAACACATGATGCTGAATGTAGACAGAATGGTCAGAGGATTAGCAGGATTTCTGCAAGGTTGAACAAGTTCTAAACACACCATTAAAGAAAGCATCTTACAACATTACTGCCGACTGCAGACAAGATACTGCAGAATATTGAAGATGTCTAAATATAAAAGACGTGCAAGTTAACTTAAGAGTTTATATCTTATGGGCCTTTTCATGATGATGATGATGATGATGATTTCATTATTATTATTATTATCAATAATTTTGGTGATAATAAGAAGAATAAGCAGAAGAATAATACACATTGTTATTTCTGCTTCTTTACTGAATGACATTTAATTCACTGAATGTAGGCCAGAGACAAAAGTTTTTTAAGCATTTTGTGGAAGATGCTAAAAGAAAGTCCTGCCACTTAAAATGTATCTTAAAGTTTTTCATCCAGACATCACAGTTAATTAAATAGTTGACACTTTATGATTACTGAATTCAAGCTGGAACTAATCAGCAGCCCCAAGTTATGGCTGGTTCCCAGGTCATTACTAAAAGATAGGCTGTTATTAGTCATCGAAGGTAGCGAGCTAATATTAGCATAATAACATTAGGTTGACTGCCTGAAAAATCAAATCAAAAATCAAGCCTTCTAAGGTATGAATAATATGTTATATATGTTATAATAATAATATTATATATTAATATTAATAATATTAATAATATAATATTATTATAATATTATAATAATATGTTCATTCGATTCAAGTACCATCTGCCCTCAACAGACGCTACTTGTTACATTTGGCCAGCCCAATGGATGACCTTGATGACAGGATTAAGGGTGAATCAATCTGGAAAAATAAAATCACATCTCTGGTGCTCTACTGAATGATTGATCTGCTGACCGTGTGAGAGCGGACTGTGGCACTTGTGTTAAGTGTTGCAAGGAAGGAGGAAAAAGCTGATACCTACCGTAGTGTTACTGGTCGTGGAAGAGGACAGGTCGCGACATTCGCCCAACAACATGGAAGCTGCAAACGTCACCAATGTTGTCACCATGGCAACCAGCAGACTCTCTAAAACTCTGGAAAAGTGCAGTGATCAGATCAACTTCTTTACTTATATGCTTGAAAGGAAATTAGTGTCACATTTTCAAATAGTTCCTTTCAAAAGTGCAACTGATATTTAAAAAGGTCAAGTTGACATTTGATTGACAGACGTGATAATTGTATGAAGGCAGACTGTTCTCTCTGTGAAAGGTGATGTAACAGTCACCTGATAAACTTGGCCTTGGGTTGGATGTGTTTCATGCGATACTTGGCCAGGTGCTTGTTCAAGCAGTTGAAGAGTGCTCCCAACAGGCCTCCCACCACTCCCATCAGGATAAAAAAGGACAGGTCCACTGCCGTCCACAGGTGACAGTTCTTATCTCCCTCTGGACACTGTAGGGTTTAATTGTTACATCACTGTATTGATAGGTTACATCAGGCTGACATTGAATGATAATAATATCACATCTTATTCATAAAACGTGTTTCAAATACAGAAAGATGCTTTTGCATAACTATACAAACAAGCACGAAATACTCATATAAATACTGTTGGATATGATTGAAGAAAGAAGAGGTTATTGAAGTTGACCCTGTTCATTGCATATCTGAGAAAAAGTTTTTAAATTTTTTTTTAAAAATGCTTAAAATTACCAAAATTATCAAAAGGCACCTATCCAGTACATGAGAGATGTGTACATAAAAAACAGTTCTCAGTGCTCAAAAGTTTTGAGTAACAGCTTGAACAATGGTTCCTGTCTGTTGAGTCAGTCATTCCAGATCCAGTGTTTGATTGTGGATGATGAGACAGGAGGCTATCATCGAGAGGAAAGGAGACTGCAGGAAAGAGTGGCAGGGGAGGAGGAGGAGTTTAAATTGAATACACTGAGGGGCAGGGAGCCCATGAAGGTATACAGGAGTGGTATTAGCATGCAAGCAGCAGAGATCTGGATGTAATCATCGATTAGACTCTTTATGGATGATGTACTATAAAGGATACTAATGCAGCGCTCTAATCTGACTGTGATGAAATCAAGGATCAAAGTTCAAAGAACAGAAAAGGAGATACGTTTGTTTTTTTTCAAGTGTTTTCCAAAGAGAGACTGCTGTCAAAAATTAGGGGGTAGACGTGTTGGGACAGAGAACGAGTTGAGCTTTCGAAACATTATCTTAAGTTGTTATGCATCCACGGTGCAATTGCAGTGAGTTGCAGTGATGATGGATTTATTAGAGATGTAGCGGAGGATATAATTGAAATAGCAATGGAGGTGGAGACAGTGGAAAAAGACAATGTTACCAAGGAGGAGAATGTAGAAGATAGACAGGAGAGGACCAAACACTGAAGCCTGATTGACACCTTGGGACAGAGGAATCATGGAGGAGGTGCAGTTGTGGAAGTAAAATTGAGTGAGATGACATCATTGAGGCCATGTTATGTGCGAAATCTAAAATAAAATCGAAATAGTTCAAATCAATAGTTCACTGGACATGAGGTGGACTTTGAGTTAAGACAACATGACAACATGTTCCAGTATTTTTGACAGGAAGGAGAGATTAGAGTTTTTTAATCAATAAAAAACATTTAATAGTATTAGGATTACTTGTACAATGAATTTAAGAATACAAAATATATGTCTGAACACATATTTTGTGCCAGATGAAGAGACACCTGACCTTGAACTCTCCAAAGTTGAGCAGACCAGGCAGCTGGAAGGAGCCCCACTTGTTAAAATTGATCCCCGAACGGAAGAAGTTGAGGGTGAAAGCAGCTGACATGGAACAGAAGAGCTGAAATAAAATGCAACAGAGGAGAAGTTAGTCTTGATGGTAAACACTTCATGTTAAGTGCACGGGTGCAGTATTCAGATAGGAAGATGTGCCTACATAGGACTGTTCACAACGTGCATATAAATTATTTTCTCCAAATCAAAGATTTGGACATTTCAGTGCAAATGTGTCAGGGTCCCCCAGGGTACCTACTCCTATCAAAGCGCAAGTGCAGACACATGCAGCATTTAAAGGGAAAGAGACGTGACACATTAGTCACTTTCAGACAGGCATTGTGCAACAGTGCCGAAAAGAATTCCCTTCTTTGTGCCTCTAAAGGTCGTTCAAACTGGACCAGACCAAGGCGTCACAATGCCACCTCGGTGTGTGCGTTCACAGTTACATCGGTGTTCTGCATCGTGACGTACGATGGAACAGCAAGCATAAAAGCCGATATATTTCACTATCTCCGCAGTTTAGTGGACATTTTCTGTGCTTGTTCTTCAAATAATGGACTTCCTGTTGCTACTGCATCCTTAAATCCCCGGGGTAGGTCGCACACCTGAACATCTTACTACAACGTCACACCCGTTCTGCAACACCAGGGCACTCCATTCACACAGACGCCTGTTTCGGTGCTGTTTCTACCTCCCGAGGCGTCACAGAGGTGGAACAAACTGACACCCCATTACGCCTTCAGTGTGTTCAGACAGACGTCAGGGCGGAATGTCAGGGTGGAATAAAGGCGCAGCAGGCCCAGAATGAAAACGCTGTCTGAATGGGGCTTTTTGATTGGTTAGATTAATTTTATGCCCAAAGCAATCCTAAAAATAATCCATCCATCCATCCATATTCTGTTACCGCTTACCCTGTGCAGGGTTGCGGGGGGTGGAACCTATCACAACAGACACTGGGTGAGAGGTGCCAGTTCATCACAGGGCCAACACATTCACACCTACGGGCAATTTTAGTGTCACCACTTCACCTCTACTGCATGTTTAAGGACTGTGGGAACACGGAGGAAACCCACACAGACTGGGGATAACATGCAACTCCACATAGAAGAATAATTAAAATACTAAATACAACCCATTTGTGTCTTGTACCTTACTTTGCACCCAGATTATGCTCTGTTTACTAGCAAAAAGGAGCTGGACACACCCTAAATAGACTTGTGCTGTGCACGTTAGACTGTTTAATTAGGGTCCAGTCAGTTTTATTCCACGTATCCTTGGTCATCACACAATACCTACAATTAAACATGAGACCTATGGGGGCACAGAGGAAACACAGATGCTTTGTTTGCATAAGCAAAGCTCATAACAGAAATTGATTACAGAAGAGCAGGTGGATGTGATCACTATCTTTTTTTCTAACCTTTAATTTAGCCTTGTATTTTTTTTATAGGAGATATTTCAGAGAGGAAGAAACCAAACTTAATATTAATAGAACAGAGTCACAGCAAGAAGTATCGAGTCACATTTACAAATGGTGCTTTGAGCTAAATGCTAACATTAGCCAACCTGCTCATTTGGTCATGAAGCTTTGACCTAATGATGATGCTCGACAAAATGTCAGAGGTAGAAAACTGAGGGGAAAACCGAGAACATATGGTTTGGGAACCAACAATGTTTGTACCAAATTTCACAGGATAAGTGAAAACTTTGCCTACAGATGGAAAGAAATCAGGGAATCGCACACATCACGCATCATCTTCTGAATTTCTGAACCACATGTCATGACTGTCTATTCAACAGTTTGGGGAAACCTTACGGTAGCTTTGATTGAAAATCAATTTCTTCATCAAAGTCAATTAGATTCATCCTCTGGGGAGCATAAATGCCCGTACAAAATGCATGCATCTATACAATAGTCGTTGAGATATTTTAGTCAGGACCAACTTATGGGCCGACAGCACTGCCATCACTTGAGCTGCACTGCTAGCGTGGATAAACACTACAGAGTCAGTAGAGGAATGCCTCAACCTTCTTAGTGTTCATTAGATAAGTTGACGTACCACTTTCCAAGTGAGGGCCTGGTTCCAGAAAGAGGAGCCCTCCTCCAGACTGAAGAGTGTGCCACCTATAGGAGCACCAAAGGCAGCAGCTACTCCAGCAGCAGCACCTGCTGACACAAAGTCCCGCTTGTCCCTGAAGAACAGTAAAGACAACATGATGAGCTATGGTTGACAATATATGCACCATATACTGACTTCCAATAGAAGCAGTGAACAGTGTGCAGTGCTATGATAATAAGAGTGTGTCCCACAGCTATACCTGTCACTGCGGAAGAAGGGAAAATCAAGTTTGATCTTCTTGAAAGTGATGCTCTGAAACTGATAGAGGGAGAGAACATCTAATGAACAAGCACAATCAATCTATAAGAGTCAGATTCATCAGTGCCTGGACCATTTACTCTAACTGTATTGTTACATTTCACTCAGCCAATGGATGATATTCTCAATGACGCATATGTCATAGGAGGCCACCAGCTCTCTGGGCTCTGGGCTGACAAAATTATAACGTCTTCCCATGGGCCACAATGAAACAGCCACTCAGGAGCCTAGCTGAAGATAAGCATAGATACTGGCACCCACCTCAGTAAGTGAAAAGTGCAGGTTCAGTCACACAGATTGGGCCAAGGTGGGCCCCAGTTTGAACTGTGCAAAGTCGAGTCAAGCTTAGTAAGGCTGAGTCAACTCAATCTCATATTGTCAAGCCCTATTTAAGCAAAATGAATCATGTCAAGCTTAGCAGAGTTGAATTAAGTGAGGTAAAGTCAAGCTGTGTTGAGCCAAAACAAGTCAGACCATGTCAGGCTGGTCTTAACAGAAAATAAAAGAGTATTCTAGCAACATCATGAGACAATAATATAGTACAGCTACAGCAGCTGTAACAGCTGTCAGTGGAATTGTTTGATTTATTGAAAAGATTTGATATTACTGTACTTTATTTATGCAGAAACATTGTTATTGGTATCAGTGTTGGAGATGGACAGTAGGGGTGCTAATATACAGGTGAATAGGTTAGGGTGGCACCATAAAGGAGGAAGAGGGGATGTGTGTGAGATAAAAACAGCCAATTACGTGGCTGAGACAGCACCACATGCTGTATGTTACCAGTTAGCATCCTAGTACCTAGTTTGTTTGGATGGCCGCCGTCCTCATTAAAGAGAGAAAAACTATTCCACAACAGGTTAAAATTGTTGATTAAATCCACATTGTGTGCTCTGCAGGCAGACTGCAGCCAGGTGTGAAGACTAAGGAGTCTGTTAAAACGACCTTCACCACCGTGGACTGTGGGAATGGATCCGGAGAGAGGAAATTAAAACAACAGTTAAAATCAGACTTGGTTAACTCAAGACTATTGAACAGCTGTCAACTCCATCCACATGCATTATTCTCTTCATGAGGGGAGAGAGTATTGGCAACAGATTCTGGATTTTTAAAAGAATTTCATAGGCTGTAGCACCAGCAAGACAGTATGTACCTGTGTTTAAAAAACACACATTCTTAATTATTGAATCACCGATAATCAAAGCTGTGGGTGAGTAAAGCAGCCGAAGAGGTACAGGGTGAGGTCTGATGGGAACAGATACTATACTATCTATAGTCGATCTCCGGTTGAGGGAGGATGGACACAGACAGGGAGCAACGTAACAAGGAGGCAGCAACCTTCAAGGCACAGGAGCTCCCTGCAGGAGAGCTGGTTGTCAATGAAAATGATAAAGAAAATCGTCTTGTAGGTTGGATGTAAAAATGTATGTCCAAAAAACTCCAACTGTGCAAAGACACTTCCTAAAGTTTATCTGAAGCCAATATGAGGGTTCAGCATTTTATGAAAAAATAAACCCCTTCATGTGTTTATGTTCTGGTGAGATGAATATGGAGTGATAGTAACACAAAGAGGAGATTTCTGGTGAGGCCTCAAATCAGTTGTGTTCAGGATGCGTGGGGGGTGTACCTGAGGAAGGCCAGCTCCCACTATGGCTCCACTGTGAATCATCGGACCTTCCTTCCCCACAAACAGACCTGAGTGGACACAAAAAGAGTCAGAGGTACTGTCAAGCCACCTGCTCACCGCTGACTCATCCCCAGGATGATGGCTCTGTTAAATCGATGAATAAATGACACTTTGCTCTACTGGTGGCAGCTGACATGGTGACTCATCCATAAAATATTACAGCACAAGATAAATATAAATAGAATATGACATGATTTTACCTGAAATGAGACCATTTGATAAGTGTAGAAAGGAAATGCCTCTTTGGTGGAGAAGAAATGTGACAAGGAGCCTCTTGGCCCTCAACTCTGAGACTAAATGTCTTGGCTTTTAAAAGATTATTAGACGTTTGGTTTTTTTATTTAAAATACAGAGTAATTTGTGAGTACTGTTGCAATAAAAAGTGCAATATTTCTCAATGCAATTTGCAATTTGAAACCTAAGTACCCAGAATTGTAATAAGAAGAAGTAGACTAAATGCACATAGTTCCTGTCTACCACTGTTTTAATATACTGAGCAACAGGAGAAACACTTCTTTTTATGCCATCCTGTTCATATTAGATATCAAAGGCAAATTATGGTTCACACATCTTTATTCACCCTTTAGCCATACAGAAAAAAAAATTTGTACAAATTATTGCTTGTTGCCTTAGTGTTTACAAGGCAAAAAGTGTGGATGGTGAGACAGAGAACAACAACAACAGTCAGTACTGTGTGTGATCACCTCCAGCATTTATCACAGCGTCACATCTACTTTGCATGGAATGGATAAGACGTTAATCTGGACTTCTGAGATGACATGCCATTCTTCCTGCAGTGCTGGGACAAGTTGTTCATGTGTTGCTGGAGCAAGATCTCTCCGTCTCACCCGGTGATCCAGAACATCCCACAGATGCTCTATTGGGTTGAGATCTGTTAAATCTGGACTTGTCACTAAATGTGATCTGCCTCCACTGTGCAATGCACCATAACATCTGTAACATCTGTGCTAAACATGTCTGATGAGTTCCGACCATCAGCATCATCAGCATCCCAACTGCCTGGTCACGCAAGTTTTGTGGAAGCCCTGACATCATCAGTTGTTTCAGTAGGACATTAATTAGACCTGGGATTTTATTATTTTGGCCAGAGAAAAATCTCACCAACATCATTGTTTACTCTGAAATGCACCAATGGCTGTTATTTCTATGTTATGACTAAATGATGGTTATTCATGATTTAACATGTTTTGGTTGTGGGTACTTAAAAAGTCATTTCTATGGATCACATGTTTGTTTGTTTCACTAGATTAGGGCTAGTGGAAGGAAAATATTGGGTTTTTAAAATTATGTGTTTCTACTGTTGCTCAGTATATAATTTAAAACACATTCAAATAGTATATTGCATGATACACATTGAAAACAATGGTTTTGTTTCTAAGTTAAATGTCCAGTACCAGTTACATGATCACTGAATGATCAGAACTGCACGGTTTATCTCTATCTCTTGAATAATTTATTCAAAATTCCAGTGGAAATATTGTTCTTTCATCTGGCATTTTTCCCTTTTCGCTGTGATGTCAGTGTTGCTCAAAGCACCCTGAGCAGATCAGATCTCAGTGATTAGAAAAAACTTCCCAGGTCTTTGCAAGTAATCTGCAACATTTAGAGTGATTTGGGTTCAAAATATCAGCTAACGTATGCAGCTCTTTTTCATACTGTACCTCCAGCCACACAGAATATGACTCCGGTGGCCTTGGAGACGAAAGTTCGCAGACGGACAATTCCAGGAATTTTCACTCCGTTCAAGTAACTTTTGATTTCCGGGATCCCCGAACCTGCAGCTAAAGGCTGGATACAGGACATAGCATGTTAGCATCATTACATGATTCAACTGGTTAGTGTATTCTCTAGCATCACAAACCCACAATAAAACAACTCACCACAATGTGATACCAGTAAGAAATGAGGTCAAAAATGAGAAATATTCCAAACTTTCCATAAATCCTTAGGTTGATGCACAAAACACAGTTTAACTCTGTCTACCACCTTAGTATTTGCCTTTTTATCCCAAAGGATAATTACATCATCAGTGGCTAGATGGCAAACTAGAATTTCATGTTATGTAACAGCTACGCGGATGTAACTCCAGTTTAATGAGTAGATGCACAAGCCCTACTCAGGTTTACTCCTCATAAGGATCCACCTCAGCACCTGATCCAATCAGGGGGTAGCACACTGCAACCACTCCTATAAGGCCCCAGTGCATCATTGCTCCTCTCCAGTAACAACCAGTAACAGCTTGGGCCAGATTGGGCTTGTAGGTAGAGGAATACACACATACTAATGAAACTAGAATTAAACGCAGGTAATCAGTGATGTAATGTTACTAAGTACATTTAGTCAAATATTGTGCTTCAGTTAAATTTCGAGGTGGTTGTACTTTACAAAAATATTTCAGTTTTCTGATATTTTATACTCCTGCCTGGATGTGGTAAGATTTAGCCATATCAGTGGTAACCACCGTATGAGCAGCCCCACTCACCAGACCACATCCGGCCTAGGTAGTGCATAGAACCGAGTGGCTGGAATTAACTAACCTGTGGGACATGTATAACCTAGTAGCTGCTGAGATGGTGTGAAGGGGCCCTGCAAATGAGGTGGAAGCAGAGGAAGAGTGGACATTTAGCATCGTCTCTCCCTTGTTTGCCTCACCTGGGGAAGAAAGGTAAATGACCCAGTCGAGGTGCCTCTCATGTCAATCTGCATGAGACACCTGAGCCAACCTGTGTGTCCAAGTGTGCAATAAAGGCTTTCAGAAGCCATGTAAAGGTTATACCCTTGACTTAAGTAATAATGTTGCTAATGGGGTTGTCTCTGGCCAGAGGCAATGGCATGAACAGATCCGGCAACCCTGCCAGGGCAGTGGGGGCAGATGGACGGTGGTGTTAGTGGCACCACTGCCGCCCTATATTACTGCTACTGACCAGGGGAGGCTGCAGGGAGCAGATACGAGAAATTAACTGCTCTGATGAATTTAATGTCGTCTCCGGCTGCTCGATCATCTCTCTTTGAGACAAAGAGCTGATCATTAGATTCTCATAATTACAGGTCATGGTAATCATAAGAGGTTAAATAAGTATAAATATTAAATTATAAAAAATAAATCAGAAATATTTTTTCTTTATTATAAATAATAAAAAAAACAACTGGAATTCTTCTTTGAAGTTTGAAGATGTTTTACCTCTCATCCAAGAAGATTCATCAAGACTCTTGGATGAGAGGTGAACCCTTAAGAAAGAAGTCCAGTTGCTTTTTGTTATTTAACGTCTTAGAAAGAGTGAGTTGGTGATGAGAGGGGCAATCAAAAGGATGCACTGCTCCTTTTCCCTCATGGAGGACACGCCCAGCCAGAGGTGCCGGTTTCTGACCACAGAGGCACACATCATGCACCCACAGCTCATGGCAATGGTCTGGGACATGTGAGGAAGGTGGCTGGTGAGGTTGTGAGCTCTTGATCTTATTGGTTGCCAAGGTAAACAGGCCAGGTATGTTGTCGATGTTTCAAGTGTTTCTTGCCATCTAAATCCAAATGTTTGCAATATGCTTGGACCCTGATAACTGCTGCTTGCTGCCATATTTTAAACAAAATGTAATTAAATATCAGCTGAAAAAGACATTAAATTGGAAACACCAAATGTATATGAGCAGTCTTACCTCAATTAGCACAAGCACACTTGCGATAAAGATGAAGGTCATATTGAATGCCAGGAGCTCCAGCAGAGACAGGGGGAGACAGCCTTTGTCGCTGCACCACTCTACAGCTGGAGGTGTTCAGTTAAGGTGGAATAACGAGTGACACTTAAGATAATCTACTGGTATTGACAGAACATTATAATGGCCTGAGGATTATGGCTGCCAGGCATTGGGAAACAATTAATGCAAGAAACATATCTTAACAAACAGAAACATGCAAATAGATTGTGTGGTCTTTAAAAGGTGTATAAATTTGGGTCATCAAATGAGTTCAGATTGTGACCGATCACCAAAAAACTTTAACCAGTTGTATAGTTTATATGCCTTCGGCCTTTTTCAGACCAAATCTGACGTGGTGGCGACTTATGCAGGGTTGTGCAGTGGCGTGGGATGAGACGACTGGGAGAGTAAACCCTGATGCCCTCCCCTGCTGGTGCAGTCTCCTGGCAGCACGACATTGTTTCAGGCATTAAGCAACTTAATCGAAATAGCATGTTGTAAAATACTTAGATTAGAATGTGGTTGATAAGCAGGTCTGACCACCAGGTTACAAAACATAACCTGTTCCGTGATGCATTCTTCAGGGCTGCTGTGTTCAGGCTGCTGTCACAAAATGAATTGGAGGACTTGAAAAAGTTGTTACCAGAATCAACTCTTTAACTAACGACGATTGCCTCTGGCTGTGGGTGCTCAGCTACAGTCAATATTTGAGAAACAAAACACCCAAAAGTAGGGATGGTGGCACTCCAATGATATAGATGCAAGACTTTGTGCTCAGTTTCACATTTTTTATTTAGGCTGGCTTACGCGTTTCAGCAAAGTGCCTTCATCAGAGCATCATACCAAAATGATGTAACAGCCTCTTTTATATAGCTTCAATCATCCCACCTGTGTATCCCTATTTTTGGGTGTTTTTTTCCTTAATATCATAATATAATGACTAAAGGTCATAATTAGATAATTAGTAGTAATTTAGTAATAATTCTGGAATAAGCAGAACTTTATTCTTGAACAATTACAACTTTTATGTTGTAAAATCATGTGAATACTTCATTTTATTAGAGTTTTTGTTGAAAGTACACTATGCAGGAGTTTGCTGTGAAATTAAACAATGAATAAAACAGAAACAAGTACTGAGGCACATGGTGCGTAAAGTCACCAACTTTCTGTTGACTCAATAACTGCAGAGCCACAAACCACTTGCATTAACATCAGCACAAAACCTGCTTGCCAGGAGCTTCATGGAATGAGTTTCTGTGGCCTAGCAGCTGCATGCAAGCCTTATATCACCAAGCACAAAGCCAGGCGTCAGATGGAGTGGTGTAAAGCACGCCGCCACTGGATTCTAGAGCAGAGGAAACGTGTTCTGTGGAGTGAAGAATCACGCTTCTCCGCCTGGCAGTCTGATGGATGAGTCTGGATTTGGTGGATGCCAGGAGAATGTTACCTGCCTGACTACATTGTGCCAATTGTAAAGTTTGGTGAAAGACGGATGGTGGTATGAGGTTGTTTTTCAGGTTTTGGGCTCCGCCCCTCAGTTCCTGTGAAGGGAAATCTTAATGCTTCAGCATATGAAGACATTTTGGACAATTCTATGCTTCCAACTTTGTGGGATCAGTTTGGGGAAGGCTCTTTTCTGTTCCAGCATGACTGTGCCCAAGTGCACAAAGCAGGGTCCATAAAGACGTGGTTTGGTGAGTTTGGTGTGGAAGAACTTGACTGGCCTGCACAGAACCCTGTCTGGTAGAAGTCCTTCCCAGAAGAGTGGAAGCTGTTATAGCTGGAAGGGGGACCAACTACATATTAATGCCTATGAATTTAGAATGTGATGTCATATACTGTAGGTGTAAGGGGCAGGTGTCCCAATACTTTTGTCGATACGTGCATATTTCATAGCAACTTGTTGTTTGCTTTGTCTTTTTGTTTGGTTTAGTTGAGTTATTTTCTTCCCCTTTTAAAATTATCATTTGTCAGACATGACTTTGACTGGCAGCTGTGTTCATTTAAAAGTATCAATGCAATGATTTTTTATATATAACATCTGTGTAACATCTGAATAACATCCTTTTTATATATAAGAAATTATACAGTACAATTACATAATGATTTATGATGATATATATATATATATATACACATTTCCATAAAAACTTTCCATAAAAACTTCTCTGGGTCATTTATCACTAATGTGAGTACATTAGGGTGCTTTCACTCCTAGGTCGCTTAGTCCAGACTTTTGAACTTTTCACTTTGATCCAAACTAAAATTGTTGGACAGAAACATCCCCGGACCATGGTCTGGATCCAACTGAGTCGTTTACAGTGTGACAGCATTTTTTGGATGGTCTGGACTTTCTGACCAATTACAGGAGGCACGCTAATGTTGCAAATACACAAAAGATGACAAAAAACAAAAAAGGAAGAAGTTACACATGAGCTGTCAATGAGGAGAGGAAGAGACAAGGTACTTAATAGTGATATAACAGAAAAAAAAACAGAAAAACGCTGAAACTTTCAACTTATTTTCTGCGAGGATGACAGGAGGAGGATACGAGAGGATGTGAGATCAATGACACCTGAGGGTAAAGAAACTAGCAGTATAGAAAGGTGTCCAATGCCATCAGAATAAGTGGTGCATCTACAAATGAGAAGGACCATTTTGATTTTTATGATGACCTGGACAGAATTCTGGGCAATCTATCAAGTATAGGAAGACGCAGCCCAAGTAGATGATGACGACAGGACGAATGTCAGGTAAAGTCCTTCAGTGCACCGGATCAAATGCATATAATTTTACAAAAACCAGAACCTTGGTTTGAACCTTCAGGTGTGAAAGCACCCAATTTGTTTCACATTCAAACATTGGCAGAGTTCAAGGATACAATTGCCAACCACAGTAAATTTGATTTTGGTGAAGAGGCGTACAAAGAAATCCACAAACAGGCCCATCTGAAAGAGAAATGAGGGCAACATTCCCTGTTCATCAGCAGCGTGGGTACCTGGTAAGACAACCAGGGTATCTGACATGCACCTACCAGACCCACTGTGACTCCGATAGCAAACATCATGATCCATCGTACTGCTTCATACTGTTTGGTTTTCTATTGGCAGAGAAAAAAATGTTGAGATTAACATTTGACATAAAATATATGAAACTGAGAGTTAAGATGGGGAAAAAAAATTGTGTTTAAACTTTTTTTTCCCCTAATAATATAACTTTTTAGTCTATTTTAATGTCAGTTTTATCTTTTAGAAGAAGAAGAAGCTTTATTGGTCACATACAATTATACACAGTACAATGTAATGAAATTTGTTCTCTGCATTTGACGCATCCCTGAGGAGCATTGGGCTGCTGCCATTACAGCACCCGGGGAGCAGATTGGAACTGGGGATCGAACCACCGACCTTCTGATAAGCGGATGACAGACTGCTCTTACTGCCTAAGCCACAGCCATAAGCTACATGACCTTAATTCAACAGTAATTAGCTACAAATACAAATATCCTCATTACATGCAGTTCTGTCTAGATATAAGCTAACAGCATTTTAATGCTATGCTCTTAATGTCATCTACATATTTGCTTCCACAGTTACTGATAAGAATGCATGACATTTCTGTATGTTTTTGATACATATATCATTCCAAACACAAACCACATACACATATTATCTGCATGCTCTCTGACTATATTATCTACATATGACCAAAATAAACGTAACTAGTGTTACCTTGTTTTCCATCCCCTCAAGAACCTCTGCAAGAGGCTCATTGATGCAGCGGTCGTAATCCAAGCTCTGTAAAAAAAAAACAATACTCATGGATCAGACATCCAGTGAGTCTGATCTGTGATAATGTGTTTTTCCCTCTGGTTTCTCACCTCATAGTCTTTTCTGGGTAGAATCTCATCATCTTCATCATGGAGTTCCCCAAGGATTGTCTTGGTGGAAAAAAGAGGATGGTGACATTTAAAAAAAATACACTATGCAATGCAGAGGCTAAAAAAGTTGGAATGCTCTGTAAAGTATTAATAAAACAGAATGTGATAATTTTCTAATTGTTTTTTGGATGTTCGACTCAAATGAAATCAAAAGTATGAAGACAATATATCTAAAGATGCACCTCAAGAACTTCATTGATTTTTGTAAATATATGTTTATTCTGAATTTTATGAAGCCACACGTTGCAAAAAAAAGTTGGACAGGAGCAACAAAAGACTGGAAAAGTTGTGGAATGCTCAAAAACACCTGATTGGACCATTCCACAGGTAAAGAGGTTCACTGGTTACAGGTGATGGTATCATGACTGAGTATGAAAGGGGCATTCTGCAAGGGCTCAATCATTCACAAGCAAAGATGGGGAGAGGTTCACCACGTTGTGAAAATCAGTTTAAGAAAAATGTTTCTCAACGTGCAGTAACGAGGAATTAGACGATTTCATCATTTACAGACCATAATATCGTCAGAAGATTCAGAGAATCTAGAGAAAGCTCTGACCTTTGATCCCTCGGGTGACACTGTATAAACCGACATGATTCTAAGGGGCATTTTCTTTACATGGTCTCAGGAACACTTTGGAAAACCGTGGTCAGTAAACAAAGTTCATCTAAGTTAAATTAACATGGAGGACATGATATCCATGTTTTCCAAAGGCTTTTTGAAATGTGGTCTCGTCAGACCACAGGACACTTTTCCACTTCGTGTCAGTCCATCTCAGATGAGATCAGGGCCAGAGAAGTCTGCAGCGTTTCTTACGTTTCACATGGTAGAGTCTTAAAGAGGAAAATGACCATCCAGACTGTCACCAGCTCAAAGTTCAAAAGCAGTATCTGTGATGGTATTGGGGGGGTGTTAGTGCCCATAGCATGGGTAAGCTGCTCATGTCTGAAGGCTCCATTAATGCTACAGGTACATACAGGTTTAAGAACAACATCTGCTGCCATCCAGCCGTCTTTTTCAGGGACTGACCTGTCTACAGTCCACACCTGTCCCAAATTGAAAGTGTGTGTCATCTCAACATGGAGACTGTTGAGAGTTCTGTTTTCTCTTTCACTGCAAATAGTTTAGTCAGGAATGAGGAAATTATAATAAGGTACTGTCACTCTTGCGTTGGTGGAACACGCCAGACTCTATTCAAAATTCAGTCAATTTTATATAGACTTATTTTGCATCTTTCACGTTAAAACACCTGACTGAGCGAAGGCAGATGTGGATGTATATGGTCCTCAAGTTAATTATTCATTAGTGAGTGATCAAGCAACATTTTAATTCAACAAGACCAAAACTGAGTTAGATGGAGGACGGTGTGTCAATTCAAAAAGTTGTTGGTTTATTGGGAAAAAATGCAAATTGGGCTGTTACAAGAATGCCGTATTCAAATAGGGACGCTGTTAAGTCGCAAAACGTCTAAAACGTGTTTAGGGGTTATGTAGCTTGATTATAGGAAATGAAGTCATAAATTACACGATTTGTAAATGGAGTTTGGTGGAGGAACCTTTTCTCCAGAATCAGAATGAAAATCTGTAAACAATATCAACCTGAGGCGAAGTAACACTGCAGTCTAGTTGTTGGTTATCTTTTTAAAATTGATTTATCGTCTCTGTAGTCAGTGCTTGAAAGCAAATGCTAAGTCAGCTAGATGACAACAGAGCAAGAGGCAGCTGGGTGGAGGAGGGAAGACAGAAGATTACATTCAGGAGATGTCACGTGAAATTCTGAGGTCAGAAATCTGACTACTAAATTATCCAAAATATATTGTATTTCTTTACCAGTTCTTCGGGTGCTCGCGTCTCTCTGCAGCAACATTGGCAACAAAAACCCCTACAGCACGCCATCTTCGTTGTTGTGTCGAGCTCTGTTCAATGCCGGTAGTAAAGATAATGATCTGAACCACTGGTGGAACCTGAAAAACACGCTTAGTAGAAACGACATAGAATAAAATATTTAGAGCGAGTAAGAGGTCCAGCCTGCAGCTGTATCTTGCAATCGGATTTTATGTGTTCAAAACATTTTCGTTATTTCTTTTTATTTCACATTTCCCATGATTTTTAAACTCAGCATTTCTCCCACTCAGTCAGGTGATGCAGAAAGATGCAAAGTTGCTCTTGATTGTCACGACTGCGTAAAATTTATGAAATAAAGACATCTTGAAGTTTTATAATCCATGCATGAAGAGAGAGTCAAATATGGCCCAGAAGAATTTTGTGATATTACAAGAAAAGCAATGTGATTGGTCAAAAAATTGATTGAATAAATATGCATAAAATCGTGCGCAATTCTGACTCCCCTAAATACGGAATGTCATGCTGCATTTAGACCGTCGGGAAACCAAAAGAAATTTCCCCTGGAACAACTACAGTATTCACAAATAATCACTGCAACAACAATTCATATAATACATATTAAGTTACCATAATTAACTTATAAGATATGTCACACCGACAAGATTATTAATTCATTTCAACTAAATGATCAAAATTAACACGTACATACAAAGTACAATAACTCAAATAAAGCATTAACATTGTATTACAATTCTCGAGGCAGGATCAGGTTAATTAAAAAATATGTAGTCTCGTTTTTACAGTGACTTCGCGAACGAACAGGAGAAAACCACCCCTTTACTTTCATCAGCTGTGTCTAAAGTTTATATTTCCCTGATTCCATGAAGGTAGCACCATTTCATTGGCCAATCAGACTGTCGGGTGGACGTTTCTCTCGCTGAAGCGGCTCAGTATATTCTTGAATGAGAAAAGGTCTGCTGCTCAGAAGACGACCGACTCTAAGAGGTACGGAAGGTAACGTTTCTTTATTTCCCCAACATAAAGAGAACGCTTTTTGGGTTTAGCTTGAAGTTTGTTGTGGTACCTTTGTAAGCTTACGTGTCTTTTAACACAATAACCAATGGAATGACATCGCGTTTTAGGGACTAATGTTACTATACTCACCCATATAATTAGCAGGCTCTTATTGCGTGTTTGCCACTGCCATACTTTTCCATGGTAGTCTTTACGCGTATGATTAATATACATGGATATAATGAAATATGTTAGGTTCGATATCGCTAACATCAGCTATCAAACAGTTTGCAGTTCATCCTCGGGGCCAGGGCGGTAACAAGTATCTAATATTGACTGAACAGTGGCGACAGAACTTCAGTACTTGTAAAGGACTCGCAAACTCTTCATGCAGCTGATGGGAATTGATATTAACAATATTCGTGTTGTGCGCTGTCAAAAAAAATTACAACGTAGGACAAAAGGTTGAATTGGTTTGCTGTTTGTTAAATTAAGCCCTGTGTCTCCTCAGCGACGGATGTTTGTTCTTTGGTTGTTGTTTTTGTTGCTGTTGTTTTGTTATGGTTTTTTAAAATAATTTTAGCTGTGTAAATGCATTTTGTATAAATTTGCCAAGGGTGTGTACTTTTAGGTCAATTTTGTAGATTCAACCTCAGATCCTATGATTTATTTATAATTCTCTGTCTAAACATTGTTGTTACACTCAGCATGTTGTGGCCAGGAATGTCCCTGTTGAAATGCATTGAAACGACCATTTTTGATCTTTTGATTTTAAATCTAATGCAATCTTGTTATAATCTAAATCAATCTTGTTGCCAATCATTGACAGACTTTCACATGACAAGAATTTCACATAGCATGGTCATTATGTACACAAACTGTCACTTAACTCTGAAAATAAATTCATATTTAATATCAGTACTGATGTTGATTAAAAAATGAACTCAATGAAAGTGGAAAATAGCATTTATGTATCCGATATAATGGCAGCTTTAGGAAGTGGACATTTTATGTCCTTAAAGATGCTTGTCTCTCAATAAGGCACATAAGCCTAAAGGCCTAAGGTTAAAGCTAAACATCTGAAATTGTTGAACAGGTTTGGATGCATTTTCTTTTGTGTCTTCTTTTCTCTCAGTGTAATTTTCCATCATGGTGAACCAGATTCAGCAAGGAGACGGTAACTGGCAGTCATGCAAGAGCGACTCCAGCGGGGTCTGCAACAGCAGCGGGGAGAGCTCCCGGTGTTCCACGCCGGTGCTGGATGCAGACCGGTCAGACAGGCTGCGGGACAAGATGCAGAGGAGGATGGAATCCGGAGACCGATGGTTCTCGCTGGAATTCTTTCCTCCCCGCACAGCCAGTGGAGCTGTCAACCTGCTCTCGAGGCATGTGAAATCAAACTGTTTCAAACAGGATGTGCTTTGAAACGAGCCGTGAAGCCATACCAAGTTTAAACACAAGGACATGTGTCACTCTAGTTGTCAATTCTCTGGCAGCATAGTTAAAAGGTAGACCAGTAGCTCCTTGAGGCTCTTCCTAATCCTTAGTTTGCTTATATGTGATCCAGTGGCCCATTTAGCTGAACGTTCCATAGGAGAGGGTGACAGGGACAGGATGCATCAACATACCATTACCTCTAGCGACTCAAGAATCATATAGATGGTTACCAAACATGCACAGTACAGTCTTTAACCCCACTGATTACTTTTACTCTGTATAATGTTTTACTGCGTTACTAGTCCTGTAAAGCTGCAAGCGTATACACAACAATATAATTATATCTCTGTCTGACTACCCATTGTGCTTTTTTTATGTCAGACAATTTGTCCTAGTCTCTCTTTCAACATGAAGATCACCTTTTAGTACTTACTTTGTGCTAGGAATATTAGTGTCAGGATATACATGTCTTTTTTTCTTCTTCTTTTTTCTTCAGATTTGACCGTATGGGCTCTGGAGGGCCCCTGTTCATTGACATCACATGGCACCCTGCAGGGGACCCTGGCTCGGACAAAGAAACCTCATCCATCATGATTGCCAGCACGGCAGTCAATTATTGTGGGCTGGAGAGCATCCTCCACCTGACCTGCTGCAACCAAACCAAAGAGCAGATTACCGGTTACCTGGACAAAGCAAAGCGCCAGGGCCTGAAGAACATTATGGCACTAAGGGGAGGTAAGAGAGGTGACATTTTTTTTTCACGTGAATGATTTCAGGATTGGTGGCACAGTGTAGTTCACTCCTGTGTAATTCAGAGTGGTTGAAAAAACAATGATTAAAGGATTAAATATTTCCTCCACCATCTACAGTGGCATGTTCAGGGAATGGAGAATTAATCCTGTTGGTTAAAGGTGGGGTTAGTCATTAAGACAACTGTATCAAAGTAGGACATAAGTAAAAGGGCTGCGTTAAAACACGTAGGTTAATTTTACTAAAAGATGGGAACAGAGGGACAGACGCCAGATTTCACTGCTCCGCTGTTAGTCTTCAGGTAATTGCATAGAGAGTTAAAAATATATCTCAAAGGGAATTATTAAGTCATTAAATAGACATGCTCGCAACCACTGTCCACAGGAAGAGGTTGAAAATGTTAGTGAAAACCTGGTCATCATCAATCCATGCCAGATCACACACCTTGGTAAGCCTCTGTTGTTGCACGCTGCAAGTTTTAAATGACAATTTTAATCAATAAGACAAAAGGTTATCCGATATCTAAATCACCAGTGGGAAAAGGTATTTGTCCCCTTACAAAACAAAGCCATAAAACTACCAAACCGCATCAATGACTGTGTTTTATGTACATCAGTATCCCGGTTATTAGCGGGTTTTTGGAGTATCCCGTCTTTGTGTTCATATCCCGGTCCCGGTTTCTGAAAACTCTTGCTGGGGTGCTCCCACAGAAACCGGGAGACTAGTACATGTATATGTCTTATCCTGGTTTCTGATGGCTGTGCATCACGGCGCAGGTCATGTAACAGAAATTGAAACACACAATGGCGGCGGCAGCGAAAGTGTCCTCTGGAGCGACAAAGAGTTTTGTCTTTCAGTCATGAAAGAGTTAAATATACTGCCAAGTTTGTACAGCATGATAGCATCTCCCATGAGTAACGGAACTGGTGCTGGTACTGGTCTCATATGTCACATAGCCGGTGAAATGACGCTCTACTCATAGCTGCGTATCTTCATCCAGCGCTCCTTTGTCCTACGAGGTGGCGGTGACAGACTGACAGCTGTCAAAGTGGACGACACATTTAATATCGCTTGTTGCTCTCGTCTTGCTTTGCTGGTAAAAAAAAATGTGAATAATCCATATCAACGACACCATGTTGGCGTTTAATAGCGTTAAGACTGTAACCAAAGTGGCCTCATTTGTTTTTACAGCTACAGTCAGATTAGTTTTAAATTAACCTATGAAGAAATGACAGATTAAATTGCCGGGTGATACACATTACTGGCACATGCACAAAACAACACACAGGCATCGGTAACTGGGATACTAGTATTTACATGTATACAGGGAGATGAATATCCAGATGTCTCTGTGTTTGTGTAAACTTCATATCCAGAATATGATCAAAGCCTCATAACCTGGATACTGCATGTAAACACAGTCAATAACTGGTTGCAGCTGGACTAGACACACCGTGGCCTGATTACTGTCAGCCCTGTTCTGTCAACTCATCACCTTATTAAATAAAATTACCATTGAAACTTTGGGTTTATTTATTTATTTATTTATTATTCTGTGTCGAAAACTTGATCACAGTTACTTCTGTTGTCAGCCATCCACTGCAATCCATCCCAAGACACCCCCAGCTCACCCACTGCAGCTTTAAACTGCATTTTGATCAGCTTTTTTTCCTTTCTCACCAACATTTGGACATTTCTCACAATGACCTGAACAGCTGTCACTTGGATTTCAGGGATTCAGTCAACTGGCTGCTGTTTTGTTTTAGTCTTTTACTAAAGGTGCAGGTAATCCAGCACTTTGTTTGTTCCAGCAGACTGCAGTGGGACATTTTGGACAGTAGGTATAACTTTACAAATGACTTGAAAGAGATGGGCTATAACTGTACAAATCCATTATAGATGCCTGAATCAGGCCTGATCCAGATCCTTCGTATTCCACATTGCACGGCTTAGATATGGTGCAGAAATCCAAATGGTTCCACATGATGGAGTAGAAATTAGTAGTATAGCCATAGAGATCCTCATAACGTATGGCTGCCAAATGAAGTGTAATATTGTCATATCTCCTTAGACCCAGTAGGAGAAGAGTGGGAGGACGAGGAGGGAGGCTTCAGCTACGCCATCGACCTCGTGAAGCATATCCGATCTGAGTTTGATGATTACTTCGACATCTGTGTTGCAGGTATGTTTTGTGCCTCCACATTAGTATCAGAGGTGGAACTCCTTTCGAAGAGTCAGTCAGTGTTTTAAATATGTTTGTGTGTCCAGGATACCCTTCAGGTCATCCTGAGGCAGAGAGCTATGAGGACGATCTCAGACATCTAAAGGAGAAGGTGGATGCTGGAGCACACTTCATCATCACCCAGCTGTTCTTCAGGGCAGAGACTTTCCTCAAGTTTGTGGATGACTGCAGGGCGATTGGTATCACGTGTCCCATCCTACCTGGAATCTTCCCAATTCAGGTAACTTACTGCGGCTTCCAGGAACAGGAATGCTGTTTTTATTTAAATGAACAGTAACTTGTAAGTTTTCAATCGACTCAATAATATTACACAAGACATGTTTATTTGAACATCTTTAGGACATGTTTACTTACTTGTTCTGCAGATTTGAGAGTTCACTTCTATCTTGGTCTCATCATATATTGTTGCCACACACTTGGTACGAGGGTAGGCTGTTTCATTGCCATTTTGATACACGAATGTATGACTTCGGGGCAAAGACGGTGTTGCGAGTTGTCGCTGCTTATCTCATCGGGAACTTACTAGACGGGCTGCCCTCAGATGTGTCAGAACTGAGGCTCTCCCGCCGGCAACGGCACGTTCATTAATCTGCCGCCTGTAGCACTCGGACTTGTTTATGGACTTTGCTAGCGGGCCCGTAGCCCTCGAGGAGAGAAGGAAAGGGGATACAGCTGTTCAATTCATTAGAAGTAGTTCAATTTTAAATAAGATACATAGTTTGAAATAGAATAAATTCACTATTTTTAATTTACTCCAACGTACTTTGATTCAATATAAATTAAGGCTTTTTAATTTTAAATTAAAGAAAAACACTTAATTTATTACTTATTCTCTTTTTGAAATTTTTCTGACCTCTATGTTGGCTAGTTTCTCTGTCCTGTCCTGTTACTACCGTGGGCCCCTACATCGACCGTCCCTCTATCACTGGCCTAGTCCTCGACTTTAGGTGACAGGTGAACATTGAGGAGTACGGATGTGGGAAGGGGAGAGGGGCAGAGACGGCCCTCTTATGTGATTCTACCCACTGGCCTCTGTGAGCTGAGCTTAGCCCCCTATAAGAAATATCTTTAGTAATAAGCCCTTCTCACAGCCTGTCCCTGAGTCCTCCGTCTCAAGAAGCATGTAGGGATCTCGACCTTTAGAAGTTCTTAACAGTAATAAAAACTTACTGGGCTCACTCCCTATGTTGACCCAGGGTCAGGTCCCTATCACTCTTCTCTCTCCTATATGTGATGTGTGTTTGCTTCAAAGCTATCAGTCGTGTTGCCGTTGTGTGAATGCTGCTGAGCTTACCTCAGGGGGCGTAGCGGGACCTCCGGCATGCGACTCTGATGTGTGTGCTCGGTTCTCGAAGGCTTCTTATCTTTCGACTGGTTTTATTAACTAAAAATCTAGTATATCAAACACCACAATCCTTTATATGTCTAAAAAAAATTTTAAAAATTTAAATAAAACAAAAATTAAAATGTCATAATCTTGAGTCCGAGGGGATGGGTTTTCTACACCTATAACATGCAATCTAAATACCTATACCATGCCCTCCCGTGTTTCTTTCTCGTGCTTCATACACCGCACAGCTATGAGAAAGATTTCCTATAAGCTTTTACCAGCGCTCCATACACCGCACAGCCTTCTGGTAAAGCATTCTACCCTTTTCCCAAATGCAGCTAAAAGGGGGTTTGAGTTATCTAGGCACGGAAGACACAGGTCTGATAAGCTTCTGTAGATCCAGAGAGCCGCGACTGACTCCGGCAGTCGCTTTTATGGGGAGCATCGTGCAGGTGCAAGATGAGAAAATATTCCCCGGGACTCTCCAGCCAGGGTCGGGACTTCCCCACCAGAATGGACTGGTTCTGTCAAGGTCCGGTGCGCCGCCCTCCACCCTTCGGCTAGAAAAAGTTCATTCAAAGGACTCGTAAAGGCTACTCGGGTTCATCTGCTAGCCCCCCCCTCTCAGACTCAAGAATCATGGCTGATATTGTCTCATCACAACACATGAATAAAGGACTCAGTAAAACATGATTAAATGACTTGAGATAAATGAAAATAAAACAAATGATTACTTAAGTAAAAGTAAATCAAAATGATTGATAAGTAAAATTCAACAATGAAAATGATGTTTAAATGACTAAATAATATATGAATATAGGAAACGCACCTTCCTATCTTTCAGTTACTGATGTCAAAACACAACATGTTAAGATCTTCAGTACCACTAATAAACTTCTTCAAAATCCTTTCAAATAAATAATAAAACCTTTTCTTTTTTTTCTTTCTATATATATACTTTATATCACATCAAATATCATTAACATAAGATCTAACTCTAAGTCAAATAATAAAAATGTAATACAGGTAAGGCATTAAAATCAAATCAAACTTATTAATATTATTCGTAAGATAATAAAAGCACAGGAATGCACAATGTCATCTATCAGACGATTCTTCTTGTCATCGGTTCTCTTGTGGAGATATTCCTCCTTGTGTTTTTTTTTTCTTTTCTAGGCTTTGTTTTCTAACCAGGTCATAGGACCTGCCCTGTCTTTCCAGACAGCTTATTAAAAACTGTCCTTCCAGACTGGGTTAATTAAGTATAGTAATTTAAACAGAGTAAATAACTATTGCATATATTTCATAACTTCCAACACCCTCTCTTGCAAATAGTAAAATTTGTTCTGTCAGATAAAATGGAAACAATTGCAAAGATTCTAAAACTTCCAACACCCTCTCTTGCAAATTGTTCCATACACATAACAAACATAACATGTATAGGCGAAACAGTATCACAATCAAAACATGGAAACCGAAACCATGACGCAAGAGGACTGATTCTACCATCTTGACAAGATGACATATCCACCGGTAGAAAAGCCGTCATCACCGATACAGTTTATGCATACCCATTTTCCCCATGGGTGGGTGTACATCCATAATTGGCAGCGAGCATGTCCCGGCCAGAACATCACCGGAGCTGGTCTAAAGTCCATTGGTCGACTGTCAGGGAGCAATTCGATGAGCACAGCGTCAGAAAAAGTCTCAATGTTCTCAAGAGTGGGATTGCCCATCCTAGCATAGGCAATGAAAGGCCAGGCAGAGGGAATATCCAGCAGGTTGTCCGGGAGCTGGTTTCGTCCGCTATCAAACAGCAGTAAGGGGAGGAGGGCTACACCGGCCAGGACGTCGAGGGGACTATAGATAGGAGAGATAGCAACCACAGGGCGGTCCGCTCGGTCGTTGTGGGTGCGGCGACGGAAGAGGTCCGGGGATCCCACACCAATAGCCGTAGCCGCCCCATTCCGGCCACTAGAAGACGCAGAAGATACCCCTGGCACCCTCTCTCGAGACGGGGACCGTGCCCTGGGATCCTCCTGCTGCTGAGGCCGGTTGTCATCTTCTGGAGGTGGTGATTGATTGAATGGAGAAGGGGAGGGTGGCTGAGGACAGGAAGTGTCATCATCCTGCACCGGTTGAAGAGCCATGGCAGAGGTGGGAGGGCTGGCAATCATTTCTTGGAGCATCCCATCTGACACCGACTCGAAAAGGAAAACCATCCAGCGCCCAGTTCTCCTCATCCACCGCTGGAGTAGAAGGCCCTAACTCCAGAAGACGCCAGTAATCCTCATCCACACCTGTGGGAACCTCCTCACTAGTGCTCTGTTCCATTGCATCAGGGTGAGACATCTCCATCTAAGAGGAGTAGTACTCACACTAAAAAATATGTTGATTCATACATCAAGCTTTGTTTTGTTGTGATTATCATCTTTAAAAAGTATGCATAGAGCTCTTCAAAATAATAACTGTTCGTAATTGGAGTATTCTTTCACATCACTTGGTTATTATAAGCTTAAAAATTTCAAAAAGAAGAAAATGTAAAACTTTCTATACTACATTGAATCCATACTGGTTCGGTTTCCTCTATTGTGATTAAGACCCCGTTCCCCATGCACTGTCCACTAAGCTGGTTGGGGTGATGGTAAAAGTTGTTTCTGGAGCCTGTCTCCCTTCTGTATACCATATAAAAGCACAAATCAGATAAATACTAGAGTTATGGAGAGCGAATGCACCTTCTACTATCGTTTAAGTTTGTATTCCTGCTGAAGAAATTGTCAAAGAGGTTAATAACTCCTTCATTGTTTGTCTTGATAGTCCTATCTGTTTCTCTAATACTATTTTCCACAGTACTAATAATATGAAGACAAAAATAAAGCAATCTGTCAGAATTACAGCAAGGACATAGTCTTGAAAAACCTCTAAAAGGGTTATAAAATGAATGATAACTCCTAAGATGCTAGAAAACATAGTCAAATCTATATAGAAGCCATCCCTTATGTCTAAGCATGCTAAGTAAATCGGTAAAATCAATGCAGGAGCATCACGGAAAAAAAACTCTACAGGAAAATCTCTACTCAGGGTTCAATACCATATAAAGGATTCCTAAAATGAATCCTCTAATTACAGCCCATCCTTTTCTTTGAGTAAGCCATATTAATAGTATAACAGAAGTAAACAGCTGGCTTATCATAAGGCGAACCATGTCACGAATTTCGTCTGTGCTGAGAGTCAAGTTGTCAGTGGAGGTGTCGGGTGAGGCCATGTCAATTTTCTTAGTGTCAGGGACTCGGAAGTCAAGCAAAACTAGAAAGTTGTCTGATTGTTGTCTGTCTGTGTCTGAGCAGAAACCAAGTCTGCCAAGGGTCCGTTTCTTTATTATAGTAAAAATCCTTATTCACTTATCTTCCGTCTGACAGGTGTTGTTCGACCACTACGCATCTCTCGCCTCTGGGTTGTCCTCCCAAAGATAAAATAGACAAAGGTCCTCACACAGAGAAATAGAAGCTTCAAACACAGTTTTAGAAGTTCTCCAATTATAAATTTAGCAAGTGGCAATAAGCCAGGTTTATGTAAAATGCCCACAATTATAGCCAAGGCCACCACGATAAGGACTGGTATTATCCATTTAAACCACCAGAACCAACTCTTTATATTATCCCACACAGATGTAACCATTGATTTTGCTTGTTCCCATGTTTGTTATAGCCCCCCTAAAAACTCTTGAGGCACCCCCAAACGGACCATTATAATGTGATTGTAACAATCCATCCTGCCCTTCTTCTGTTGGCCCAGGAGCATAGCCTCGTTTACAGTTCTTTATCAGGGAATAATTTCTGACATTCATCTCACAGATCCTCAGTGGAGGTGGGGGATTTCTGAAACGGACCCCATACACACGGATGTGCACGGATTTTGTTGTTGCCCTGGCCATAGTAGGCTGTTTGCTGTGTGTGAGCGTGACAAAGGCTCGCAGGAACTGTAATAGGCTTGCACGAAGCGGGGCTGTGTCGTCATTGTTTTTAGCCAGACTTGTGTTTCGCCCATTTACACGACAACGATACGATGGCATTACTATAAGTTTCCATTCTGCAGCCCGTTTTTAAAAGTTTGCTGTTTCAGTCCCCGAAAATGCCATGCTCGTATACACAGACGGCCAAAACGCAACAGAAGGTTTCCGTTTTTGGGTGAAACGGTCGTCATGTAAATGGCCCCTGAGTCAGAGCGTGTGAAGGGTGGGAATGCTGGCTCATCAGACCTGCAGAGGGTGGTTTTCCTCAGTGTGGGGGGGCTCACTTCCTGTAGTTAGTTGGGTCTTTCAGGCCTCTCCCTAACTTTCCAGTCACAGTGAAGGAATATGCCCAGGTTGTAGGCTCCATTCCCTCTGGTTCACTCAATCTGTGCAAGGGTTCTCTTTGCCAGGCTGTCAGGGCAATTCCACCTGTTGAAACTCCATGTGGAAAACTCTGTTTCTCTCCATCCCATAAGAACAATAACAAAGCCATCGGCTCTCTGTTCCAAAATGAGATTGTCACCAAACCTTATGTCATGTCATACTGGAACGTCTTTGTGAGAGATATTCCCTGGTCGCAGGTCTGGTCATTATCCTATGGTTACTGTATCACCAACAAAGTCAGAGAGGTCTCCTTCAAAATAATTCACAAGATCTGCCCTGTCAAACATTTAAAAAAGACATAGATTCGCGCTGCTCTCTGTGTGTGGCACACACTGAAACAAAACCTCATCTTTTCTGGTTTTGCAAACACATTCAGAAGTTCTGGAAAGACTTCTCCAGATTTATTCACGATACTATGTTACAATTTTTGTGTCGAAAGAGCAATAAAAACATTTTTTTTAAAACACTGATGCAGGATCATTGGCTGAAACCTTGTTCTTCAGCTTTTCAGTACAATCCCTCTTTGCTACACTGATTTCGTTTGTCAGTCTGTTTCTGGCCTGGTGGTACAGAGTCTGTCCCTGCTTCTGTAGCCCCCCCTCCTTGGCCTGGCAAAGTTTTCTGAGGTTGGCTGTAAACCATGGTTTGTCATTATTGTATCTGCAGAAGGTTTTTGTTGGCACACAAGTCCTCACAAAAGCTGATGTAAGATGCCACAGCTCTTTCAGACGGGCGTTGTGCAGCAGCAATGAAATGAATTTCCTTCTCTGTGACCCCTTTGGTTTGTTCAAACTGGACCAACCCAAGGCGTCACAATGCCACCTCGGTGTGTGTGTTCAGTGTATGCCAGCATTCCTCAATGTTAAAAGCCGTGATGTACATCTCAATCGCGAGCATAGAAGCTGACATATTTCACTATCTCCCCAGTTAGCAGTCATTTTCTTAGTTTGTTATTCAAATAACAGATTTCCTGTTGCTGTTGTTTCCAATTGATGAAAATAGACTCCAAGTGAGGACGCCATGATTTTTATCACACTGTGACATCTGTGCACCGACCTTTGTTTATGATTCCACCTCCTCTCCTTTTCCCTTTGAGCTCTGTAACACGGTCCACTTTCAGAAGTTGAAATCCTGGCAGATGTGGTGAAGTGTCCGTGGTGTGCTTGCTAAGCCAGGTTTCAGTGAAGCACAGGGCTACAGATTTGCCAAAATCCGTGTTTGCTCTGTTGATGAGCAGCAGTTCGTCCATCTTGTTGGTCAGAGAGCAGACATGCGGCAGATGAATTGATGACAGTGCTGTTGAAAACCCCGCTGTCAAAGTTTGACCAGCGCGCCAGCTCGCTTCCCCAGTCTGCGACTCCTGCATCTCCAGCAAGTCCCATAGAGAGCCGCCCGCCGCTCCTCCAACTAGAAGCTCACTCAAACTTTCCGCAACAATAAAGGGGAATAGAGGGACAGCTGAAGACTGGACAAATAAACAAAAACAGAAAAGGCACCAGAGAGTGCAGAACCGAGGCTGCCATCTGCGGCGCCATCTTGGATGCATCTAATAATTATGATCCACCATTCTGCAGCCATACTTTTCATACAGAAGGGCGAGGCACAATAAAGGCACAGAAGTCGCACCTTTAAACGTTTTTGAAAAAGGGGCTATTGAGACCAATGCTGCCATCCAATGTGGTAGAGAGCATAGGGTTTTTTAAAAACAGTTCAGCACCTTGAGATAATAAACAAGTATAATGTGTACACAGATTTAGTGAAGCCAAACAAGCTCAACTTTAACCTGCTTATCTCAAGGGTTACCAGTCTCTGCGTCAGCTCGTCAAGCTGTCAAAGCTCGAGGTGCCAGACGAGATCACCAAAGTCGTCGAGCCAATCAAAGACAATGATGCTGCTATCCGTAACTATGGAGTCCAACAGGCGGTGAAGATGTGCCGTCAGCTGCTGGACAGTGGAAAAGTACCAGGCCTCCATTTCTACACACTGAATCGAGAGGTTGCCACCATGGAGGTTCTTCGACAGCTGGGTCTGTGGATAGAAGACCCCAGGTCAGTCATTCCTTTGCCTGTTTAATATCAACTCCCTCTTAATCAACAGCATCCGCTTAAATCTGCATCAGATGTTCTACTTAGCTGACCACACTCTTTGACCTCTGACCTCCAATAATACCAAAATATATTATCACAACAATTATATATATATATTATATATATATATAATATATATATATATATATATATATATATATATATATATAATATATATATATATATAATATATATATATAAATATATATATATATATATATATATAATATATATATATATATATATATATATATATATATATAATATATATATATATATATATATATATATATATATATATAATATATATATATATATATATATATATATATATATATTCCATTTATCAGTCCATTCAAAACAAAAAATCCTTAGTCCATAAGAACACAATGTTCTCATGTTTGAACCCTCAATGCACAATGAAAATTGTAACTTGGTATTTAGTACACTAACAGCATAGCCGATTTTGCAGTATGTCCAAAACCTTAATATTAAACCAATAAAATGTGGATTGCATTCTGTTTAGTGGGAGATATTCCAGTAAACAAGCACTAGTGACAACAACAAAATACTGTAATTGGAAAGCACAGCGTTTTTTCTTCTTCCTCTTTACATACAGTACCAGTCAATAGTTTGGACACAGTTTCCCATCCACTTGAATGGGAAACTGTCCAAATTTTTGACTGGTAGTGTACGTTAGACTGCATTACTGCCCCCTAATGTTTTTTAATGTTCCAATTGACAGTTATATTTTTTATTTAGTCCAATACTGTGCTGATGTTCCATCAGTTTCTTCATTTTACTCCAGTTGTCCAGGTTGCAGAACGAGTGCTTCCTCCTTTGAGCCATGATGGTGTTACAACATATTTGGTGACTAAATTTTTTTACAAATAGAATGATATTTTTCTTAATACAGAGAGAGTAAATTACTGGTTTTTATATATATTAAAAAATTATTTAACTTGACCTCAACTGCCACCCGTTTTAAAGGACGAAAATGCACGATTGATTGTGGAAGTTTCTGCTAAATTCTTGACTCGTGTACAGTGACCCCATAGTACTGCATACGCACACACACGTATCCAAGTTCTTGATAAATGAAAGATTTTAACTATTGACTACACACACAGCTCATAACTACGGAACTGACAAATGAACGAATTAAACTGATAAAATAACTCTAGTTTTGTTGCAGGAAAAAGCTGTATAGAATTGGTCGATGTCACCTCACTTGTCCGACCCATCATTTGATTGGTCTTTTTCTTTGGCAGACGGCCTCTTCCCTGGGCAGTGAGCGCCCATCCCAAACGGAGGGTTGAAGATGTCCGACCCATCTTCTGGGCCTCCAGGCCCAAGAGCTACATCTACAGAACCCAGGACTGGGACGACTTTCCCAACGGCAGATGGTGAGCTCACTTTCGTATGATTTTGTGATGCTACATTATTTAAACAATTTCACATTCCTACATCGGATTATAATGGAGATTAGATTTGAAGTCTACTGGCAAACAACTAAATAAAGTCAATGTCCTCAGGGGAAACTCTTCATCTCCAGCTTTTGGTGAGTTAAATGACTACTACCTGTTCTACCTAAAGAGCAAGTCATCCAAAGAAGCCCTGCTGCAAATGTGGAGCGAGGAGCTGAGGAATGAAAAGAGTGTCTATGACATCTTCACCTGCTACATCACAGGCCATCCAAACAGCAATGGACACAAGGTAGACAAGATGGAACAATGTACACTATCAATTCTTACTCAACTAACTTGTTTCTTGTAACACTGTTGAATTTGCTAATCTTGGATAAAGTACTTGATCTCAAATTGAACTTTAAGACAGATGAAAACCTGTGATCAGCACTAGGATTGGGTCACAAGATTCAACTTAAAGTGTCTGACACATTTCAGTTCAGTAAATAATCTTACTTAAAGGATCAGTTCATAATTTTTACCCCCTGACCATGAAATGACAGGGGGAATATAGTCATCGGTAAGTCTGTCATCATGACCAAGATCCAAGATGGCACAGCAGATGGCTGCCCTGGTGTGTTGGTGTGTGTTGTTTTGTCTAGTTCTGTTTGTTAACTGTGTTTTGTCATGTCTCGCGGCACTCTTTCACCAGAGAAGAGCTCATGAACATCCGGGCTCCAATCCCTGCAAATTTATTTATTCACGCCTTCCGTCTGGACCGGCTCAAGGCGTCACAACGCCACCTCGGTGTGTGCGTTCACAGTGTATGCCGGTGCTCCACGTGGCGTACGACGCAACAGCGAACATAAAATATGATGATATATTTCACTATCTCCGCAGTTAAGCGGTAATTTTCTGTGCTTGTTCGTCAGATACTGGACTCCCTGTTACGAGCGCATCGTTAAATCCCCGGGGGTAGGTCGCACAGCTGAACATATTACTACAACATCAATACAATGCCACACCCGTTGCGCAACGCTAGGGCACTTCATTCTTACAGACGCCCGTTTCGGCGCTGTTACTACCTTCCAAGGCGTCGCAGAGGTGGAACAATTACGCCTTCATTGCATTCAGACAGAAGACGGGGCAGAATAAAGGCGCAACAGGCCTGGAATGAAAACGCCGCCTGAATGGGGCTAAAGAGTTTTACTGCTGCTTTGAAAGACTGGGTCAGTCTTGAAAGCATGACTCTATCCTCCAGCTTCAACATACCAGTTCCCCCTCCCCCATTAAAGCATGGACCTTGGCCCCTCCACAGTTACACACCTCAGAGGTTCACCTCCCCTCCCCCACCACAGCTATGTCCATCCTGGAGAGGGATGTTAACAGACTCTTCAAGAGACAGAACCCCCGCAAGGCAGATGGACCAGATACTAGCCCCATTCAGACAGAGTTTCCATTTGTTTTTATTCCGCCCCGACGTTCTGTTTGAACGCACTGAAGGCGTAATGCGCACCTCTGTGACACCTACGGAGGTAGTAAAAGGTCGAAACAGGCATCTGTATGAATGGGGTGCACCGGCGTTGGAGAACGGGTGTGATGTTGTAGTACTATGTTCAGGTGTGAGGTGTCAGGATTAAGTATGCGGTAGCAATAGGAAGTCCGTTATTTGAAGAACAAGGACAGAAGATAACCACTAAGCTGGAGAGATAGTGAAATATATAAGCATTTACGCTTGCTGTTGCCATGTACAACATTCGTATTCGCCTCTTAACGTTGCGTAATACCGGCATTAAGTTAATATTCTGTGTTTTTCTACACATCCAAATGGTCCCACACACAGTCCAGGTTCATACAGTGAAATAGTTACCTGTCCCCCTGATAAATCCTGGGGCACCACTAGAGGAAAAAGCACTGCACTATTGACTGTAGACCAGGTTTTTCTCGGTCAATGGTACAGTTTTTTTCTGCTGCGTCAAGATAACGATGCGCCTCACTACACCTCATTTTAAAACCAACACTTCCATTGGCGCACTAATTGGTGCAAGTATGTCTGCTATTTAGACAGTGTGGGCGCTGAGCATGAAAAAGGCAATGGTGTGGGCAGAAAGGTCCCTAAAATGTGAAAGAGATCCTTTAAATCAACAATCATCCCCTAGTTGAGTAGCATAAATTGACAACAAATATAAACAAAACGTGTTCATCACAGGCTCTCTCTTCTGCTAGGTGATGTGTTTGCCATGGAATGATGAGTCTCTTGCCCCAGAGACCAACCTGCTGAAAGACAAGCTGGAAAAGGTGAACAAACGAGGAGTGCTGACCATCAACTCCCAGCCCAATATCAATGGCAAACCCTCAATAGACCCTGTAGTGGGCTGGGGACCTGCAGGAGGCTACGTTTTTCAGAAGGTAGGTGCACTTTGTGCCTTTGGATTGGGTGGTGAGGGAACGAGGTGTTAATCCTCTCGTTTTAAATTCAACAGGCCTATCTGGAGTTCTTCACCTCCAGTGAAAATGTGACAGCTCTCCTCAAAGTACTGAAAAAGTATGAGCCCCGTGTCAACTACCACATTGTTAATGTGCATGTAAGTTTAAACAGAAAGCACTCCATGTTTGTGTGTGATTGTATATTATCAGTATGTCACATGTCAATATTTTGTTTGCAGGGCCGTAACCTGACCAATGCCCATGACATGCAGCCTAACGCTGTGACGTGGGGTATCTTTCCTGGCAGAGAGATTGTTCAGCCTACTGTAGTGGACCCAGTCAGCTTCTTGTTTTGGAAGGTAACACAGAGACATGCTAATGTGCACACACTCAGGAATATTCAGCCTTATGCAGGAAAAAAAAAAGCTCAATAGTTCAAGGGAGCATACAAAATTTAACAAGAATTATTGATTTTAAAAACTCAGTATGTCATGGTTATTGGTTTCTCCCCTACTGACAGCAACATCATCACTCAAGAATGTGCTGATGATGGTGTGTATTTCTGGTTGAATGGAACCACGCACATAAAATGACTTCGTACTGTGAGACTTGGGAACGATTTAGCCTCTGTTTTCATCTCTCTTGTAGCATGAATGTCATTAACTGTCAATGAGACATTTGCATTGTAGAATCAAAGTAAACATTGTTTATATAAGAAATATAAATGTAAAACACGCTGCCAGGTAACGTGACGGCCCAAAGCAGTGGTTCTCAAACTGGGGCGTAGGCCTCCCTGTCGCCAAAGAGACACTGAAGCTCGTGTCGAGTCTTTGAAGCTTAGGGGCTGTTTACACGACAAACATTTCATCCGAAACTGGAAACTTTTTTTTGCATTTTGGCCTTCCGTTTACATGAGAACGGCATTTTCAGGGACTGAAAACGCAAACTTCTGAAAACGGGATCCAGAGTGAAAACTTTTGAAAATGGCACCTATGGTTTTCATGTAAATGGACAAACTACAAATTCGCTGAAAACGATGGTGACACAGCCACACTTCATGCATGTCTATTACGGTTCCTGCCAGCCTTCGTCGCATACATAGACAGCAGACAGCCTACTATGGCCAGAACAGCAACAAAAATACAATATCGCACTGTCCGGTTTTGTTTGTGCTGCAGACTCTGTTGAGTTTATTAACGCTCCTCCAATGTCGATTTGCTGAACCACCACTGTGATCCCATGTTTCCCTCAGGATGAGGCCTTTGCCTTGTGGATCGAGCAGTGGGCCAAACTTTACGAAGACGAGTCTCCCTCACGGATGATCATCAAATATATCCACGACAACTACTTCCTGGTCAATCTGGTGGACAATGACTTTCCTCTGGACAGCTGCCTGTGGCAGATCCTTGATGATATGTTTGAGTTGCTTGATGGTCCTCCAGAACTGCTCAGTGACGGGCAAGTCTTTCAATAAAAATCATTTTTAGGAGAAGAAAAGGACACTACAGCTGTTGATATTTTAGGCATAGTCTATTAAAGTAGCTATTAACAATACAGAGCTTTAGTAAGAAGTGGTTTGTGGTTGGTCTAACCTGAACACAGTCCAAAAGGACTTTCCAAAACATTTTTCAATATTTCTATCTCCATGAGTAGCTTCATCCTCTGAAGTAGTGGTCAACTGATTTATCATTTCTGAGCCAGCCCAAGCCTTTATGGAGTATTTGATTGCACAACAATTATCAACTACAAATAATGTCAAATAAAAAAACTATATTAAATACATCAGAGGAACCGGTAACTAGATGACAACAATGGTTCTAGACGAAAATATAAAGCTGAACAGCTATTTTTGAAAACTATGTACAGATGTGCAAAACATTCAGGAAAATGATAATAATTCCAAAATATGCTACTTTAATTTAGACATTGTTCTAAATTCCTCATCTTACAAACTACCTCATTATTCCACTTTCTCCTAAGAATTAGTATTTCCTGTCCTTTCTTTGGGCAAAGTTGTTCTCATGTAAACAAAGACACCAAAGCCTTAATAGGTGGAAATGATGAAAAAAGCCATATCTTTCAATGTTGCAAAATCACAGATTACCAACCCCCCACCCCCATCCGGATCCGCTCCAAAATTTCATGGTATCTTCCTGGTCTTAAGCCCAAACATCCTACCAAGTTTTATGAAAATCTATCAAGATGAAAGTTCAAACGAACAGACAAACGAAAGTGAAAAGCTAAACTACTTGTCAAAATCAAACTCTCTTGTGGGGCATTTCAAGTGCTATTGTGGGACCCTGATGGCCACTTTGTTGGCTTTGAGTTTTTCATGGACAGATTGTTTTAATGCAACTCTGAAGGTTGGTCGACTTCTCCATAGCATTTATCCAAAACAATATTCACTAGTCTAGACTCACCAAAGGAATGGAGGATATGTCATATACTGACATATCCTCCATTCCTTTCCAACACTCCAACAACATAAAGCAGCGTTAAAATCCATGATTATTAAATGTCCGAGGCACTAACTTAGCATTAGCTTGTAGCAGGAGCTGTCCTGAGAGGAGAGGCAAAAAAAAGAATGGTACCAACGAAGTACAGGTACAGTAGTTCATTTGTTAATCTCCAGCAAAACTCTGCAAAAATGTAGCATCCCACAAACCTACTGCCACTGGTTACTCCTAGCAATCACAATTTACTTCATTCTTAGTGAGTTAACTACTCTGGGGTCGTGAGTAAAACAAGAGCACAGTGGCAGCTCCTCTGTCATTCAGTCCTGGACAACTGAACTCTGACACCAGTGTGACATCACCTCAATAATTTATCATGACAGCTTACAGCAAAGGTGCCAATATGTTGTAATAACAATAATAATCTGTATGTATTTATTTTCCCCTGCATGTGTGTGGGGGATGTATCATCAGATCAATCTCCAATCATCTTAAAAATCCACATTTGACTGACTTCTGCATTTAGCACTCCTAGCAAATAAGCTACACTAGTTCTCATAAATGGTCACCTTGTGTTAAGAGTTTGATTAAAACCAAACGACACAGAAAAAAAGTGTTTTCAAAATGCTTTCATTTTCAAATGTTTATGCTACATTTGAATTTGATTTAAATTGACTTTTAAAGATGTGTACTGTTATAATTGGGTGAGTAGAACTTTGATGATGAACAATTTAATTGCTTGTTCATAATACTACCTACACTACAAGTGTTGCTGGAGTTTTGACCTTTTCTCTTATCCATGAACCTTGTGAGTAGGTGAAGTTGTGCCAGTAACCCCTGTTTCTAAAACTTTGATGATGACATGATTATTGTGATGACATTAGACCAATGAGTGAGCCACCAACTACTGCATTGTCTACTCACTACCTTCACATCAATGTATGTCATAATTGTTTGTTCTGTCTGATTTCTGAAGCTCATTAAATAGTTTTGCCTTATCAAAAAGCATGATGAGTGTGTGTTATCTAGTCATGCATGGCGATCATCCAGCACCTTTATCTATCACTACTGAATTTGGAATGTTACTACAGCTATAATCACTTCATTATAATCAGAGTGTGAAACACCACAGCTCAAACAATGCCCAGGACAAAGGATAGTGATGGCACTTAAATGGATTTTTTCCCCCACTAACCTGAGTAACCTATCATCACACAGAGAGGTTGTAGAGATAAATCTCACCAGTACACACACACAATGGGAGCCTGACCTAAGGTCCATAGTGCCGTCAACCATCACCAGTGTCTCACAGACAGCAGTCACCTTTGCCATATAAACCTACAACCTTGCTGAAACATCACAATATTGATCTGATGACACAACACGGAAGCTTCTTGTAGAGCTAAATAAAAACATGAAATCAGGTGTAGTTAAAAAAATATTTGAGGGTAAAAAATACGTTAACATTACCAGTAAACACCTCACTTTATATATTTTTGTAAAGTGGAAGATGGGTTTTTGGCAAATCTGACTTTTTTTTTTACTTCTTTCAAGTCAAATCAGTTTTAAGTACATAGCACCAAACTACAACAAGTTATCTCATGACACATTCCAAAAACAGCAGATTGAGAATATATTCATTAATATATTCATTACTTTACAGATACCAAACATTCTCCAATGAACAAGCACTTGGTGTGAGGAAAAACTCATTCAACAGGCAGACACCTCTGAGCAGACTGGCTCGAGGTGGGTGTCCCTCTGCCTTAAATAACAGCTGTAATAACAGAGATATCGGTAATAAAAGTATAAGCACTATAATATCCATATATCATTATTTTCATTATTTTATTGTTATTGTTAAAACATCAGTGGGTCATCAATCAGGCCCACAGCAGTAGGTTCAGCCACGATCCATAGGAACCTGCAAGACTGCGAGGAAGAAGCCAAGCAAGTAACATGAATGTGGGGAGAAAGGTAGGGTTAGGAGAGAAACTCATTGCATCATGGGAAGTTCCCCAGCAGTCTAAGCCTACAGCCGCATAAAGACGTCACATTTGGACTCATTCAACCAGAGGACATTTTGTGACATCCAGCAATTTTATATCCTTCCAAGCCATAGCATGAGAAAATTTCTCTATGTTGTTCGCAGTCAGTTGAATGTACAAAAGGTTGACATATATATCAATAATTTCAATTTATATTATGCCTACAGCTGATCTGATCTAAAGGAAGAATATAAAAAGAAAATAGTTATAGACCAACAGTGACCCCTGGGGAACACCTCATGAAAGCAGTGCAAGGGATTAAGATTATTATTACAACAGAGAGGACCAGAGCAGTGTCCTTAATACCAATGCAGTTTTATAGATGCCTTATAAGGATGACATGGACACCCGTATCCAAATTTAAATCAAGCATCATGTAACAACTCATTATGTCTGCATGGATCTTAAAAGTAACAGGAATGTCTGAACCACATTTCATGATAATCCATCCAGTTATTTTTGAGATGTTTCAATAACAAACATGAACCAGCAAAATTACCCCTTTTGGGAAAAAGCTGCTGGTGACACTGGAGGTAAATGGATCATCACTGTCCTGACGATTCATCCTCTGGGGACCATGAATGTCTGTATGAAATGTCATTGTGATCATTCTATTTCCCAATTTGTGAACTTACATGATTTCATAGTCACACTGTAGAACGGGGCAGTGTCATTGTTGTTGTTATTGTCTTTTTCATTCGAGGTCAGGTAAAAGAAGTACTGCAGCAAAGGAAAAATTTTAAAAGGTCTGTTGTTACGTCATTGTACACTTACATCTCATAAACCTAAACATGTCATCCATGACATCATTATCAAAGAAAAGGGAAAGTTCAGCAGTGCCATAAAATGCCTGTGTAGTTCAACTCTGACCTCAAATGTACAGCCCGAAGCATCATTATGGGTTGCAGCCACAGCATGACCTCTGACCCTGTATCAACTTATCTTCTGGGTAAGTACATAAGAGGTTGGGTTGCAGCTGTTGATGGTTATCATACCATGACTATCTCATACCGTTGCAACCTTAGTCAGAGGTGAGCACAGCTGCTGTCTTTGTGGATATCTGGTTCCAGCTGCAGCAGTTTCCTCTTAAATGACAGTAACAACAAGCTCTCAGAGAGCGCAAAATTCCACCAAGGCCCAACAATCATCCGAATCATCACCATCATCATCAAATCCGCCCATTGGTTTTTGCATAATCCTGCTATCAAACAAACAAACAAACCAAACCGATCACATAACCTCCTTGGTGGAGGTAATGATATGTACAGTGTCTGCACCGACATTTATCAGTAGCTGTGATGATCTGAATCTCATTCCTATAACCCCATCTAATTATCCTCATGCCATTTACAAAGATCCACTCACCTGAATCTAAACCACCAATCAGAGCCAGGAGGAGTGTCTGACTTGGCCCACTCTTTCCCCACATAGTAGCACAGCAGGCTCCTCTGAGGGGAGGGACTTTGAAGGTTTTGGACCCCATCATACGCTCCTCCTTCCTCTGATTGGTGGTTTAGATTTAGGCATGATGGATTCTTGTAAATAGCATTAGGACCACTAGATGGGGCCATAGGAGTCTGATTTTTTTTTTTTTTCACAGATTATCTATCTCATGTACTACAATGAGAACATACAGACAGTTGTAGAAAATATGACAAAGAGTTCTTTTTATAAAATTTACCTACTGCAGCTTTAACTGTTTAAGATAAAAGTTGAGTTTTTTTTGTTGCAAGTTTTTTTTTTGTTGAAATGCCCACATGTCGGTGTTACACAACACATTTTGTATTGCAGGTCGTCTCGGTCCCCTGGTCAGTCAGCCTGACCGTTGGTAGGTTATGACATGCTGACTGTTTGCAGACTGTAGATCTGGCTCTATCACCAGCTTCATAAAGGTGTTTCAAAACAAAATCAGACTAAACAATAAATTCATGTATAAAAAAGATGATCATTATTATATGAATATCAGTTACAGTCATGTATCATAACAAACAGCCACGATGCCTTGATGGAAGGATGGTCCACAGAAGCATTGATACGATTTTGATGGAAATTCTCACGCAGATGGTGGAATTTTATTTGTTTTGTTTTAAAGTTAACATTGTGAGATAAGGTATATTGGGACATTTATGTGAATAAATAATAACCTATATATGTCAGTAAAGACATCTAGAATATTTTGTTGACTGACAACAGTAATACTTAGTTGAATATTTATGAATATGTATGATTTAGTGTTGATCTGGATCGTTATCACTGTGATGTAACAAATAAGCAGGACAAGCTGCTTCTACAACTATTTTATCTTATTCTATTTTCATTATATTTTTCAATTCTTGTACTCTTTTTTTCTAACATGTTGTCTATGCTACAACAACATAATAATATTAAAATAATAAAATAGTTGTGGGAGTACAAAATGCAGCAGCTACACTTCGAAGAAAAACCAAGGAAAGGGAACACATTACTCCAGTTTTAATGTCCGTCCACTGGTTTTTGTTTTAGAATTGATTTTAATATTTAACTTGTTACTTTTGAAACCCTTTGTGGTCTACCCCCTGAATTTTGTTTACCACTGAGCTTGTGTCAATATGGATGTCATATTTTGCTAAACCTTTAGCCCCTTGATTGGACTGTCTGACTTCCTCTGATTGGATTTTCAGTACACAACGTGACAAGGACCTGATAGGTTATTTAACTCAAGCACAAAACAGGATCAGCGCTTGTGGTTAAAATAGGTAGCTTGTAACTTCAGCGTTGTGTACACGGCTGGGAAATATGTGCGTCCATCTCTCAGACTTCATGCAACCTCACTGTCGTAAATATTCCTGCACAATTTTATTTCCATGTACACAAAACATTCCTACAGGTGCAGCTTTATTACACATCCACAAACTTGAATTTGTGTGAAAACCTTTATTCACACATTCAAATACATGCATGAATTTATTTTTACATGCACACAGAAGATGATACAACAACAGAAATAATTTATGAATATTACTTCACAAGCACAAAATATTAATGACTGGTATTTGCCTTCTTTCCTTACTTCCTTTAGCAGTTACATTCCTGATAATATAAGCTAAACACACACACTCTCATACTGGTCCTGTGTCTCATTATCAGAGTGTCACACATTTAACTAAGTCAAAAATTGTACTTAGTACCTTAATCATATTTGTAACAAATCAAGTAGTCAAGTTTCCAACTATAGTGCAATTTTTTTACCACATTTTCATAAAACTGGTCAAATAAAATGTGATGTATGTATGTATGTATGTACTGTATGTATGTATGTATGTATATACTGTATGTATGTATGTACAGTATATATATGTATGTATATATGTATGTATGTACTGTATGTATGTATGTATTGTATGTATGTAGTATGTATGTATGTATGTATGTACTGTATGTATGTAGTATGTATGTATGTATGTATGTATGTATGTATGTATGTATGTATGTATGTACAGTATGCATGTACTGTATGTATGTATGTATGTATGTATGTATGTATTTACAGTATGTACAGTATGTATATATGTATGTATGTATGTATGCATGTACTGCGTGTACTATATATGTATGTATTTACAGTATGTACAGTATGTATATATGTATGTATGTATGTATGTATGTATGTATGTATGTACTGTATGTATGTATGTATGTATTTACAGTATGTACAGTATGTATATATGTATGTATGTATGTATGTACTGCGTGTACTGTATGTATGTATGTATGTATGTATGTATGTACTGTATGTATGTATGTATGTACTGTATGTATGTATGTATGTATGTACTGTATGTATGTATGTATGTATTTACAGTATGTACAGTATGTATATATGTATGTATGTATGTATGTACTGCGTGTACTGTATGTATGTATGTATGTATGTATGTATGTACTGTATGTATGTATGTATGTATGTATGTATGTATGTATGTACTGTATGTATGTATGTATGTATGTATGTATGTACTGTATGTATGTATGTATTTACAGTATGTACAGTATGTATATATGTATGTATGTATGTATGTATGTATGTATGTATGTACTGTATGTATGTATGTATGTACTGTATGTATGTATGTATTTACAGTATGTACAGTATGTATGTATGTATGTATGTATGTACTGCGTGTACTGTATGTATGTATGTATGTACTGTATGTATGTATGTATGTATGTACTGTGTGTACTGTATGTATGTATGTATGTATGTATGTACTGTATGTATGTATGTATGTATGTACAGTATATATGTATGTATGTATGCATGTATGTACTGTATGTATGTATGTATGTATGTATGTACTGTATGTATGTATGTATGTATGTATGTACAGTATATATGTACATATGTATGTACTGTATGTATGTATGTATGTATGTATGTATGTATGTACTGTATGTATGTATATATGTATGTACTGTATGTATGTATGTATGTACAGTATATATGTACATATGTATGTACTGTATGTATGTATGTATGTATGTATGTATGTATGTATGTATGTACTGTATGTATGTATATATGTATGTACAGTATATATGTATGTATGTATGCATGTATGTACTGTATGTATGTATGTATGTACTGTATGTATGTATGTATGTATGTACAGTATATATGTACATATGTATGTACTGTATGTATGTATGTATGTATATATGTATGTATGTATGTATGTATGTATGTATGTATGTATGTATGTACTGTATGTATGTATATATGTATGTACAGTATATATGTATGTATGTATGCATGTATGTACTGTATGTATGTATGTATGTATGTATGTATGTACAGTATATATGTATATATGTATGTATGTATGTATGTATGTATGTCTGTATGTATGTATGTACTGTATCCACCCCTGTTGTGTTGTGTGTGAATACCAGTTCATTTGTTGGTAGAGAAAAACAGTTAGTGGAGCTAATTCTCCCATTGGGTGCCATTAAACCACAACATCATTAAAAGAGCTTCAGTCACAGCTCACATGACAGAAATCATGGAATGCGTGATGGAAATATGACGTCTCTATTTTCTTGTTAGATGTTGTCAGCTCCTCATTGAAGTGATGAATGATGTTTCCAATACATAATTTAGTATTTCATCTGAATTTCCAGTGTTTCTGGATTTTTAGGCACAATTTCTATATTCACATTAAAAATGGTGGATGGAAACACACTTACTGTTCTGACATACTTATAATTATGAATACAGTTAAGTAAAATAATGATGACATACCATGTCAAAATTACCCTGCAGAGATTTTCCATGTAATGTCTAGTAGTGCACCATTATTGGTGTTCTGTCTTATTGTGATACTGAAGTTCACTTTTTCACAGACAGTTTATTTCCTTCAAACTGGATCATTTTGATTCCAAAACAAAAAAAATGAAACCGCATAACAGAGATGAAAAAGAAGTTCAGAGTTTAGAGAATGTTTTCTATTGTCAATCAGAAAATTACTAGATGATAAAAGTCCTGATATTAAAAGTCGAAAGCCACCCTGCTTCTTCAGCTGCAGCACATCCCAGCTTCTCACGCAAGAGCTTCTCAACTCAGGGATTGGGACCGTCCGAGGTGCATGTGAATGCACCATAACATTGATCTGACTGTCTGCGTGAAGACTAAACCTCTTCTCTAACACTGACACTAGCATTAGCTCCCTAGATATTTGAAACATGATAGTAGTATAAAGGTGTACCCTAATTGTAACAGTGCTGAACTTAAGTGTATGCATGTGTGGCAGCTTTCACAGGTCGGGGTCATCCCCCCTGAGGGTGTTGAACTCTTCAGGAGCAGAGTACTTGTCAGCACCCTGACCGGCTGCCTGGCGGAACCCTGACGCAATCTCGTCAAAGGTGCGGCCCTTGGTCTCTGGCACCTTGAAGTAGGTGAAGACGAAGAAACCAAGCAGCAGGACAGTGAAGATGATGAAGACATAAGGGCCACAGAGTTGCTGCAGGGACATCAAAAACAAAACATGGTTTGTTTACAATGATGGGTTCAAGCTATGCAATAAATCCCTGAAGCCCCTACAAGCAGGGTGGGCTGCAGTCTAAACAGGCCACGCCTTTGCCTGTGAACTAGGCAACAATATATCAATACAAAGAAGAGTTATTGGTGAATTTTCCCAGACTAGTGCCCTCATTTAGACGCATATTAGTCTCCTTCATGAAGGAAACCCAGCATGACTCAGTTCAAGATCTATTTGTAAAGCGGCACTTCATTTTACTGAGTGTTCCTGATCTAACCACGGCTTTGAAACTATTTTTAACTCTAACTTTTATATCTGTAATCTATAATGCTGCTCTGTTCTGAAGGAAAATGGCCTAACCAGGGATAGCAGCGGGGAGGCAACATATGCTTGTGTTACAGTGTTGGATAAAGGTAATTCTGGACTGACAAACTGAACACAGACACCTATATAATTTTAATTAAAGCTGTCTTACCTCCACATACTGGAAGCACATCCCCACTAAGAAGTTTGCAGACCAATTGGAGAAACCAGCAACCGCAATGGCAGCAGGTCGGGGCCCCTGGCTGAAGAGCTCAGCCACAATGAACCAGGGGATGGGGCCGGGGCCAATTTCAAAAAAGGCTACAAAACTGAAAATGGCCAAAACGCTGACATAGGACATCCACTTGAGCTGGTCCTGAGGAACACAGCACAGCAATAAAGCTTTCAGTAACTTTACTTTAAAAACCTGATGAATTAAGCAAAGGTGACCTCAAACACTTACCAACAACACCATGGCAACAGTTAGGAAAACAGCTGAGACTGCCATTCCCATCAAACCAGTTAGGTGAAGCGGTCTCCTCCCCACATGCTCCACCAGAAACAACTGCATGGAGGGAGATGAAGTATTTTACTACTACAAAATGAAGATATAATGTTACTGGAGTTAAACGTCTGGGCCTTTCTTTCTCATGGTTCTTCTGTGACTTACAGAAACCACAGTGAAGGCGGTGTTGACCACTCCTGCACCAATGGTTGCATAGACAGGCTGGGACACTCCTGCTCGCTCGAAGATCCGAGTCGAGTAGTAAAACACCTGAAGATGACATCACACAGGGAAGAGTAAATTAAAGTTTATGTTAGTGTGTGTGAACAGCTTTGTAAACTTTAGACTGGAGACCTAAACTAAGAATTGGACTCACCAAAACTACTTAAAGAATTGCTTCTTAACTCGGACGTTTACACTGATTGTCTAGTCTGGGTCCTGGTGGGAGCAGGCTAAGCTAAGCTAAGCACCCCAGATGTCACTCTTCCCATCCATCTAGCTCTTTCTGGGGATCCACAGGTATCCCCAGACCTCCCATGTGGTTTACAACACTGTCATTACATTATGGCAAATAATAATCCCATGCATATGGATGTTTATGGATTTACCAATCATCTGTATCTGGTGACATGACAGTGAGGTCTTAGCTCTGGGTAAAATCTGCCTCCTGAGAAAAACATAAATCTACCCCAAGAACTAGTGATTTTATACTTCCTGTGATGAGATACTATATTTAGCTTGACCCTCTGTAGACTGAATTATGTGACAGACACCATCCACCTGACATTGAATATGGCACAATGGTTCCTCTTTAGTCCTTTGACTTACAGCATTGATTCCAGACAGCTGCTGTGAGAGCTGCAGCATGATGGCAACAATGATAGGTTGGCGGTAGATGGGGGAGCGGAACAGCTCGGGTATGGTCACCTTCTTCTCCCTCATCATCTGCTGGCTCTCCTCCCTCATCTCCTGCATGTCCTCATTAACATCATCAGTGTTTCGCAGCTTTATCAAGTCTGGAAGACAGTACTTCAAGTTACATCCACTGTATCTGAGCCTCAAATAGGAGATATAACCCTGCCCTACACTGAGACTGACGTGTGCTTGACAGGATATGTGTGGTGAAAAGACGAGGTGTTATTCTTCTAGCAGTCGCTGATGCCCATTTAAGCAAGTAAGACACTTAAATGACTCCATGGCAGTGAACATAATGTTTGCCTCTACTCTTGTCAAAGCTATATTGTTAACAAGTGTTTTGTTGTCAAATGTGTTTATGTGTTTTCAAAATGCATTTGTTCAGGTGTGTGTGTCTCACTGCTGCGAGCTTTGCTCTCCTCGTTGCAGTTGATGAGGAGGTACCGAGGGCTCTCAGGGCAGAAGGGCAGCAGGGCAGACTGCAGCACAGCCGGCAGCAGAGTGAAACCCAACAGGAGGGGCCACAGGGAGGCATTTCCCATGATGGATTCTATCCCAAAGATCTACACAACACACACAGAACACTGCTATGTACAACAGTTTACGGTACACATTCTTTAAAAACATTTTAATAATTTACACCACTGTTCATTTCCTTTCTACCAGTATGTAAGGAGCTGCAGGCCCCCAAATGAACAAATGAAAATATGAAGTTTTGAAGGTCACTACATTAATTTTTCTGTTTATTTTGGTTGGTTGGTTGGTTGATGGGTGGGTTGGTGGGTTGGATGGTTGGTTGATGGGTTGGTTGGTTGGTTGGTTAATTTGTCAGCAGGATTAGAGACAATTTTTCATGTTTGGCCTTTCTTTCCTACTCCGCTGAAAGAACACAGTGTGTTCCAATAATTAAACCTGATCAGTATTTTCTGATGTAAAATATGGAGTACCTCAGGGCTCTGTTCTTGACCCTTTATTCCTTTCTCTATATTTTTCACCTCTTGGCCAAATCATACACATTTAGCAGCAGAGCATCCATTTTATTGCTAGCTTTAGCCTTCTGCATCGGTAGTTAGGGTTAGCGCTACAGGGTGATGATTAGACCCTTTTAGCATGACATCATAAATGAGGGGGCATATGCAACAGCCACCATTCTAGAGGTAACTACAAAGGTAAACAAAGTATAGTGAGAGCAGCATGTAGGCCTACGAGTGATTTTTAAATCCAAGTGTTTCCAAAAAAATACAATGAACAGTGATCCCACATTGATTATCAATAGGTGTTAGCAATGAATAATTCATATGCTGTGCTGTGTTTGTTTGAAGCAGGAACAAGAAGTGTTTTTTATGTTTTACCTTCAGGGATCACTAATCAAGGAGACCAAACAGAGGAGCTGTCTGAAAAACTGCCTCATCAGCAGATTGTAGTCTTCCACACCATCCAAACATACTCCCATTTGTTGGGATCATATCATATCATATCAATACAGGGATGTATTTATTTTTAGTAAAATTAATTAATTATCTAATGAACTATAGACAGATCTCAGTTCTACAGTGTGAAATGGATACAGTGCACACGTTTCATTTATCACAATTCAATCATTGCCCCAAAACGAATGTGGACTAAATTTCTGGTGAAAAATCATAAAGTTTAGATTACAATCTACTTCCCGTCACTGACATAAAACAGATTATTTCCCTGGATACATCCAAACTCCTTCAGCCAGTTGGATACAAACTGTAGGCTGTCAAACTCTTGAAAACTTGAAAATCTTCTCACGTTCAAGCACTTTGCTTAATATCTAAGTAATTAATGATGTCATGATATGTGTTTTCGGGCCATATGCACATCTGCAGACCACTCTCTTCTCTCCACCTCATAGGGATGAGTATTGCTGACTTGGGCCAGATGTGGGGATCATGGGAAATCTTACAGCTAAAAGGTTTTAATTGGCTTTATAAGCTGCAACCACCAACACCAACCTGAACGCCATCAGTGTGAAGCTGTTAATGGTAATACTACCGCACTACATGGTTAAGGATCCCACCTGAGCTATGAGAATGCCGATCACTACACCAAGCTGATGCAGAGTGCCTAATGCGCCACGGACAGATGTGGGAGAGATTTCTTCAACATAAATAGGCACAAAGCCAGTGGAGAGGCCGGAGTAGACACCCACGATGAAGCGTCCAATGATGAGCATCTCAAAGGAGGCAGCCAGCTTGGAAAATCCCATAAACACAACAGCAATGACGATGAGCACGTTGGCCATGAGCATAGAGTTCCTCCTGTGGAGATAACAAGAGCATTTGTTAATGATGTGTTTGTCATTTTTAAAGGAAGGTGTCATTAATAATATTGTTGGTCATGGGAGGAGGCGTACCTGCCGAAGCGGTTGACGAAGAGGCCAACAGAGAAGGAGCCGCACATTCCTCCCACAGAGAAGATGGCCACAGAGAGGGACCACAGAGCTGTTAGAGTGGACTGAGAGACGGGCTCTGAAAACCTATTGGTCCATGTCTCATTGTAGAAGCTCTCAATGATCTAAAACACAAAACAGCATCCCACAGGCTCAATGGGTAAGATGAATAAAGAAAGATTAAACTTGATTGGTTCCTCTTTCCTGTTGGTTTTTCAGTCGATCCAGCACTTTTGTTCATGTTGAAGTATCTCAATCATCATCAGGGTGGGGTTTTTTTGTTGTTTTTTTTCAGAGTGAAATTTCTCAACAGCCATTCAGTGGATTTCTACACTTGATACGGAAAGTCATGGTCCCTTGAAGATACAACCGACTAACCTCTATGATTCTCTGCCCAAACTAAAATGTTGAACATTTTACGTTATATACAGTATATCATCATCTTGAGTATCCTAGCATAATGACCTAGCATTTCTCTCAATGCTTCTCTTGCCAAAGTTCAGTCTCAAGGAGTCACTATCATGGCTGGTGACCCTGAATCTTGATAAATTTCCAGCTAAGATGTCCAGACATTGACTAGTACAGTATAGGAAACTACCGGCTCTGTCACTAGTTAAGTCAAAAGAAAACTTAATTCTTTTCCTTTTCAATTATATTTGGGATATCTCTCACGTCTGGGACCTCCCTGTAATTTGACATGTATTTAATGAAAGCCTAAGGCCGGGAGAACAACAGAAAACAACTCTGAAAGGTGCAGAGCAGAGCAAGCATCAGTGAGTGCAGAAATGACATTGATTAAGTCAGACACAGCATGAAGAGGGGCAGCTGGGGTGGGGGTAGTTTATAAAGGGGTTTGCTGATGAAGCAGCAAGAGTAGGCAGGCTAAAGCAGCAGATTTGCCAATTGGATGGCTTTAAGATCAGCAGCTATCAGCTCATGCAGCTGGGATAATCAGTTTGACTTCCACAGCCTACGTGAACGTACTCTGTGCTTAATATTTAGTGGAGGAACACCATTCCAACACGCATCAAACTTCTCTGTACCCCCACCTTGATTGTGGTTGGGTCACATTGGGTCATCACAAAACAATCTAAATGGTCGTCCACCTACAAGCACAACTTCTTAAACTTGTCAGGTAACCTTGAGCTCCTTAATCCCTAATGCCTCCAACATACTGCTGCATATCTCATTAACCTGCTCCCTGTCAATTCAGATTTCTGTCAGACCACCTTCAGAGGCCATTGACAGGCTCAGAAGCTTATTAGTTACCTTAGAGACTGAGGTTAACATGCAAAATCCAAACATCCCTGACTCAAACTGGTGACATTGTTGCTGCCCTAAAACCCTCCACCCCACCCATTAAAAGCCCAGAACATCTGTTGCCATTATACTAATAATTATTGCATCCAATGTAACCAAATAATCTAAGTGTCGGTTTTGAACTGTATGCAAAATTAGGTAAAGGTACAACTCCATTTCCAAAAAAGTTGGGATGCTGTGTAAAATATAAATAGAAACAGATGTGATGATTTGCAAATCATTGAAACCCCACATTTAATTGAAAATAGCACAAAGACAACATAACAAATGTTGAAAATGAGAAATTTCATTTTTTTATTTTTTTTATTATATGCCCATTATCAATTTGATGCCAGCAATACATTTCAAAAAAGTTGGGACAGTGGCAACAAAAGACTGGAAAAGTTGTGAAATGTTAAAAGAAAACACCTGGTGGAACATCTCAGAATTAATGAGGAAACAGGTTAGTAATATGATTACATGATATGATTATTAGATACTTTCTGAAGTAAAGATGGGGAGGGGTTCACCACTCTGTGAAAGACTGCACTGACAAATAGTGCAACAATTTAAGGAAATTGTTTCTCAACGTCAAATTGTAAAGAATTTGTGGATTTCATCGTCTACAGTAACAATATCATTAAAAAGTTCAGTGAATCTGAAGAAATCTCCATGCCAAGGGACAAGGCTAAAAACCAAAACTGGATGGCTGTGCTCTTCAGGCCCTCCGACGGCACTGCATTAAAAACAGACAGGATTCTGTAGTGGACATCACTGCATTAAAAACAGACAGGATTCTGTAGTGGACATCACTGCATTAAAAACAGACAGGATTCTGTCTGTAGTGGACATCACTGTATTAAAAACAGACAGGATTCTATAGTGGAGATCATTGCATTAAAAACAGACAGGATTCTATAGTGAACAGCATGGCTCCATAGTAAAAGAGTCCAGTGCTAAACTGACCTGCCTGCAGTCCCTCAATGTCACCCACTGAAAATGTTTGGTGCATTATGAAATGTAAAACAGAACAAAGGAGACCCTGAACTCTGGAGCAGCTGAAATCCTCCATCAAAAATGGAAAAGATTCCACTTTCAAAATGACATCAGTTGATGTCCTCAGTTCTCAAACGCTTACAGAGTGTTGTTAAAAGAAGAGGTGATGCAACACAGTGGTAAACATGACCCTGTCCAACTTTTTTGAAACGTGTTGCTGGCATCAAATTCTAAATGAGGATATCATTTTCAAAAACAATTACATTTTTCTGTTTTATCATTTGAAATGTTTTCTTTGCGCTGTTTTTCAAGTCAAAAGTCATACATACAGTGACAGACAGAGTAAAAGATGAATAAAGATAGAAACAAAACATTATTAAATTCATTTTTGTCAAAAAGGTTTTATGTGGAGACAATATTTATCAAAAAGTATCAGTTCTCTATCATTTTATTATTATTATTATTTGATTTGTGCATTATAATGCATTTATTTATATGTACACCAGATGATGACATGAATTTATAAAAATAATAAAAAATAACCTTCAGTTTACTTACATGTACTGTACTTGTTTTGTTCATTTGTTTTTGATTTTGTTGTTTGCTATATTGTATTTTTTCTTTCTCATTCATTTTCCACATGAAAAAATACTCACATTCTGTGGAGCATTGATGACACCGGTGTTGTAACCAAACTGGAAAGAGCCAATCACAGCTGTCCCAACAGCAATCATCAGCTGGGGCGTCACCTGTCGTTAGTGAAACACAAATAAAGGTCTGAATTTAACGAGACAACGTACACGTCTATTTGATAAAAAGTGTTACAGTCTAGTCTGTAGATTTAAAGGCCTCCCACAGAAACTAGTCGTCTTGATAAAAATGTTTCAGTTTTTCTTCATCATGTTTTTATTACACTTGTCATGCTATATCTTCTTAACTAACTACAATTAGACACGAGCCCATGAAATATTCTTGAACCCTATTCTCTGCCATGCCATCTCTACTCTCCAGGCCAAGTGTCATCCACTCTTGTCTCTGATCATCTTTACCAGTCACTGTTATGATAATGGGTTTGGTTTATATTTTCTTTCCTGTTACACTCACTCTCCTTTTTTTCAGTAACTTTCCATCCTGTGTTTTTGTTTTCCTGCCTGTTTGACTGTCGACCCTGTCCTGAACCTGGTCCTCTCTGTCCTCTCCTCCCCGGTGGAGCAGTGTGTATGTTCCCCTCACTGTTTTCATGTTTGTCTTTGTTCATCGTGTGTCAATGTTTGGGCCTTTTCATTGAGTTTATTCCTTGTGTTGTCTGACCTTTGTATTGCTTTCCTGGTCCGTGTTTATTTGTTGAATTATTTGACTCATGCTTGCTATCTGTCAGAGTTTTGCCTGGTTGTACTGCCACCCCTGATATTGACCTTTGCCTGTCTCCCCATGTCTTAAGCCTTTTGTTCATTGCTTTTTTGCAACAAATTATTTTCACCATACCAGCTCTGTCTGAAGTGTCTGCATCTGGGTCCAAATTCTTCCTGCTTTTTCTTTGCCTGAATGTGAAAGTGTGATACTGCAGCCCATTTTATTATTTTAATGACACTCATTTTTAACAATTTCAATTGAGACATCTCTTGTTCAGGCAAAGTGCATCAGGCGAATATGCTTCTGTCTAATTTCTTTTAATCTATTTATTGTTAATACAAATGATTCTATGTTCAACCATGTGGAGTAGCATGTATACATATCAACCATTTAAAGGTTGTAAATTCAAAATTGTTGCCACTTTACATGCTGTTACTATCATTATTTATTGATTAATAGTTATTCCCTTGCAAATAAAACTCATTTATAATGATTTATTAAATGATATATTTTCTACTGTAATGGATCAATCTAGTTTTGGTATGTTTACTAACTGTGTAAAACAGACTTTATAGAGTGTAATTTATAATATAAATGTTTACAATCACTTTTTATTTATTTTCAAGGAGATCAGTGATTAATGATTAATGTGATCTGCCCTTCTAATTTATGACTGAGTGACCATAGTTTAGATGTATTAGTTTCTAAACAGCGTGAACATGATTATTAAATGCCACCAGATATTTATTGATCACCACCAAGCATTTATAGATGACTGGTGCATCACAGGTGGTTTAAACTCAGGCTGCACAATATATCATTCCAGCATCTACGGACACGCAATGTCAAGTGAGGCTAGTTAACTCCAAGACATGTTACAACTTTTTGCTGCTTGATATAAAAGGGAAACTAGAAGTTCTTATTTTCCATGACTGACCTACATGATTTTTTAAGCCTGTTGTTAGAATAGGTAGATAATATGTAAATAACACAAATGTGACACACAAGTCCATTTGAGAGGTTTATTAAAAAACATGCTACTTTTCTCAAATACTTCTCCACCTTTTCTCTCCCCACTTGTCTCTGTCAGTGTCAGAATCACATATGTGACACTGAAAGTGGACGAGGACTGAACCAACAGTGGTGGAACTGGGGGGGGGGGGATTTGTTTTGTTAGAAGATAATAGACTTTTCAAGTCCCCAAAATGATGACAATTATACTTAACTGTGTATCTGTACATGAAAAACACACAACATGTATCTGTTGAAATTTCCTGTGCTGCTTTTTTTTAAATATTTGTTTTTGTTTTTTTATAATGTAATTTAATTGGCCATCAAATGACTGATAGCAGGGAAAATTAGATAAACTGTGACCCTTTGGGCTTTCCATACTTATGTGAGTGCATAAATAAATAAATGATGTCACCCATGTCTGTATTCACACATATGTGCTCTGGCTGTTATTCGATACCACTATCACAGCGACAATATTCACTCAGTATGACCTTATATTATGGATCATCAGTAGCTGCTACCATTACCGACCACACATAACTTGACAGACTTGCCATCCACCAGTAGACCAGTCAGTTTATAGCATTGTCACATACTGCTCACAGTAGTTACCTTGCGGATGTTCTCCATCCCGGCGTCTTGGATCACTCACAAACTCCAGAATACACCTCCACCCTAAAGAATCCAGGTCAATAGTAATCTGTCAGGTCAATATTTCCTATTTTCTAACAAAACATGTCGTCATGTCGCTTTGCTTTCTGAAATATAATTTAGTCCAACATGAATGTAAACAAATCTTTTTCAGTATCTGTGTCCATTCACCTGCTCCAGTAAGCAGCTTAACGACGTCAGCGGTAAGTGGATCTTAATGGGCTGCCGAGCAGCAGGAGAATCACTGAGCTGATTGGCTGAGAGGAAAACACACATGTGTTGTCAGAGTCTTAATAAAGTGAGTGTTTAATAATCCTTTATTCCGTATTATAGATGGATTAAATGTTGATCAAATATCAAACAGAATCCTCCAGAAGATAAAAGAAATACTGAGAGCACATAAGAAGAGGACAAACAAATAATTAAATAAATAACTTCTTTGTATTAAGACCATATATTGCAAACATTGCACATGCAAGGGATGTGAAAACGCAACATTAATTTTTTTTGCAGGGGCAAATTTGAGAAAACCTTTTCCATGTTTAAATTAGTTGTTGAGTTTTGTGAGTAGTCTTGAGTCTGAAAACACAACTTTGAGAGAAATAGCTACAATGCCTTATCCAACTAATCCCTTCTGCCTTGATAAGATTAGCCACCCCTATAAAAAGGCACAAAGATTGGGGAGGAAATGACATCTACAAGAATACCACGGCTTGGCAGCACGACCAGAATTGTGCTGTTGGCATGGTAGAGGCAGGGCAGTCCACCCTCCCTCTGTGTGTCTACATCAGCATTGTGTAGCCAGAGGAAAAACGACAGACTGTGCCCTGGTCAACCATGTGTGATGACCCAGAATCAGGATCAACATCTCTCCCTGCTGTGCCTCACAAAGTTCCCACTGGCAGCAGCAGAGACCACTGGGCCCCATGAGAAGCCTGTACACAGCAAAATAATGAGAGATGTCTGAGACATGATGGAACTCGATGACCTTACACTGGAGCTTCGACGAGACGACATCCTGTCACAGTTGTGGACTGGGCTGTGATGAGCTCTATTAAAAACCTGTGGGGTTTGTTGAGTGAGTGCAACAGTATGAATCTCCTCCATAGACTCAGCAGCATCACTGCTCTAATCAATGCTGATGGAACACAGTAATCAGTGACTGTGTAAAATACTCCAGTTATGTCTCCTGACAAATGTATGCTGCTTACTTTTTAGGTGTTGTGTTTATTACAGATTACATTAAGTTAAGAATTAAAGGTTAATAAGGAACAAAATACAGGCTGTTATTTTCATACAACACAAACAACCCAAACAAAGACACAATGGCTCTCTGTCAAACACTTAAAGTATATTTTTACATTTTTATATTTTTCAACATTGATACATGCATCCCATGGCCCAACTCTATCAAAATGATAATAATCAATAATAATAATAATAATAAACTCTCTAATTAAACAAAAGAAAAAGTGAATGAGGTTTTGGAGAGAGTCAATTAAACATTTACGATGTTCATAATTATGTCAGGGAGGGATTTTGATAGAAGACATAACAGGGTTCCAGCATCTACTCTGATTGGTTCACAAGTCAGGTCAACAAGTCAAAGTCAAGTCAAACTTTATTTATAAAGCACATTTAAAAACAACAAGGGTTGACCAAAGTGCTTTACAACGTAAACGGTACAGCAAGAAAACACAATGCATCATAATAAAAATAGTGAAATCAGACTCAACAGACTCAACCAAAGTGTCATGGGAGGTTAATAACAGTGATAAAATGTTTTCCAGTTAAAATCAACAGAGACTGATGGATAAATAATGACAGCAGACGTTCAAGGCTATATCGGAAAGAGATCCGATCACTCTGCAGTCAGAGATGGAACGGCATGATGGTTAACAACAAACAGTAAGTCTCTGGCCTGCAGCGATCCACAGATGTATAATGTTTGAATCATTATGTCGTTTATGACATCAGTGACCCCTGACTTAAGGCTCCACATTGAGTGCACGGCAGCTGGTCTTATGAGTAAAGACGTACGTCGCCCTCTCTCATGGTCTCAGCTGATGTGATGCTGCAGGTGTTAAATAATGAATCTGAGACACCAACAGCTGTTGACCACAAACAGAACATAAGCTGTGTTGTTTCGGTGAAATCCAGGATGCATTCAGTGACATCTGAACGACATTACTGTAGATTCAGACATGAACATGTTTCAGACCTGCCTGAGTCACTTTAACAGCAGTTTGTTATTAGTCTCTGGCTGAAAGGTGTGGAAATACACTGCAAACAACTCTCACTGTAAAAATAACTTCACTGACTCACAATAACAGTAGGCACAAGTAGGGCATTTAATCACATGACTGACTTGTTTCTTAAATTCCTCTGTCTATTATTATTATTATTATTAGAATTACTTTCAATTATATGACGCTTTTATCCAAGCAAATTAAAATAAGTGCATTTAAACTATTTAAATGTTTGTTTGTCTGGCTGTTAGCAGAATTATGGAAAAACTGCTGGGACAATTTTAATAAAACTTGAAAGGATGTAGCATGGGCCAAGGAATAATTCAATGAATATTAAGGGACATTTGAGAAGTGATGTTGACATTTCAGCTAGTTACACCTATCAGATTTGATCCAGACGTTCAGACTTTTCAGTTTGATCCTGACCAAAAATGACGAGTGAAACGGACCAAGGTCCAACAACCACACAGAAAGTGTTGGTCTGGATCCAAATCAAACTGAGCCATGGTTTGTTTACAGTGTGAAAGCACTTTCTTTTAAATTTCAGACTTTCAGACCAATTACAGGAAGTTACAGCGAGATTCTGTCACCAATAAACAAAAGAAGAAGAAAAACAAAGGAAAGAAAAAAATAAGTTTTTAAAAAATGAGCTGCGGTATGGTTTCTGTGAGCATGAGAGAGGGAGGATACATGATAACAGGACAGCAATGACACCTGAAGGTAAAGAAACGGAGGCAGCAGAACATAAAGGTGAGCGATGCCATGAGAAAAAATTGTGCTTTTACAAATGAGAAGGACCATTTTTCCTTTTTATCATGAACTGGGCAGAATTCTGAGCAATCAATCGAGTATAGGGAGACGCAACCCACGTAGATGATGACTGCAGGACGAAGGCATGGCATGATAAGTCCTTCAGTGTGTTGGCAAAACTGCAAAGTGAAACTAAAAGTAACCAGATCAAACATATACAATGCCACAAAAACCTTGGTTCAAACTTGCAGGTGAATCACTTTGTGCTTCCTCTGATACAAAACACACCTCTATCAGTATCTATTAAGTACAGCATCCATCATCCCAACACGGTTCAGTGTTTAATGTTTGATCTACAATCAACATGAACCTGAACAGTCTATAAAAGAAGATTAGGGTATTTGATTTTGTTCTTTATGTAACCTGATGATCTGGGGTCAGTGAGTTGGACCAGTGTCCTTTTAAACATTTGACAAACTGTGACTTCACCAGAGACACCATGTGTGTGCAGAAGTCCCTCGTGTCGACACAGGTGAGGAGTTGCTGTTCTCTCACTAATCCTCTGAGCACAGTAGCTATTTATACATCCTCTCAGTGGAGCCAATGGAGGCTGATGCCAACATGTCTGACATGTTGGCATAGGAAGGTGTCTCATTCTTACACGTTGGACCTTAACATCATCCAATACTAATGTTCAAGTTTCAATACATTTTAACATCCATATGGTATATTTCAATGCTAATCTGTGTGTATGTGGGGGGGATGTAATTTTAAAAACATAGATGTAGCTGGTGAGACATGTTGTCTGTCTACTTCTCAAAGGTGCTTACTGTTGTTCTGCTAATACTGAAGGGTGGAGTAAAAGCTAGCTGTCACAGTGAGTCTGTTCCGACCTGACAGCTTGTGTGATCGCATCCCACTTCCACACTCTGTATGTAAATAAACATGTACTGGCACAAAGGGACACCATGTAGCCTACTGAGGCTATAGTCCTCTAGCGGTCGGCACGGGTTCCATTCCAACCTGTGGCCATTTGCTGCATGTCTTCCCCCCCACTCTCTCTCCCACATTTCCTGTCACCTCTTCAGCCGTCACTATCAAATAAAGGCATAAAATGCCCCCAAAAAATAACTTTAAAAAAAAAGAAATACATAACTTGAAGTGTAACATCTGCTGAATTTACAAGAAGGCCCAAATAATTAATTATTTATCACAGAATTATTTCACAAAGTTTATAATGTTTCTCCAAACTCAACAACTCACAAAACAAAGTGATTTCTTTTAAGTGTTTTTTTAAATGGACCAAAAGGCAGCCTATGTTGTTTACCATATTTGTAAAATATGACATGTTTACCATCAATAACAATGTGTTCTTTCATAACTTTGGTGTAAACTGTGAAATCAGTTGAAACAGACAGATCACTAACGTCGGCTGCATAGATGGGCAGGTAGGAGAGCGGTTGAGTCGATTGTCCTTCATTGTGGCCCTGGACACATTAGCATTCACCCTGCTGAAGGACTGTGGCCACAATTATCCACAATGATATCCTCTGCTGGTTTTGAGATGATTCCTGCTCAGTGGGATCATGTTGATGGTCCAGGATGTTAGAGATGCATATAGCACTGAAGCCACATGCATCTGAAAAGTATCAATAGAGGTGCAATCAGTGAAGGCCCAAAAATCTCTTGTCATGAAATTAAACTGTAATCCAAATTCCAGTTAAGCGCTGATGTCTTTTATTTGTGTGTCAAGACATTTGTGGGATCACAATGGCTGCCCTCAGGCTGATGCTGTTATGTCAGCATCACTACCACATTCACCACTATATAATAGTAATGCTGGGTGGATAAAGGGTTTCTCTTTTGGACCAGGTGACACTGCGACCCTTAGGTCACTGTTGGCTGTCACCAAAAAAAACCAGAAGCCAGTAACACAGAATTATGCATAGAGGGCTAAATGTAACTTCTACAAAAGTCTACATGTGTTGAGTGGTTTCACACAGTGTCAAATATACACATATATAATAAACTGCATTGGGCTGCCTTTTGAAATCTAACAATGTTCATTTCATTAAGGAAAAGACTTGTATTAGATTCACATGTAAACTTGTTAAAACATGTTTTAACAAGTACAAGTACAAAAAATACTTACAACAAACACTACAAATGATGTAATTCGGGCACAATCTTTCCATGATTGTGCTCAAGATTTTCTCACAAATGCTCTGAGTACCTCACTCTCCACAACAGCAGGTAGCGCTATAAGTCAATTTAAGCCAGTTGAGAAGATGAGCTGTGGCAGAGCACAAACCCACGTTAGGTTTTATTATAGGGGATAAACTGCAGTAAGTTAGTTTCTGTAGTAATTCTAATTACACTCCATATGCTTACACCTGCTATACCAGAAATATTAGGGTAAGTGCTGCACCTGTGTTTTACTTCTCCATTTATAATACACACCAAACACCCCCTTACAAAAAGAAGTATACTTCAGTTCATTGTTTTAACTATATTTAAGAAAAGCTTATTTTTGGGTATTTTTTCCAAGTATACTTTACGTTGTAAGTATACTAATATCAGTACACTAACAGTTTACTCGCAATTTAACTATTTTAATACTTGTTGGGACTAAATTGGCCAACTTTAAGTTTACAAAAGTATACTTTTAAGTATTCTTTTAGTGTAAGAGTAGCAAACCTTGAGTACACAACTAGTTAACGTCTAAGTTTTATTACGTACTACAACTATACTGTGAACTATACTATAAGTAAACTTATCTGTTAGGATCTGTGTCTGTTTTTGTATGTCTCCACGTGGTTCTTTGTTTCCATCGCTGTCGGGCTGGGTGTGGTTACCTGGTTTCTCCCTCAAGCCACCACACCTGTTCATCATCATCATCATCATCATCATCCAGCTCATCTTCAGCCGATCTTCAATCAGTGGCAGAATAAGACACCGGCTCTCTTCGCCTCTCTCTTCATTACCAGTGGTAACTATTACCCTTCGGCCAAATCTGCTAAGTGATTCCTGTTTTTTTTAAACCAGTTTTTTGAACCCAGTTCTCCTTTGTCTGTAGGATCAGACTCACCTGCCTTCCTGCTCCTCCATGCCCAGCCCGATCATTCCCTGTGACGTTCTGGAGTTAATTTTCCTGTGGAGACTTTTTGTGTTTAATTAAACAGTTTATACCCTTTTTCCTGGCCTCCTCTCTGGGTCCGCTATTTTGGGTTCAGCCGGTCTAAACCTTAACACTTATAGGTGCTAGTTACAAACTTCTAGTCCACTTTTTAATTTACTTTACACCCTGGACAAGTCAGCAGTTCATCACAGGGCCACACATAGAGAGACAAACAACCATTCATACTCACATTCACACCAATGGACAATTCAGAGTCACCAATTCATCTATATTACATGTTTTTGGTGGTGGGAGGAAGCCGGAGAACCTGGAGAGAACCCATGCAGACACAAGGAGAACATGGAGACACCACACAGAAAAGTCCCAGGTCCTCAGATGGATCTGAACCCAGGACCTTCTTGCTGTGAGGCAACAGCACTACCCACTGCGCCACTGTGCCAAACTCAAGTGCACATAACCAGTTTACATCTAAGTTTTATTATGTACCGCAACTATACTGTGAACTATACTATAAGTGAACTTATAGTTACATATAGTAAATACTTCTAGCCCATGTTTTAGTTTATGAAAGTACACTTTACTCTCACCTTGTCAGTAAAACCAGCCAAATGTTTATCTGGTTCTGTTTGCATTTAAATCCCCATTTCCAAAAAAGATTCAAATGTAAACAGATGTGGAGCATATATGGTTAATATTTACCACTAACCTCTGCTAGATCACATTAAACAGTAAAAGGGCTTCTCACTTTTGTTGTTGTAAAAACAATAATAAAAAACATAAACAGTTCAAATGAACACATGGGAGAGATAAGCCATGTTTTATGTTGAACAATATAATTGAAAGAAGGTTGTCATTAATACTGATGTTGATGGATGTGAACTGGGACAGTAATGGCTTCCTCCCACAGTCCAAAAACATTCAACATGGTGAACTGGAGATGCTAAATTACCCCTTGGTGTGAACGTCAGTGTGAATTAATTATGAGTTTGTCTCTCTTTCACCAAATGTTGGTGAAATGCATTATAGAAAATGGAAGACAAAATGTGAATTTAGTGTTTTTGGTACCACTGAACTTGAGAATGTGGAGATAAAGGGAGCAGAAAGGTTCTTGGAGCTATGTTAAAACCCACCATGTGGTAGATTGTGTTGTGGTGATTGGACTAAATTTGGGACGTGTGGCAATTAAACACATACACACTCACACACATACAGGTTCTCAGTAACTGTGGGCCCAGGTGGGAGGGTGGTGTTTATCTCACACCTTTTAATATTCTCCAGTGACCCTGAACACCACACATGAGATAAAAATATGTGGAGGAGTACATAGTGCACACTCAGTGAAAATGTCTTCTTCTTCTTCTTCTTCTTCATAGAAAATGAGTTAAGGAGTTTCAGGTTGAAAAAAAATAACCATTAACCCTTTTTCTTTTAGTAAGCATTGAAAATGTGTCCCACAGACCCGAACGCCTCACAAAGCCAAACACAGACACACTAAATGGAGTGAATCAGCACAAACATACAGCCTGTGCTCCTGTGTGGAAACCATGCACCAAAATAACCATGGGAATGTGTGTCTCCTGGACCATGTGTTGTTTCACACAGCTCTGCTCAGCTGCAGGAGTCAGGTTAATGCTGGTTCTTCTGGGAACACTGGTTATTTACCTTTCCATGGAACATTTCCATATTGATCTAATAAGGTAGCCTTTTCCAGTTGGCTTCTAATGCTGAGCTGCCCAGCAGCCACGCTCTTATACAACCCTACCACCTCATCACAGCTCCTCTGTAACCACGACTCAGACAGGTCAATAGACCAGTGTGTCTGAGCAGCCTTAGGAGCCCAGAGAGTCCCACCAGAGCAATCCATCACCTGACAGAGTCACAGAGCACTTTTGCTTTCGTACTTTTTGAAGGGAAGAGGAGTGCCTCTATATGTGACATCACAAGAAACTTGAGACCACCATTTTCAACAGCCCTCCCTCCTCACTGCCTGCTCCCACATTTTCTCCCCTCTCCCCAAACTCTTCCTGAGACACTCTGTGCTTCGTTGCTGGGGTTGATCCACAGGCCAGCGTTGACCATCCTCCCAACCCAACGACACCTCTGATCCCGGGACTGAACCACACAGGCCTCCCCTCAGCCTCACAGAGCGAGCTGGGTCTGCTTCTGGAGGTAAGTCTCTCCATTCTTCTGGCCCAGTCGGAGCTGCTGTGCTGCCACGTTTTGCAGGTCTGCTCAGGCAGAGTGAAGGAGCACTAAAGAGGGGCACAGCTTTGTGTTCAGAGGTTTTCAGGTTTATCAGACTCATGCATGCACAGGTGACGCAGCTGTGTTACGGATTGTGATGTTATTTTAGGCAAATGTTTAACTCTTTCAGATTTGTTAACTATTTTCTATTTCTTTTTTTCAAATGAATAATTAGTGTCATTGTTATAAATGAGGTGACTGCAGTATTAACGTTTTTGTTTGTTTGGTTTCTCCTGTGTATAAATAGCCTATGTAATCATCAAAGATTATCTCTACTCTTTTGGCTATTTGACATTTTCTTTTAAAGGATTCAGAACTGAAAAGATAATCCAAATACTTTGGTGTAAGAAATACATGACATACTTCCATCTTTGGTGTGTTCAGGAGCTTTAAAGTCATCATGTGGAAACAACATGGATGCTACACAGAACATGTGTTCTATTTTTATAAGAAAGCTTCTTATCATCAACCAAACATTTAACTTTTGTCTACCATGTTTCTGTATCTGTGTGAGTTTTTCTGACTTAAAGCAGCATTCATGTGAATTTTCACATTTGGGAACTGAGTTTTCCAGTTATTCCGACTTGTCATTATTCTGACAAATTATTCTTCCGAATTATTTACACAAGGAAAGAGGCGACTGTGTTACATGAGCTGCATATGTACATTTTCCATGCTGTGTGGTCTATCTATCTTTCAGTGTGTGGCAGACTCTATATACAGTAACAGTTGTTTTTGTTGTTTTTTTGCTTTAGGTTTATCAAGGTGAATAATGTCAAGAAAAAAAGGCATTGTCTGTTATTGTTTTTTTTTTTTATTTCAGACCTATGGAATTATGAAGGTGCAGAAATTTTCTTAAAGGAATGTTTTATAGAGGATGCACTTATTGAGTCTCTCTCCAATATTAAGATGCTCAGATATAAAACAAGCAGAAATGTTACAAAAAACATGTAAATTTTAGATTTCTGTTTGTGTGCAGATTAAAACAGATGTCACATGTTAATCAGTGATCTTACAGGTGCTTTTAGGTCTTACGGGTGTTTGTAGGTTTGTTGTTGAACTAGATATTTCCCCTGCTCCCAGTCTTAATGCTAAGCAAGGCTAACCACATCCTACCTCTCTGTACTGAACACACAGACATGTGAATGGCATCTATGTGAACATCTGATTCCGACAGAGAGCAAGATAATCCCAACATGTTAAACTATTCCTTTAACTGCTTTATTTGTTTTAGACAGGCTTGTTTGCATGTGCTTCACCTTGAGATCACAAGGATCTGAGAGATCAGAGAGAGATTGAGAGAGATCACGTGAGGTGGTGCATCCCTCCCTGTGACATTATCGTTTTCAAGTCTTTAAGAGTGTGAACGTTTGAGATAAGATAGAAGAAAAGCTTGTTTTATACATGAGACACAAACAAGTTTAAAATTGGTTCAAAACTCCTGCAGCTTACTTACACCTATTCAGTTTAACATAATCATTTCACTTTGTATGGTTATGGTGTTTTACACCTGCTGGCTTCCATACAGGCTGAATTAAGTTAAACCCACATTTAGACATTGTGTTCTAAATTGTAAAATTAAAATAATGTGCAAAGGTGGCAGAGTCTGTCATAAACAGAAGTTTCTGTTCACAATTGTCCTGAAAGCATTGGCAAGAATCTCTTGAATCTGATTGGTTCACAGGGTGGGTGGAGGCACCTGCGTCACAAGAAATCACATCATTTGAGGTGAGCAGATAGATCATGTGACATCTGCTCGGCAACGGAACTGTGATCAACCAAATCAATACTATCAATCAACAAACCACCAATGATGCTTCTTTCAGACACACAAACCTGTTTACTCCTGTACAGAGTGTTGAGATTGATTGTGTTGTGATTGTTGAGACACCACCTGGACTACATGACACTTCCATAATAAATCTATTTTCTTATCATTAAAAATATATTTCTCATTTCTCTCTGATTCTTATTTCTCTCTGGGACACATGAATATATTTAGCAATCAGTGTGAAAATGTATTTACAAATAGAGTCCATATGATGACTACTGTACAAAATGTCAACATCTGATCTGACAGCTCAGTCATGTTTGAGCAGGGAGGTCATTCCCAGCTGTTATCATTCCGTCTGTTGTTACTGAGGCCTACAGGGATCCTAAACTGTCCAGACTTGGCTGCAGTCCAGCCTCTTATCTGTGGAGCCACGTTGTCTTTCACTGGAGTTCGGGGAATGACATAAATACAAAATATAATTCATTAGATTTCTGTCTCAGGTTTAGTTCTGTTAGCCAACTGTATAGTTTTTATTTGCAATTCCTCCGGTTGTTTAGCTAAATGGTAAAGTCTTTTGTAAGTAGTTGTCCAAATAGATAATTAACTCAAAACGGGAGTTAGGGTTAGGGTTAACCCTAACTAAGTTAACCTTAGTGGACCCAGATCGAATGCAGAAAGCTCTCAGAGAATTAACAATTAAAACTGTGTGTATGCACAAAGACGGAAATATGAATATGCATTATTTTTGTCAGATTTATAAAGCTGTACATCAATCAGACATTTTTTTTTAAATCTCAGGGCTTGTCCTGGTGCAAAGTGGTGCACAGTGCATCACTAGTGTTCCCGCTAGTGTTTGACTGATACAGTTGTCATTTTAATGCCCAGTGCCCACAGTATTAAGCAGAAGTAGTACTTGGGAGTGCTGGTCCTACAGTGTAGTGTAGTCATACGCAATATTGGCGCATTGATATCTTGAGGCAGTAGAAAGTGGCTGCACCGTTGACTGACAATGGGGCAGTATTTTTCCTGCTATTTAAAGGGTGCATCAGATAACTCTTGTGCTCTTACATGGGCTCATTAACACTGTGCGCACACTCTACTCTTTGCACATGCACGGATGCATGGATTGGCTCTGACATTATTGGAATCCACATCTACATTTTCACCCACCCATCCAGTATTTTCTCCAGTTTAGAGGCTCACAGCTTTCATTTCACTGCACCTACCGGTGTCAGGATTTATCAGGACATCTGCTTTACTCCAAACTGTTTCATTGTATCAACCTGGACTGTTTCACTGTGTGAACCGGGACTGCATGAACCTGGACTGTTTCACTGTATGAACCTGGACTATTTCACTGTATGAACCTGGACTGTTTCACTGTATGAACCTGGACTATTTCACTGTATGAACCTGGACTATTTCACTGTATGAACCTGGACTGTTTCACTGTATGAACCTGGACTATTTCACTGTATGAACCTGGACTATTTCACTGTATGAACCTGGACTATTTCACTGCATGAACCTGGACTGTTTCACTGTATGAACCTGGACTATTTCACTGTATGAACCTGGACTGTTTCACTGTGTGAACCTGGACTGTTTCACTGTGTGAACCTGGACTGTTTCACTGTATGAACCTGGACTATTTCACTGTATGAACCTGGACTGTTTCACTGTATGAACCTGGACTATTTCACTGTATGAACCTGGACTGTTTCACTGTATGAACCTGGACCGTTTCACTGTATGAACCTGGACCGTTTCACTATATGAGCCTGGACCGTTTCATTGTATGAGCCTGGACCGTTTCACTGTATGAACCTGGACCGTTTCACTGTATGAACCTGGACCGTTTCACTGTGTGAACCTGGACTGTTTCACTGTGTGAACCTGGACTGTTTCAGTGTGTGAACCTGGACCGTTTCACTGTGTGAACCTGGACTGTTTCACTGTGTGAACCTGGACTGTTTCACTGTGTGAACCTGGACTGTTTCATTGTATGAACCTGGACTGTTTCACTGTGTGAACCTGGACTGTTTCACTCTATGAACCTGGACTGTTTCACTGTATGAACCTGGACTCTTTAACTGTGTGAACCTGGACTCTTTCACTGTATGAAACTGGACTGTGTGGGACCCTTTGGATGTTTAGAAGAACACAGAATATTAATAAACATTGGATCTTCTCGGGGTGTTTGAAGATTAAAATAAAGAGCCCTGATTATAGCTGTAGTGTTATTTATTTATTTTCAGGATTTTAACCCTTTAATGGCAGGTTGTTTACATACAGTAATAACCCCAGGTTAGGGAACCCACGCAGACACAGAACACATGCAAACTCCACACAGAAAAGTCCCAGGTCCTCAGGTGGATTTGAACTAAAGACCTTCTTGCTGTGAGGCAACAGTGCTATCTACCCACTGCGCCACCGTGCTGCCTACTTTTAATTAAATATTAATTGAATTGAAATAGAGCCTCTATAAATGCACGTTTCCTTACGTGCTTATACATTTTTTCTACATTCCTACATGGAGTTTGATTGATTGATTGATTGAGATGTTTATTTCAAATATGTAAAGATAGTGGACATAATATTTACAGACAGTGAAAAGCATAAAGCAAAGAAATTGTCAAACACTTGACTTGTTTACATATTCGAAAAGGAGTGAGAAGAAGTACAAACTCATTCAATCCCACCCCTTCTCCGTAAGTCATTGATTGTACTATATTATATTATACTAAATTATACTATATTATATATACTATTAAACAATACATGTAAGTATGTAATATAATATCCAGTATATATAATATTCAATATCTGATTATACATATAAAATATAATGAATAATATATACTATGATGATTATACCTTATTTTTCTATACATATATGTACATATACACATATATACACCTACAACACATATTTACACCAACTCAAATATCTTACAAATTTACATTATCATTTACATAAAAAGAGGAAGTTAAACTAAGAAAGAATAAATATTATGTAACCAAATAAATAAATAAACACCCCCTGTAAACACCTGGTGATTTTCAAACCCCGCATTCATCCCTGTACCTGGTGAAAATCATGTCTTTATACATTATTTTAAACTGGTTAATATTTGGACATTGCTTTAACTCCACACTAAAACTGTTCCATAGTTTCACTCCACAGATTGATATACAAAAACTTTTCCTGGTTGTACGAATACTGTAAATTTTGAAATTGAATTTTCCACTTAAATCATAACCCCCTTCTTGATCACTGATTAATTTTTGAACAATTCAGAGTTGTGTTCTCTGTTCTTACTGTACTATCTAATACTCCTGGCACAGCCATGTGGGCAGCATATTCAAAGCTTTGTCAATCTCACACATCTGATTTATAAATTGCAGAAAAAAGATTCCTCATCATTGGTAGTCATCCGTCTGAGGTTTCTGAGAACATCTCCATTTGAGCCTTCCTCTAGCTGTGCTGGCTGAACTTTCCACACATATGAATTACATACAATAATTAAATCATATGTGTCTTCTAAGACTTTATGACAGTCACCAAAATGTAGTCACCATTTTGCACCTGCTCCTTTTCATATGAGTGTGTATATTAAATGCTTTGTGGGACAGTGTGTGTGTGTGTGTGTGTCTTCCTCAGAGCTTGAGTGAACCTGGGGCTTGACAGAGCCCTAAGATAGTTGGAAGCTTTGTCTAATTAGTATTCCTGGCTTGTAGGAGCCAAACTCTCCCACTGGATCATGTATGAGGATTTCCTAAAGCACAAGTTGAAATATTCAGATGGCGTATTTTGTGCGATCCTGGAGAACCCAGAGGGAACCCACACAAACTCCACACAGGTCCTGAGGTGGATTTGAACCCACAACTGTCTGAGAATGTTTTAATTTTTTCTGTGAATGTTTTATTTTTGTGAATTGAATATTTAATCATTCATTTTTAGAACCCCATAACTATGATTTTGTGACGCAATTTTGTGTTTAAATATGAAAGTATTCTGCATCAGGTGGTTTTAAGCTGTTTGCGTTTCTTTTCCAGACTTCACCTGTTGAAACTTTTCATCTATCAGAAGAAATAAGTCATCCCATGTACCTCTCATGAGTATGGAAATGCAAAAGTTATCAAATGGTAACCACCACCATAACGTTGCTGTGCCTGTGCAGGAAGGGTATGTGTGTCCTATATGTATTCTCTTTGCCACTTGCTATAAATTCAGGATAAATCAAGCATGTCCATAGTATCTAAAGCTGAAGAGGTATGGTCTGACTTTTTGTGCTTGTGGTGGATATTTCAGAGTCCCAGCAGAAGAAGAAAAGTTCCTGCAAAACAAGAGTGATGGATCGAAGAGACCTCAGTTCACAGATGTTAGTGTGAGAGAGAGGCAGAGGCATGCAGGCTGTTCATTTTGATGAAACGTCTTCAGTGCACCTGTCCTCATGACTTATGTATCATGTATTTTTTTCATTTTAATCTGAGGATGGTACTGTCTGTGCCTGATTATTTAGTTGTTGTAATATATAATATAAAATAAATAGCTCAGTATAGCATGTTTGCAAGTTTATAGCATCTATAAATAGCTGTTTTTAAATCAAGGAATATAGAAATAATGCTGAGAAAGAAGCATTTTTTATCAGGGGGGGGGGGGGGGTCCTACAAATCATCCACACCGATTCTGTGTCAGTCATTACAAATGTAATTGGAGGTCAGGTCAAGAAACACAATAAATCACATCCTGTCACATGGACACTTACTTTTAAATGTATTTTATTTTGGTGTGGCTATGTCATCAATCATTTGTAGTTACTGTTCACCCCTAACATTACCTGAACTATTCCCAACACAATAAGAATCGTAGAACCAATAAATGAACATCATACCAGGCACTATGTCCCCCAAAACTTCACAATATGCAGCCTAAAATGAAATTGTTATATCTGTGAAGTTAATATTCCAGTCTTATGGCTTTTCCAGTTCGAGGGTGAAACCTCCTTTGGGATGTCTGTCTTCAACCTGAGCAACGCGATCATGGGCAGCGGCATTCTGGGTCTGTCATATGCCATGTCAAACACAGGCATCATCATCTTCCTGTAAGGACCGGAAATGTACACATTTTAGTACAGAGACTACAACTAATACACACACACAACATGTATAAGGTTACTTAAACTGTAAAAAAAAAAAATGTAAATGTTGTTGATGAAAGGATGTTTTATATATCCAACAAAAACCCAACATTCTCAACAATTACTAGATATTTATATTATGATTAAACATAACCATCACCAAGGTAGCTCAGTTTCCCCTGTGAAGCTCACTTCTTAATGCAATCTGTGGCCTCACTTCCATCTCCCTGTGGCACACCTTCCTTTTCTAAACAAATCTGTAATGGAGCTCACCTTCACAGGAGTCTGGTGCCCTCTTTAGGTAGGAGAACTGCAGGTGCAGATCATCTTCACTCATCTCCCTGATGAACACCTTGAGCAGACAGGGAATCATGATTGTGGGCCTGTAATGATCCGGATCACCACCAAAATCAAAAGGATTGTTCGTCAATCTAATCATATTTTTTGAGCAATCCTGCAAACAGACAGATAGATACACCAATGCCCTGAAAAACGTAACCTCCAATGCCGTAGGTAATAACATAAATAATAACATGCTGTTTTTCATTTCCAATATTTGTTCAGTTTCACAAAAATCACAGAATACATCTGTGACAATGCTATGGTGTAGTTATGGTTTAGGTTTAGGCACAAAAATGACTTAGTCAGGTGTTAGAAAATGTTGTGGTTTGGGTCGATTGACTACTTTGCTAATGTTAGGAGATGACTCTTAAATTATAAATGATGAAACAAGAGAGGAACTAATTTATTTGTTTTCATCTGTAAAGACTACTGAAACGATATTTACTTGGCTCCCTGATAAACAGACCTCTGAAGTGATGCTTTCCATTACCTACAGGATCCTACTGACATGTATCGCCTGCCTCTCCTGTTATTCCATCCACCTGCTGCTACGCAGTGCTGGAGTTGTGGGTAAGGATTTAGTTAATTTAGAAAACACTGGTTACCAAAACTTTTCACATCCCCTCTTCTCTACATAAGACCAATTTCACTAGACTAGTAGTTCTTCATAGGTTCCTGCGTGTCCACAGTCTGATTGTTATACGATATTGGTTTTTCTGCAGGTATTCGTGCCTATGAGCAGCTTGGCCTGAGAGCTTTTGGTCAACCAGGGAAGATTCTAGCAGCTGTCATCATAACACTACATAACATTGGAGGTAAGGCACTGGTATATACTGTAGGTGTGGTATTTGAAATGTTAATGTCATGAGTGGTGATGCTACAACTTTCCAAGGGACTCACATTTACCAGAACATCAGTGTTGTGAAGATATATGTGGTCCTGTACACTAATTGTTTTACACTCCCTATTTATTTGATACTATATTACTGTAATATAATATATATACTGTATTAAAATAACATCATGTAGGCATTGCAAGTCTACAAGTCGAAGTATCCTTGAGCAAGATATCCTTGAGCAAGATACTGAACCCCAATCTGCTCCCCGGCCACCGCGTGTAGTGGCAGCCCACTGCTCCTCAGGGATGGGTCAAATGCAGAGAAAGAATTTCCCCCTGTGGGACCAATAAAGGTATCCAAAAAAAAGAAAAAAGTATTTATCCTCCAAACGACTGAGAATTATAATAATGTCTGCACATTGCATAATGAGGTGGTACAGTATCAGAAAAGGGACCAATTTAGCCTGTCAATACGCAACATCTACCTCTCCTGTTAGTTTAACAGATGTAAACAGTTTAGTGCATCTTCACGGCAGTTTGAACGCAAACATTTGAAAACCTCCCAACTCTGTTATCTGGTATAATTTTACTAAACCCCTCCATCTCGTTCACATGTTTCTTTTGAAGCCACTTTTCTTCATCTCAGTGTGCTGTTTCTGTGTCTTGGTCTCTTTATTTTTGCAGACACATTACATGTGATCTTTCGTACCACAGTCTCTGAAGTCTAGTCCTTACACCAACACTCTGATGCCTGGTGCCCTGTTCTCCCGTAGCAAGGCACAAGACAGTATTGCCTTTTTCTTGGACTCAGTGGTTAACTTATGCACTTAGCACGATGCAAATGTGCTTCTTGGACAGTCATTTCTATTTACATGGTCTTGACACAATTTTTGCCTTCAGTGTGTTCTTTGGTCTCTTTTCCACCATGGAGATTCCTCCAGCCTGCAACAGTGATGTCCTCTGGTCTGGTCCTACCTTGTCTACATGGCAGCCTGTGCCATTGCCCAGTTGCCCATGACCTCATTCTGAAAACCCAGGAAAAAATCTGTTAAACTCAGACTTTCTAAAGAAGATGACCAACACAGTGAGGGGTGCCATAACCTCATCACCAGTTTTCTTTGATATTCCTGCTAATTTGTACTTTAACTACAGGTAATAATTAGACCAGGAAAGGATTACACACTGCCAAGAATTTAGAGTCCAACTCAGAATTGAAAATTACTATATTTCACATACTAGTGGTTTGACAGTGTCTCAAAAGGGACAAAGACACTACCAGTAATCCAGACTAATAAAAACTTTCTTTTCCTCCCCTGCAGCCATGTCTAGCTACCTGTTCATAGTAAAATCTGAGTTACCGCTGGTCATCCAAGCCTTCCTTGGCCAGACATCCAGCTCTGAGTGAGTAATGCTAACAACTATATATCAACAATATGATATATAACAAAATGAATATGAATGAATATGAATGAAAATGAAATGAATAGAATATCAACAAAATGTATGATATTCTATATCAGTTTCATCTGTGTGTCCATTATAGATAGGTCCAAGACAAAAGATGAAAAACAATACAGCCCTTCTACATAAATGGTAAATGTTCTTATGTAGTGCCTTTCTAGTCTGACTGACCACTCAAAGCGTTTTACAACACAAGGCAGCATTCACCCATTCACACCAACATTCATACAGTGGTGGCATTTGTGCCATGCAAGGCTCCACCTGCTCATTAGGAGCAGCAACCATACACACAAACACTCACACACCAATGGAACAGCCATTGGGTTCAGTATCTTGCCCAAGGACACTTCAACATATAGACTGCAGGGGCTGGGGATCGAACCACCGACCTTCTGATAAGTGGACGACCGCTCTACCACTGAGCCACAGTGTTCAGTTGGTTGTTCCTTCTTAAAAACAACATTTTATTGCAGTTTGGCCGGAAAAAAATACAAACAGCCTGTTGACTACCTATTAACTCCATTGTACTTCAGTTCATCTAGAGGGTGCTCACTAAGGAGTCCTAAATAAATGGTAGTGAATGGAGCTAAACGGCTAATTAATTATTTACACCTACTTCTAGACAAACAAGCCCAAATTTTATTTTAGTTTGTGCAAATACAGTATTGATTATATGTCAGAAGAGAAATGAAAACACATTTTAGCTCCATAGAGCCCCATTCATTTTGGACTAGCATCAACTAGCTTCGTTCCTACCAGACTCAAATCTTAAAAAAGCCCTGACATGTTTCATGTTTAAAAAAGGTTCAGTATCCTCAAAACACCTGTTCCCTCTAGGAGTGGCTTCTGAAATACAATATGAACAGCAGCAGAAGTAGGTGCGAGCATAGCTTTCATGTCAGTGCTGTGGCAACAAAACGGTGAGCAAAGCAAGAACAGCATCAGTACAACACCACAACATTTGAACAAGCCTCGGTGTTAAAAGAGCAGAAACTGGAGATGTGGAGTTAACACAAAGGTCTGTCTGATGTGTCCACAATAACACAATAGAATGAAGGAAAAGAAGTGGACAGAAATTACTGTCCCCGTTCTCTCAACCAAAGTCGTGTCCACACTCAGTTCTTTTTTTCTTGTTTCAGTACAAACCACTACACACACACACACACACACACACACACACACACACACACACACACACACACACACACACACACACACACACACACACACAGAAGGGCAGCTGTGGTGGGTTTTTTCTATTTCTGTACATTTTTCACCAGCAGTATGATGGGAAATAATCTCAAAAGAAATCTACTTGTAGTCTTGTAATTAGTGATCCAAATCTTAACAAAATCATATTGTGTGTGACTAAACACCATGTGACTCATGGCAAATTGTCTTTAGATGTGGGTGTAAAACTTGAGTCTTTTTTTTAAAAAGTCTTCTAGTGTAAGGTAGGCATTAGTTGCCCTTAAATACTGAAAAACAAAAATGGATCTCAGTCAGCTTATTGCTATATTTGCTGAAAGTCATTTAACATCAAGTGATGACATCAGAAGCAACATCACTGCTCTTCAACGTGATGTTGTATTATGAAGTTTACCTGAGCGTGTTTTCCCCCTGACGCACTACACAACGATTTGTGCTAGGAGCATGAAAACGTGGATAACGAGGACCCCAATGCAGATGACAGGGTCAGATATAGTGCAGTTCAGGGATTTGACCAAATAAACAGGAAATCACACTAAGGAGAAAGTAAGGCAGACAAAACAAGCAAAACACAACAAACAAAGTGAAGCAGGCAAAAACAGAAATCCAAAAAAGCAGGCAAGGAAAAAAAAGGAAAGATATCAAAATAACTCATGATTAGAAGGTTACAAGGTCCAATGAGAAACTGGCATAGAAAGAGGTGAAGACATGAAATACACTGGAAGGGAAGGCGAACAGACACATTGTGCAAATAATCAACCAACCCAAAGGCAGGAAACTTAATAAACTCAAAATACCTTTCAAAATAAAACAGGAAATAACAAACTAACCCAACACCATGACAGTAGAGTCACATTAGACCTCACTCTCTTTCAAGTCAATAAAAAACAGTGTGCCTGAATTCAAACACATTTTTCCTGCGCTGGAATGACCTCCTGCTCATGGTGAATTTTATTTGATGATTAATGATTAGCCAATACAAACCCTGATGCACTGTGTTTGGACATGGAGCGACTATTATTCTAACCATGTGCCATACAATAAAAAATACAATATTGCACAATCACAGAACAAACTGCAGCATCACTCTCATACACTGTTAATTCATTTATTCCCTGGAACCGAACCATGATCTTACTTTCAAGGTAATTTGCTGAATTGAAAACCAATATAACCATTTTATGAGTGCTGATGCTTGCTTCTAAAACACGTTTTTAAGTGGGCATCATAGATTGCATTACGTGAATGAGATTGAGGGTGGTGGAAAGGTGGACCTGCAAGGTGCAGAGGTGATGAAGGTGGATGAGTTAAATACTTGAGATCAAGTTCAAAGTAAAGGAGATTGTGGTAGAGAGGTGAAGAAGGGGGTGCAGGCAGGATGGAGAGGGTGGAGAAGAGTGACAGGAGTGATTTGTGATAGAAGGGTATCAGCAAGAGTGAAAGGTAACATTTACAAAACAGAAGTGAGACCAGCTCTGTTGTAGGGCTTGGAGACAGTGGTGATGACAAAAAGACAGGAGGTGGAGCTGCAGGTGGCAGGGATGAAGATGCTGCGATTTTCATTGGGAATCATGAGGATGGATTATGAATGATTATATTAGAAGGACAGTGCAGGTAGGATGGTTTGAGACAAAGAGAGAGAGAGACGAGACTGAGATGGTTCGAGCATGTGCAGAGGAGGGATGGGGAATATATCGGGAGAAGGATGAGGATGGAGTTGCCAAGCAAGAGGAGAAGAGCAAGGTTTATGGACGTGGTGAGGGAGGACATGCAGGTGGTTGGTGTGACAGAGGAACATGTGGGGGACAGGGTAAGATGGAGATGGATGATCCGTTGTGGCGAACCCTAACGGGAAAAAGACTAAAGAAGAAGAAAGACGGAAGAAAGAAGAAAGAGATTCAGGCGTTGCAAATGCAGGTTTTTCAAGCTTAATGCTGGAGGCACTTTATCAGCATGTCAAAACCATAAATATATGGTAACTTCCTCATCGGTTGCCGTGTTTGCTTATTTTTACACTGTACAAAAGAAAGTAATGTTATTGTAAAAATCAACCTTTTAGAAATAAACACAATAGACAAAGGCAAAGATGTACAACAATCAAGTAATGATTTGTTTTATAAGTTCAATAATGACTCTCACATTGATGCAACTTGTTAAAGTATAGTAAATATAAATATAAAGTAAATATAACACAAGTATATATTTGATATCCTGCCTCCAGGGGCAAATTTTAAAAAATTGTCATTTCATGAGAGAACTGAGATCTCTTCTGCTCTGAATGCAGTTTTAATAACACAGTTTTACTCTCCTTGTGTTTATGCTTTACTGTATGTTTGTCTGCATCTAGTAACTGGTTCATGAATGGAAACTACCTCATCATCATCGTCACAGTGTGCATCATCCTCCCACTGACGCTGATGAAACACCTGGGTACGTCTCTCAACCTCAGCAAACTCAGAAATCCCTTCCAGTAATGCTTTATACACCGATCAGCCATGACATTATCACCATTGACGGGTGAAGTGAATAACATTGATTATTTCATTACAACGGTACCGGTCAGTGGGTTGGATATATTAGGCAGCAAGTTAACATTTTGTCCTTGAGATCCAAGTTTTGGAAGCAAGAAAAATAGACAAGCGTAAGGATCTGAGCGACTTTGACAAGAGCCAAATTGTGATGTCTAGACGACTGGGTAAGAGCATCTCCAAAACTGCAGGTCTTGTTGGGTGTTCCTGGTCTGCAGTGGTTAGTTTTGTACCTACCAAAAGTGGACAACCCATGAACCGGCGACATGTTTATGGGTGTACAGTACAAGGCTCATTGATTCACCTTGGGAGCGAAGGCTAGCCATGCTGTCCGATCCCACAGAGGAGCTACTGTGAGCACAAATTGCTGAAAAAGTTAACGCTGGTTCTGATAGAAAGGTGTCAGAACACACACAACATCACAGCTCGCTGTGTATGGGGCTGTCTAGACACAGACCTTTTCAGAGTGTCCTTACTGACCCCTGTCCACCGCCGAAAACGCCTACAGTGGGCACATGAGCATCAGAACTGGATCACAAGCAATGGAATGGAATGGTTTGGGGAACACAGCGAGTTCAATTTGTTGACTTGTCCTCCAAATTCCCCAGATCTCAATCCAATTGAGCATCTGTGGGATGTGCAGGACAAACAAGTCCGATCCATGGAGGTACCACCTCACAACCTAGAGGATTTAAAGGATCTGCTGCTGACGTCTTGGTGCCAGAAACCACAGCACACCTTCAGAGGTCTTGTGGAGTCCATGCTTCGAAGGGTCAAAGCTGTTTTGGTGGTAAAAGCGGACCTACACAGTACTCAACATGTGGTTCTAATGCTATGGCTGATTGGTGTATAGTTTGTGTACAACAAGGCCATTAATTATCTCAAATCTGTAGAAAAACCAAGCCTATTTCTTTATATTGTACAGAACAAAGTGATTTTAATAAAGCTTTAAAACTTTATTAAAAGATTTTAAACTCAAACAGAGCTCACATAGAATCTCCTTCATCACACCAGAGTACCCATATACTGTGTTGTCTGAGGTCTGAGGTTATCTTCTTGTGTCCTGCAGGGTATCTTGGTTATACGAGTGGATTCTCTCTCTCCTGCATGGTCTTCTTCCTCTCTGCGGTGAGTCCGGCACAAGTAGCGCTAGAAAAATTATATATAGATATGTACATTTAATTAAGCTTATGAACGCTTTTATTATTATTATTATTATTATTATTATTATTATTATTATTATTATTATTATATTTTGTATTATTATTGATTTATTGTTATTGTTATTATTATTATTATTATTGATTTATTATTATTATTATTATTATTATTATTATTATGGGACCTGGGGCTTTTCTGTGTGGAGTTTACATGTTCTCCCCATGTCTGCGTGGGTTCCCTCCAGGTTCTCCAGCTTCCTCCCACCACCAAAAACATGTAATATAGGTGAATTGGTGACTCTAAATTGACTGTAGGTGTAAAAGTGAGTGTGAATGACTGTTTATATAGTTATTATAGATACCATTGTTGGCCATATTTCTTTTGTTATCACTGTTATCGTTGTTGCTGTACATTTCTTTGTCTGTCTCTCTCTCTCTCTCTCTCTCTCTCTCTCTCTCTCTCTCTCTCCCTCTATCTGTTTTTCTGTGTTGCCCCAATGTCTCTCTCTCCACACCAGCCCTCTCTTAGTTTTTTTTATTTGCTCAAAACACAATTTTTTTATGATATTGCACTGGATTTTCCAAAAGCAAAAACTATAAAAAGGTTGTAGATGAATTAAATAAATACATAATTAGCTCAGAAAAAGTAAAAGATCTCTAACTCAACCAGACCACTCAAGGCTGATGGCAAATTTGGAAAGTATCTTGGGAAAACTTGTGATTTGGTGCTTTATAAATAAAAGACCTACCTACCATGACCATAGCATGTAAACAGAAATATAAACAGAAATATAAATCCTCTTTTTGAGTTCACACCTGTGTATTGTTAGGAAACTAAATTGAAAGTTTCTATCCAAAAACTGAAAATACCATAATTGTATGTAACAATGTAGAAGACCCAATACAACAACAACATTTTTGAGTAAATTGTCAAAGTTTTTTATACACACAAACCGTATTATGGACATATATGTTTCATATATATATGACATATATGTATGGATATATATGTTCATGTATGTTTCTGTGTAGAGGATTTACCAGTAACTTTGCCCCATGCAATGACATCAAGCTACATGACCTACAGTTTTAACTAATCACCAGGAGCCTTAAAGTTACACTAATCAATATTTACATGTTTTAATGGAAACAGTGTTGTAGTGATAAACACCATTTTATTCTCTTTCAGCTCTGTGTTTGTCTGTCCAGGCCACAACTTTACTGTGTAGGTTCAGTCTCACTGATCTCATTGCGTTGTTTTCAGAGTCAAAGCAGTAAAAAGCCACTCCTTCTGCTCCACGGCAAACAGCAGACAAACAGAGAATAGCTGGTAAACATGGTGGAACATTAACTTTCAAAAATGTTGGAATGGGAAAGAGATGGAATGCTCCATAAACACCAGTTTGGAATATTCCACAGGTAAACAGGTTCACCGGTAACAGGTGATAGTATCATGACATTCACATACAAGGACAGGGCGAGGTTCACTACTATGTCAAACACACATAATTCCAACATATCCTAAATGTTTTATAACATAAGGTTCCTAAAGTAGGGCATTTCACTTGTTAATCAGTTGTTGATTGTTTGCATTTTAGCGATACACATAATAATAATTTATGATGCAGCATAGATTATTTTAAATGTATGAAAGCGCATTACACTTGACTTAACCACCAACAATTGAACATGCTTTAGGTGCATCAATATGTACTTTACTGAAAACATAGAATAATAACTTATGATCCTGCACAGACTATTAGAGCTCTGACACACCAGGCTGACGGTCGGTAATCAGTGTCAGGCCAGCAGTGAACATCTGTGGCCATAGCTTTTGCAGTGTGTCATGCATTGTTGATACAAACAGGCCCTTGTTGAGGAAGCGATGAGCGATGGAGACTACCTATTACAGAAATCACTCTGATTGGATGTTCAGCTAAAAGCAAGTCAGTGCATGAGAAGTAAAACGGAAGTAAGGAAACAAAGCAGATGACTCGTTTTTCGTTCATTATAGTAGTAGAAAAATATTTTCACAATGACATGACTATCTGTAATAAAGCAACTGAAGACCGACTGAAAGGTCTCAGAGGTGAGTGAGGCGACACAAGAGTTTGTCTTTGTCTGTATTAGTTCTTTCATGTCGGTTTAGTGTGTCTGTGGTTTTACAGCATCCAAATCCCATATTTTAAGCAATCAGCCAACCATTGGTTTTATAACAAGTTAAAAGCAGCCATAAGACACTTAGAAATGCTTGTAAGTCTCATCTGTAATGTTTTTTTGAGTGCTGATGCAGTGTATCAGAAAGCATTGTGTGCGTTTATGAGTGTAATCAGAAAGCATTAGGAATGCAACACAATTCATTATGAATGCCGCCATATAAATGTGGTCTTCATGAACTAAGGATTGTAGTTGAATAAAGAGAAATATCATGTCTTTAAAATTCTTACATGATCATGGCATCTTTCAAATGATTCTTACACAATATAATTTCTACAAACAACTGTGCATTCTGTGTGTTGCTCCCAGCCTCTCTTCTCAGTGTCTCCAGGTTGGATTTAGTTGGTTGAACAAGAATGAGTTATCACCAACAGCTGCTATAGTGTGCTGATTGTTCCTTTTAGCTGCTGGGTGATAACACTCAATATATTATTGTTTTACTACAGAGAGACAGTAGAGAAAAGTTAAGATAGCAACAAAGACAACATGTGTTTGGAAAGTGTCCAAAGAGGACCAAAAAGTATGTTGTTTTGTCAGCAAAGGCAGCAAATATAACTGTTGATCAACCTCCTCAAACTCTGTTACATCAGGTCATCTACAAGAGATTCAACATCGCCTGCCCTCTGGAAGTGTTTGGCAACTACTCTGTAAACCACACAGCCATCCTAGAGAACTCCTGCTCTGCCAAACTGATCACCATCAACCAAGAGGTCAGAGATGAACTCCCTCAATTCCAAGTACACAAACACAAAAGGCCAATTGTATTCAAACTGTCCACTGATGAGCTCTGTTCTGAGGTCTGGGCTGTGCACTGAACACGTGTCTGGTCAGGAACTATTTGTAGATGCATCATATTGAAGTATTTTAAAGTTCATGTGCCTCCAGGAAAACAACCAACCAAAGTTACTGTTTCTTGATTTGCAGACAGCGTATACCATCCCCATCCTGGCATTTGCCTTTGTATGTCACCCTGAAGTGCTTCCTATCTACACAGAGCTGAGCAAGTAAGACGCACACATTACACATCAGAGTTTTATATTCTTCACCTACAGCACACATCATGTACTTCAACATCACACATGCAGGGAATGTCTCAGGTGGAAAAAGAGTCTAGATTCTTGATTTTTTAAAGATAGAAGGAATTCATCTTTGGTATATGCGTGTGTGCCTGATGTGCTATTTTTGTGAAAATCACATAAAAATTTTCTAAGAAGTAATGGGACATGAACATAGCTCAAACCCACTACTTCTTTTGGGCCATGTTGCTTCGCAATACTTTATCATAGAAAGGTGATTAGAAGTTTCATCAGATCAGAAGACTTAAGATTCTACAGGGCTAAATGGGCATTTTGATGATTTTGAACTTTAACATTTTTCACAAAATCACAATTTACGTTTCCGGAAATTTCCGGTCCTTTTCAGATTTTATAATGGGTGTTTTGCACAGAATGTTGAACGTTTAAGTGGGTGACATCATCATTATAGGGGAGGGGAGCTGTAAAGATTTACTAAAATTGAAAAACTTTAAAACTTTAAAATCACTCCAAGTAAAGAATTTTTACAAAGACAGGGACCATTTGTGCTGGTTCTGTTAAGATTCAGTTTAAAAAAGGACCCAAACTCAGACTGAGGAGACACAGGAGACAGAGTGCAATTCAGGGATTTCATGAAAAAACGAAAGAGTCCAAAATGAGAGGCAAAGACAAAAACAACGGAGGTCCAAAGCATAAACTCCAAAAGCAAGAAGTAAAAACTAAGGTAAAATCAATATGCAGTCAAGGTCCCAAAAAAGACATGAACTAAGAAAAAACCACAGTAAAATAATTTACATATATACTGGGCTGAAAACTCTGTGAATGACCAAGAAGGAACGCCGGAGATCACAGACGAAACACTGACAGTAAAGAACAGAAAGCACACAGACCGTAAACAGAGGGGTAACAATGGGGGATAGAGAACAAGTGAGGACTGAACAGGTGAAAACAACAAACAATCTCAAAGGAAGTCAAAATAAAACAGGAAAGAGAAAACACTGACCTTCAAAACTTAAACCATGACAGGTTCTAATAAATGCCGACACACACAGACATAGAGTTTACAGCTCAGCAACAGGAGCCTCATAAGATCCCATTTAACTTTACCTTCAAAGTTTTGAAGGAAAGCAGACAGTAGCTGTTCTCTCTCTCGCTGTAATGTTCAAATCTTTCATCTTATCCATACAAAATTAGACATCAACATGTTCATCAACGTCTTAGGATGCCAGCAGTGTGCTCATTTTAACAGAAGGACTTACAGCTTTTGAAACAGACTGTCTTGTTCCAGTGGTGCTTCAGAAGCTTTGTCACTGTCTGCTTCAAAGAGTCACCATTTTCAGGCCCCAGATAAAGTTACACACAGTTGATGCTGGTTGGTTAATTAAACCTCCGATCAATTTATGCCTAATAAAATTAATAAAACCATGATAAAATCAAAATAAAATAGTGAGTTTTTAAAAGTGGTCATTCCACAACTGAGGGGCTAAAACAGAAAAGGCCCCTTAGGTTGGAGGTTTGAGTGGGGAATGTGCAGGAGTGACCTACATACCAGAGGATCTCAGGTTACAATCAGGCTCATAGGAGGAAAGGAGGTCTGCTACATATTCTGAGGCTAGTCCTCTCTGTGTGGATGTGTGAGGAAGTGATCATTAAAATGTTAAAATATATTTGAAAACAGACTGGAAGCCAGTGAAGTTCTTTTAAAGCTGATGTGATGTGTTCTCTCCTGTTGGACCTGGTTATGAGTCTGACTACTGGATTTTAAATCAGCTGTAGTTTATTTATGTTTTGTTGGGCGAGACAAGAGACGGGCGCATAGCAGTAATCTCACCTGGATGTAATAGATAAGCAAGATAAGATAAGCTATACTCTATTGTACCCGTGGGGAAAAATTCTCTCTCTGCATTTGACCCATCGCTGAATGAGCACCGAGCTGCCTTTTCAGCGCCCGGGGAGCAAATTGGGGTTCAGTATCTTTGCTCAAGGATACTTCGACTTGTAGGGGCTGGGGACAGACCCACTGACCTTTCTTTCTGTAGACGACCGTGATGTGATGCCACTAAGTACTACTATGTGTCAGTCTGGATACTCTTATTGAGTTATTGTTAATGTTCGCATTGTGTCCTTGTTTCTAGTAGGCCTACTACTTCGACTAATACTACTACAGTATATGTTTCACTGACACACACATAGTATGTAGCAAGTTTGAATCTCAATCTGCAATTAACACTTACTTAGCAGTAGCAATAGAATCAGAATCAGAATCAGCTTTATTGGCCAAGTATGTGTACACATACAAGGATTTGACTCCGGTTTTTGCATTGCACTCAAAGGTACTGGACAATAACTTAAACAAAGAAAAATATACAGGATCAGAAAAATACGCAGGACTTATATACAGTGTGCAGAATTGTATTAAAGTGGTAGTGCAGGATGGTATGTATGTTCCACAGGGTTGCTGGTACTAAATCACTGAGTGTTGATCAGAGTGACGACCTGTGGGAAGAAACTGTTCTGTGTCTGGTTGTTTTGGCGTGCAGTGCTCTTTAGTGCCTACCAGAGGGGAGGAAATCAAACAGTTTGTGTCTGGGATGAGATGGCTCTGCAGCGATGTTTCCTGCCCTTTCCCTGGTTCTTGACATATACGAGTCCTGAATGGAGGAAAGGTTGGCACAGATGATTTTTTTCTGCAGTCCTGACGGTCCGTTGCAGTCTGTTCTTGTCTTGTTTGGTGGCCGACCCAAACCAGACAGCGATTTATGAGCAGAGAACAGACTGAATCTGTGTCAGCATCTCCTGAGGCAGGTTGAACTTCCTGAGCTGACGCAGGAAGTACATCCTCTGCTGTGCCTTTTTGATGATGGAGTCAGTGTTGGAAACCCACTCCAGGTCCTGGGAAATTATGGATCCTAGAAACCTGAAGGTTTCCACAGCAGACACCGTGTTGTTGTGTATGGTGATGGGGGCAGTGTTGGGGGGTTCCTCCTAAAGTCCACAGGCATCTCCACAGTTTTGAGCATGTGATGCTCCAGGTTGTCTATTTAGTACTATATGTATCTATTTAGTACTGCATATATCTATTTAGTACTGCATGTATCTATTTAGTACTGTATGTATTTAGTACTGTATGTATCTATTTAGTACTGTATGTATCTATTTAGTACTATATGTATCTATTTAGTAGTATATGTATCTATTTAGTACTGCATATATCTATTTAGTACTGTATGTATTTAGTACTGTATGTATCTATTTAGTACTGTACTGTATGTATCTATTTAGTACTGTATGTATCTATTTACTACTGCATATATCTATTTAGTACTGTATGTATTTAGTACTGTATTTATCTATTTAGTACTGTATGTATTTAGTACCGTATGTATCTATTTAGTACCACATGTATCTATTTAGTACCACATATATCTATTTAGTACTACATGTATCTATTTAGTAATGTATTTATCTATTTAGTAATGTATGTATCTATTTTGTACTGTATGTATCTATTTAGTACCGTATGTATCTATTTAATACTGTATTTATCTATTTAGTAATGTATTTATCTATTTAGTAATGTATGTATCTATTTAGTACTGTATGTATCTATTTAGTACTGTATGTATCTATTTAGTAATGTATTAATCCATCTATCTTGTTCCCCTAAAGCCCAACCAAGAGAAGAATGCAGACTGTTGGCAATGTTTCCATCCTGAGCATGTTCATCATGTACTTCTTCACTGCCACATTTGGTTATCTGACCTTCTACGGTGAGGCAACTTCTCTTTATGTCAGCTGCAGTATATAACTCAGTAGTGACAGAGAAATCACAGGTTCTATGTGTGTGTGTGTGTCCAGATAACACTGAGGCAGAGCTCCTCCATACCTACAGTAGGGTGGACCCCCTAGACACTCTGATCCTGTGTGTTCGGCTGGCTGTCCTGGTGGCCGTCACTCTGACTGTACCTGTGGTCTTGTTTCCTGTAAGAACATGTCTGGTCTTCACACACATATCCATCTGACATACTCTCTGACACGGACAAGGAAAATTGTTTCCTTGACAAAAAACCTTCACTTTTCAAGTTTGGGTCGAGCTCATCACGCCACAGACACACCATGTGTTATACCTATATCATAATAAAAACGTACTTCACAACCAGATTCATTAATAAGAAAATATTTGGGATTTTGGCCCAGCATGTGGAATTTAAAGAGACATTGCAGTGAATCAGGCCTATTCAGAAGAAAACAACATACAGGTTTGAATGTATTCCCATAAATCTGTGACTTTAATATGAGATAACTTTAAATTTGTTTCTCTGATTATTACCCTCATCCTCAGCTCCATGTTTTTTTAAGTTACCCAGTAAAGCAGTTTCCTTGTTTCATAGAGCTGCTCTTCCTCTCATCATCAGTACAAACAATAAAACACTGGTGAGCCAAATAAGCCTCTTTGTCAAAGGACTGTGTCCTCTTTTGAAGTGGGCTACTAGTCCCAGAGAGCAGTGCACAGAAACGTCCAATCAGAGATCTTCAAAGTCTGTTGCCATCAAACTAATGATGGGCTGAAGTTTAATATTGAGCCTGTATGGAAGAGGACATTTCCCCTGTAGTTCTGCAGTTATTTCTGACACACACTTTTTTATTGTTTGACACATTGAAATGATACCTGAGCACCATTATTAGCAGCATTACAGTCCATTTACCATTAGGCATCCTTACATGTGTCGTCTTGTCAGATCCGCCGTGCCCTCCTGCAGCTGCTGTTTCCAGGGAAACCCTTCCACTGGCTCCGTCACATAGCCATCGCCCTGTGTCTGTTGTTTGCTGTCAACCTGCTGGTCATCCTCGTTCCCAACATTCGAGACATTTTTGGCATTACTGGTGAGATATGAGATTTTGAAAGATTTTGAAAGCATGAACAAAAATGCTTTTTGAAGAAAGAAATAAGAAATATCCATTATATATATATATATATATATATATATAAAGGCACTGAGTATGTGCATCCAACAAATCCATGAATGGTTTACTGTGGCTCTTCTGTATCCAGGGGCAACCACTGCTCCCAGTCTGATCTTTATCCTCCCTGGACTGTTCTACATCCGCATCATCCCCACCGACCAGGAGCCCATGAACTCCAGACCAAAGATCCAGGTAGGTTCATATCTCTGCCTGAGTGAGAGCGGAAACATTCTAGAGTCAGCCAGGGCACATTGTGCCGATTCACTCTGTACTGATTTATCCTATTTGGGTTTTCAGGCTGCGTGTTTCACAGCCGTGGGTCTCTTATTCATGACCATGAGCCTAACATTTATCGGGCTTGACTGGATGAGCGGAGAAAATCGAAGTATTGGTGGCCATTAAAGTGCAATCCCCAAACTCTGCAGCAACAGCAGCGCATTGCTGCAACTCCTTCAGTCCTCTGACTGGGAAACAACATTCAACCTGCTGCTGGAAGGCTCACAGCTTTGGTGGGACTGTTTTAATAATCATAAGGACAATCTGCCCCTCCAGAGTGACGAGAGGACACCAGTTCTATCACTTCACCCACACCGGTGGATGCATGTCACCAGGATCTACCAGAGGTGGTGCTCTTCTGTTCTACATGAAGAGCTGATAGAAATGTTGATCAAACACTCAATGCCATTTGCCTTTTCAAATGCTGAATGTGGTGATGTTAAGATTATATCGATTAAAGGTATAAAGCATGTTTCTTTATCAACAAAGTTTGATGGAGAAAATATAATTGTATGTTCTGGATAAAACTGCTTTTAAAAGTAGATCCCATCATGGTGTTTAATATTTTAGTCCAATTATTTCTGTCCATCGGACAGCCCTACACTATGAGGTAAACAAACACATGCCTTTATAGAATCTCTGCAGAGCAGCACTTGGCAAACTGGGAAAAGGCTGCCTGTAGTCGAACATGAAGTTAATGCAACTGTGAATCAAATAATTTGATCTAAATCATCTGTAAATGTATTCTCAGCTGCATATGTGGATTTTTTAAATAAAAGTTCACAAAAAATGAAAACTGTTTTTCATTTTGTGGCACCCAATGTGAGCTTGAACTTTTTTAATGAAAGTAACGTAATCACGTGTTAATGTTACAAGTAAAAGGGCATTGTATAGGTGTTCTACACTGACAACATATTTAGTATGAAACAATGCTGAACTTTATCAGTTAGAGGGGAAAATGAATCACAACTCTGTGAACATACAATGCTGCTGACTTGATAGTCCAATAGTTTGGTGACAGCTCAATGCAGCCTTAAGATAAAAGAGTCTCAAAGATTTCGGAATTCGTTTAGCTCCCACTGACCAGACGCCTCTTTTCTAAAGGTTGCTGCGCACAAAAACGGGGGTGAAATGTGTGTAAGCATCTTTCACCGCAAACATTGGTGTTAATAGAGAATATCTGTGCGGAGAAAGGTTCAGATTTCTACACATACTTTCACCCTGCCGTAGAGACACGGGAATCAGTGATACCTGATGTTATCACAAAATAAAGTAAAAACACAGATGAATGTAAAACACACATCAGCACATATATATTTCATAATGTATAGGCCTGCATCTGATGGTGGATATAGTCTATATTTATTTATTAGAGCCTAAATACATAAATATGTAACTGTAATTTAATGTAATTACATTGTTTACATGCAGATATGGGTGGAATTACTTGAGGATTGTTATTTTGTTGTTACATTTTTAACTGAATGTCAGCCTTGTGTATCGGGTGGTGAGGTGAGACTTTTCCTCTGTGTCCAACAGTTTCTGACTGCAGTAAAAATGTTGTTTTTAAAGGCTAAAAACCAACAAATATGGACAGAAGCAGAATATTTCATTAAATAAAAACATGTTCTGAACACTGCACAGCTTCAGCATGTGCTCTTAGTAACACCGTAGCTACTAATTCTAGCTCTCTTATTGGCTAGACAGCATGTCAGTCTACATTATTACCCAATACATTGACAGCTTCCCTTCAGCCTGTTTCCTTTTATTTGATATTCCACTGCTAAAACAAGTTTTACGGTGCTCAACCTCTGGGATGAGAACCTCTAACTCACACTCTACAAACTTTGCTTTCTTCTTCGTACTCATCTCCATCTTTCCCTCACTGATAGTCCAACTAAGGCTCCTTAACAATGTCAGTATATTCATGAGCTATTTAGGATTGAGTATTTATGGATGATTGTGGGACGACACTGGGAGGAGACTATACCCACAGAATTCAGCGCAGGTTGGGATTTATGATGAGAAGACTGCGTACAAAGTACATTCTGAGGTCTGTCAGAAAGCAATGTAGTCATAAGTAGGTGCAATAAAATAAGTGTGCCTTAAAGCAGCACTTTGAGGTAAAATACCAAAAGGACATTTTTTAAAAATCATTCCAAAATGAAGTATTTGTCTGATTGTGTATATTGGTGTCTGTACCAGACAAATGATTGTTAAGCACATTCAACACTGCAGTCTATTAAAAGTGTAGCTGAGCATCTAAGACACTGTATTGGGGTGTAGATAACAGTTGAGTCCTCTCATCAACTTTGTAAGGCATCTTTATTTAAGCTGGTACCATATGTACAACAATACTTTGCTGATTGGCTGGACATTCAAATGTCATTCACTCAACATATTCCATTCAAATAAAATCAGGACAACAGACAAACTGCTAGTGTCTGAAAACTGTGGAATAATTCCTGTATTAAAAGTTCAAAGTCAAATATTTGATCTTAATCATGATATCTTAAGAAAACATTTCATACAACAATATCAATGAGCTTGTATTTGAAAAGATCTGACAGCATCCTCTGCTGTCCAGTGTTATGTTTCATTTGGGCGCAGGCTGACCAAACCAGTGCACGGACCCTCAGTGAGCACAGCTAGCCGTAGAAATCAGTTTGAAATGAAAAAATAATTGTCATCTGCATCCACATTAAGTGTCAGGTTAGTTCCACAATACAAAAATCACATTGCCTCTCTAAAGTAAAGCAGGTCTCCAAGGGCGACAGAGGGTTTAGTTAATGAACAGCAGTGAGAAAACATGTGTGCTGTTTCAGTCCAGTTCAGGTGTCTCTGCGGCTGCAGGTTTTTACACAACTTCAGCCACAGCAGGCCGAGTGGAGTAAACAGGTGGTGCTTCAAACTTCTCTGACTTTGGCAGCGAGAGCAGAGTTCTCCTGTCGAATAGCCTTGTAGTCGTCCAGAATCCTCTCCAGGTTAGCCACAGTTTTGTTACCGTTTTCTGTCTCAATCTGTGGACAAGTTAAGAGGACATTTAAAACAGTATTAAACTAATGTAAACCTCTAAAGCACTGCTGCATATTAAACATTAACAGGAGATTTTGGGAAATAAACTTGTTGCGCTGTATAGATAAATGTAAATAAATAGTAATAGCAATTTAATTGCTGTCCAGCACAGAGATACGGCAGGTCCATATTGAGGTCCATATTGCAGACAGAAACTGCTAACCTGTTTACAGTGGATGAATTCAACCTCTGTAAAGTCTCAGGGTTGTTGCCAACTAATAGCACAGAACCAAATGTGTCAAATAACAAAGAGGGGAGAAAAAGAAAAAGACAGGTTGATCCAAACCATTAAAAAAGTCAAATTAAAGACAGAATCATTTCTTTCTTGCTCATTGACTGGAGTGGTGTCACCAGAGACCGTCACAATAACACCACTGAATCAAACAGCGCTGAACAAAGAGGCGCTGGTTAAAGAGGCAGCTTCAGGGTTAACTCTGGGTTTTCAGTGTTATGAGGCTGGTTCACCTCGTCCTGCAGTATATCATCCATGGTAACTTATGATGCACACCTAACCTGCTCCAGCTCTTATGGTTGAGATCAAATTGTATAAAAAATGTCTACTGACCAAGCAATTAGAAAATAAGCCATTTCATTGTTGTATACTTCTGTATATTGTATAATATTGTATAATATTGAATAATATTGTATAATATTGTATACTGACATCCTACAACAGAGACTGATTGAAGAACTGTACTTGTTTTACCAATAAGATATGAAAGTAACACTTTGAATTATGTTTTTGAATTTGCTCCCCACGTTTGTTTGACACTGACAAGGTTGTAGCTGAATGCTAAGGCTGTAAAACACACACCATAATACAAATAATCAACACATTAGTTTGAAAAACATGATTTTGACCCCTTTAAATGCTGCAGGTTTCAGTCTGGTTTATTTTAATAAATTTTAATGAGGTGATGAGTTCTACCCACAATGGGAAAAAAATGGTTTGTTGAATTTTTTTTTAACTATGTCAAGTGGGGCATGAAATAATTTGATCTAGATCCAGATACATTTTTTAAATTAAGTTTACTTATGTTTTTAAGTTGAATGTGCTCGTTATTTCTTCATTAATTAATTCTTTGATTAAAACAACTTAATTTCATTCAAGTAAAAGTAAATGGAAAATGTTCAATGATTAATTTCCACCGTCTGCCCTGTCTGTACTTGTGCAGAAACCTCCTGCTGGAGACGGCAGGGTTTTTGTTTTTTTTAACCCTTTTTGATAAGAAGCTGGGCAGCATGGTGGACTGGTGGTTAGCACCTGTTGCTTCAGATCAAGAAGGTTCTCAGTTTGAATCCTGCCCAGGAACCTTTCTGTGTGGAGTTTATGTGTTCTCCCTATGTCTGCTGGGTTCCCCTGTGCGCTCCAGCTTCTTCCCACAGTCCACAAATATGCAATATGGGTGAATGGATGACTCTAAATTTAGCTAATATTATTGTAGATAGTTTAAAATTACTGATAAATAATACATGACAGTAACATGACAGTAGACGTGTCCATGTTTGTGACTGCAGACTGCAGACACATCTACTGTGTTTAATGGGTTTCGTGAAGCCAGACACTAAAAAGCATTTCCTCTGTATTTTGAAGTTGCTTTGTAGCACAGGACACTCTACGCCATCTTTGATTTAATGTTAATCACAGGTTTGACAAAAGTCAAACACAAGTTGTACTGTATTTGGGTCACCTGACATGGGAGAAATGCAACAGAAGGACACATGTTGAGTTGAAGTTCTAAAGCAGTGACCAGGAAGTGGCGCAAAGATGATTCTTTGCTCTAAAGCACTGGCGGGACATTGTTGAAGAGATTTATGAGAGACACGTACGTGTTCTGAAAAATTCTACTTCAAATTCAGCAGTTAAATCAGGGATGGAGGATTGCTTACAAAACCATCACAAAAACACTATTAAGACCTTTGTGTAAAGACAGAGATATGTCAAAGTGTCAACTATATACTCCACTGACACTGATTTTAGTGTTTCTACTATTACAACAAAATATAAATATAAAATGGGATTTCTTTGAGTTTGAAGACTGTTAGAATAATGTAAAAATGGCTTCTGCAGCCAGAATGTCTGGGTTTGTATTTCAAATTTGTTTAGATATCTGTAAACATTATGGAAAAGTGAAACAGAGCTAAGCTGTTCCAGGTCTTTATGCTAAGCTAGGCTCAGCACATCCTGCAACTCTCTTGGCACTGGACCATGAGGCAGACTGTGTAAAACACAACAATGAAGCATTTCACTGACTAGTAGCCTGAATTATGTCAAGGTGTAACAATAATAATAAATCCTACCTGCTCCTCTAGATCTCGAATCTCTCTCAAGATCGTACCGGTGTCCTCGATGGTTTGAATCAGATGATTACAGTTCTAAAGAAGAATACAGGATGGACAGAGATCACATGTAACGCATTCTCTGATGAAAGCGACAGATTAGAACACATAAGGGCTGTGCGATATGATGATTTCTATCATTTGACGACAGAAAAACATTTAACGATTCGTGTTATCAAGTTTGTCGACGACACAGCAGTGGTGGGTCTAGGCAGAGACGACAGTAAGACTCATTTATCGTACGGAGGAGGTGGAGAACGTCTAAACAGCCTCTCCTGGAATGTGGGTAAAACTAAGTAAGTAATCACCGATTTCAGAAGAGGTCACATTGAGGACCAATGAAGGAGTCAGCAGCAGTTCCTGGGAGCGCACAATGCAGACGGCCTGACCTGATCCAGCACCACTACAGCTGTCTCCAAGAGGGCAGACATTTAAGACGGTGAACACCAACCCCCCACCCATCATGATCACGTTTTACAGAGGTACCATAAACTGCATCACAGCCCTGTATGGGAACTGCACAATGTCAGACCGCTGCTCCCGAAAGGAAGAAGTGAAGACTGCAGGATGGTTGGTGTCTAATCTCCCAGCCAGAGCCAAAACCTACCAAACCTTGGTAAGGCCTCCAGTATAAACTATGACCCCACCCAACACCACCCATTATCTCTTTACACTCCTGACTAGGCTCTGGTAGGTTCCTGAGCATCAGAGACAGAACTTCCAGACTATTCAACAGCTTCTTCCCCAAAGCCTTAAAGTCCCCTGTTGTTGCTGGAGATCACAATATTTCACTCATGTGTGTAGATGTGCCACAAATCATACTTTACGGTGACATTGTGTCAAGCGGCACGGACTGAGAGACAGGAAGCAGCTCTTAATGATGTCAACCCTTTAACGACGTCCAAGACAAAAAAGGGACAAATGCTGTGATTGTGGTGGGATGTCTCCAGTTTGATGTAGAGAACTACCAATGTTGTTTATAAAAGTGTCTTTGTGTTGCTGTTGTGAAAATGTAATCACAGGTGAAAAAAGTCTAAAAATGCGAGTTGTCTTTTTTGGTTGACTGAGATTGCCTATAGCAGATATGACATTTTGCTCATATCACATAGCCCCAGGAGACATAGAGGAAATTCAAACATGATGACATACTTCATGCAGGGCAGCCAGGTACTTGTAGGATTTGCGGACGGATTCATCTTTTTTGGCATCCTACAAACGACAATAAAAAAATGGTTAGTCCATTAACACAAACAGATTATTGAAAACAATCAATTCAAGAACCCACAGGATTTAGGAGCATGTATACTGGACTGAACTTCAATTTACTCCATGAAGAAGAAGCAGAACATATTTCTGTGACTAGCAGGGGCCAGTCATTTTGGTTTAGCAAATGTAGTTGCTTTGGATTGATGCTTGTTGTGTAACCGTGGTGAATTAAGTTCTTTCACGGTCAAATGACTAAAACACAACGTAACCAGAGTTCTCTGTTACCTTGAAGACCAGTTCATCAGTCACAGCAAAGGTCCTGTCCAGCTTTCCTGTCAGGCTGTTGATTTCTTTCTGGAGCTCTTTAGTGTCTGACAAAATCTGCAAGCCAAGTGAACACAGTGTTGAGGGCCGATGCAGCGGACACACAGCACACAGTTCAAACTTAAACCCACTGAAATTCATTCATTTCTCTTGCTTTTTAAGGTGGGGCCATTTTCATTTTACATCTGTGCACAGGACTTCACATTCTCAATACAGTTGTCAGAATGCATCATGACATCTGGCATCTTGTGTCTGAACTCAAACTCTTCAGACAAGCTGTGTATTTGCTGCTTTACTTAAAGGTTGGTGATAAACAGAAGATTTTTGAGCCATTTCAAAGTCAACTCTAATTTCAGCTTCAAAGTTTATTGGTGGTGATATAACAAAGCTAATTTCTAATGTTTATCGTGCCAGATGTGTGTGTGTGCTCAGGTAGTCTACAATAAAACAATGTAAAACCTATACAGTAAACGAATCTAGCGAACCTCCACTTCTCTGCAAAATCAACAAACCATACTGCCCTGTTCCTATCCACCCATGAGTCCATAAATGCCAACGTCTCTGTTTTCAGATGCTTCAGCTATCAGGATGGCACGGCTGATCAAAACAGCAGCGATCAACAGCAAATTCTTTATTGTAAATTTTCAATAGCAAGACTGGTCCAAAGGGGTCAGTAAGGATTATTTTAAACATACACTGTAATCAGTTTGTGGCTTGATAACTTAACCGTACACTGTGAGCGCATAAGCTGTGAGCTCTGGCTTCACGTTGCAGACGATTTTCTCGTAGAGTTGGAATTAAAAACGACGACTAAGCAAATAAAATTGTACAGTGTGTGTCCAGCTGTAGTACTTATGTGCAGAGAAATCCACCTTTTAGACGTACCTTTGTTATTTCCTCCTTCTGTTTTTTGATATTGCTGACGATCTCTAGAATCCTCTGAGTGTACGCTGAGCGAGAAGCGTCCTGAGGGAGATTTTCTAACTCTGTTGCCTACGTTGGAAAAGAACACATACAAAACAATTAGCACATTCAACAGGCTGCCAAAAGGCAACCAATTGTGTATATATTTTAGCAAATAAAGATTAGCTAAAATATATTGGCTAGCTTTCAAAAAAGGAAAAATGGAGTCCATTACTAGTTGTTTGTATATTTCTTCCTTGCTCTTGGCCTCCTCTGTAGACACACGGATTTTATCATGCAAAGACTTGATTTCAGACAGCTTCCTGGACGACTCCAGCTGAGGAACATTGGGATAAATGAGCAGAATCCAAATCAGTTTTCACTGGAACAAATGGAGTGAAACATTTATTGTAAGACACTGCTCACCTCTTGGTTGCTGCAGATTTCTCTGAGTCTGCGGTGTTCGTCGATGAGTGGAGTGCGGTGTTTCTCCCACTGAGAGGCCAGGTTCACCACCCGCTTGGCGCTGGCCTCCACCAGAGCCTGGAACAAGAAACACACAGGTGAGCACTAAATCTGAGTATCCTGTTGGGTTTCATGATGGAGATCTCATCCAGTCATCCTACCTGAAGCTGAAGCAGGTTGTCGTCTACATCTGGCAAAAGGTCGATTGTTTTCTTCTTCACCTGCATCTTTTCCTCCTTTTCAGAGTTTCCCAGCTCTCTCTGCTTCAGCTCATCAAACACCTACACCAACACACAACAAGCACGCGTTTGTGCTCATTTTGTTCTTTTTGGAGATTGTGTCTGCTTTTATGGACACTCACATCTACTTTTACTTCAGATTAAGGCTGCCATCATTAACACATGATTAATCTGGATAGTATAATCTGCATTATTTTTTTATTTCCTCTCATAACTTATACCGTGGTATATATGAAACCAGTAACCGCTGCAACCCTGGCACTGTCAACCACTGGATCATTGATTTACAAAAAGTAAATCATGTCTTAGATAGCCATAAATCCATGTGGTTCATCTGAGGTTTGTGTGTTACCTGTGTAGAAGTGACACTCATGTTCTTCATGTCTGCTGCCAGCTGGTCGACGTCACTGCAGAGCTGCTGGAACTGCTGCTGCAGAGACGTCAGCTCCTCCTGCTGACGGAGCTGGATATCACTCTCTGACTGGTGCCCGGTGGGGATGGAGCTCATTACTGCTGCCGCGTCCTGGAAGACACACACACACACACACCACACACACACACCACACACACACACACACAAATGCACACCCCGATACACAACACAGTTAGAAAACACTGCATCACACTCTTAATCCAGGCACATTTGTTCAAATCATGCTGTATTCTTGCATTCTACTCGTGGAGTGCTCCTCACCTGTGTGAAGGTGAACTTTTGGGTGTGGGTGAAGTGCGTGCCCTTCGTCAGGATGTGGTCAGTGGGGACGGAGCATCTGAAGGCCTGCAGTAGCTCAGACAGGTCAGGGGTGGAGAAAGGACCGCCAAAGGCACTTTCAGAGGAGAGTAGCGTAGCAGAACGTAGCTGTTCCTCGATGCGTTTATGCAACCGGGTCACTTTCCTGCAGCGATATTCCTGTTCAACAGACAGAATTTAACATAGAACGATTTGTAATTAACATGTTTATCGGCATTGTAGCCTATCCTGCACAGGACATGGCTCACAATAATCTATGATGAGGAGAAAGAGCCTGTGCTCTGGCCTCCATGTGTTCTCCCTCATTTAAGCTGAATATACACTGTACGATTTCAGAAATTTCGTTGTTTAATTCCAAGTCATACTGTACAAGTAAACAATCTGTGATATGACAACCTGAACCTGTATGTTTACAAATAGGCCAGTTGGACCCTGTGGACCGTGCTTAAAAACAGTCAACAGAGGACTGGCCTAGTTTTATGCTGATAGACAATTTTTCCAAACTTTTCTTTTTTTTTTAATGGTTAAGGATTAGAATTTCCTCAGTGCTTTGTTGAGTCAAATGTGTTTCTGGTGTAAGTGAGGAGGGATCATCATCAGAAACAACACCTCCACGCCCTGTACTGGTCAACTGAACAGTCTGCTGAAGCCTAGTGTGGGACCAACTGAACACACTGACATAAAGCCTGCATGCTATAGGTGCAATGAAACACTGTTGTATGAAGAAATACCTCACAAAGACCTCAGACACAAACACAGACTTTTTCAATGTGTAGAAAACATGAACTGCTACATTATATTACATAGGTGGTGTGCATTCACAGTGTAGAAAGACAGCACTAAGAGAAAATCACTCTAAAACTGTCCTGGGTGTAAATATGCATGTGTTGAGTGAGATTTGCCTGTAGCGTGAGGCGGGACAACAGCCCCTGACTCTTCCACTCGTTGTCCCACTCCTGAGCAGCACTCAGCTCAGCCGTGTGCTGCTCCAGTATGGACGGCACCACAGAGGCATGATGGGAAGGCTGGGCGGTCACAGGAGGAAGAATGTCATGCTGGTAATCCCTCAAATCTGAAACCACAGTATACACACACATTCCAAGTCCTTGATATTGTTGTTGTTGAAATTCTTACTGTTGTTTTTACTGGTGAAATTGTTGTTGTTATTATTATTAATCATTATTATTGTTGATATTGTTATTGTTGTTATTATCTCTGCCAAGGAGGTTGTTTTTTCACCTATGTTTGTTTGTTTGTTTGAGGGATTTTCATGAAACTTGCTGGGAGTGTTGGACATGTGGCAGAGAAGAAACCATTAAATTTTGGAGTGGATCTGGATAAAGAGGCCGAGTCAGCAATTTCCTCCAGTAACTCAGATATTGACGAGTAAAGAGTTTCTGCAATCTCTGCATGGAAAGAACTTGTCAGAAGTTTCTATTATATACCGACTGACATTTTCTCTGAAACCTGCCAGTAAAAAATGTCAAAAACACTGGAAATCTTGTTATGACATTTTATTCCTTCCTGTAGTAAGGACACTCTACTTAGGTCGGAATGAATGGATAAACATACAATCAAAGACCTGATTTTTTTTTTTCAAGTTTAAGTTTAAAGTGTAAAAATCATTGCATCACACATTTTTGGCAAAGTTGCTGTAAATCTTTTATGTTTAGATGAAACTAATGACCAAATTGGGGTATCATGTGGTGACACAGCAGTGTGTGCAGTAGAAGAAGAAGCAGCTTTATTTGTCACATACAATTCTACACGGTGCAATGTAGCGAGATTCTTTCTCTGCATTTGACCCATCCCTGAGGAGCAGAGGGCAGCCATTACAGCGCCCGGGGAGCAGATTGCGGTTCAGTATCTTGCTTAAGGATACTTCCGCATGTAGACTGGGGATCGAACCACCGACCATCTGATAAGTTGACAACCACTCTTACCCCCTAAGCCACAGTCGCCCAGTCCTAAGTAACAGTCTTACCTTTTAGCTCCTGCTTCTTCTCTGGACCTTTGGGGCTGTGTGGTAAACTGAGGGGCTGTACATGGAATCTGTGCAGTGCTCCAGGACCCTAAACAGGAAAAACATTCAACATCAGAAATAATAAAATAAAACAACTATTACCTACATTATAACCTTCCCTTGTTTGGTTACACATTTGACTTATAGAGAAACAAAGAAGTACAGCACCTAATGATGTAATGATTTCCTGAAAATGTAATGAAATTAGCAAATAACCTGATCAGAAATGGAATAAAATGGAACTCTGCCTCTTAAACTCAGACAGACTGAGTGCAAGTTTTTGGAAATACATTGATATTTTTCCATATCAAACATTTCTCCACCAAAGAGGTTACATTTGTACTTTAACAGGTTCAATAAAATGTGAACAGAGATGGCCCTTTGAATGAGGAGTCAGATCCACATCATAGTGCATCACTTTCTTTTACATTGATGGGGCATTTCGAGAAACATGCAGGTTTGTCGACACTACATTTTAATCACTTTTATGTTTTTAAACTGTGAAACACTGGTACATATGTATATTGATTGTCAATCTAATGTCTTCATTATTGTCATATTTTGTTCTCATTTGTCCATTATGTTTTATTTTGTCTTCATATTTGATGTTTTACTTCTCTTCCTTTCATAATACTGTTGCTGGTTTGTATGTGAATAAATTAGTATTTAAGAAACAAATACTAGTTTCTGACCATCATCCATTAGCAAAGGCTCCCCACATCATGCCACCACCAAAACGGTTCACTTCCTGGATGTATGCTGCAGGATAGCGTTCCCCACGGTGGCGATACACACGCCTACGACCATCAGCTCTGTGCAAGTTAAATCTGGACTTGTCACTTGTCACACCTCCACTGTGCAATGAGCCATAACATCTGTAACATCTGTGCTGCATGTGTCTGCAGAGTTCCACCATCAGCATCCCAACTGCGTAGACACTAAGTTTTGCGGAAGCTGTGACATCATCAATTGTTTCAGTAGGACATTAATTAGACCCAGGATTTTATCACCTTGACCAGGTCTTTTCAATCATGCAGAAAAAAATCTCACCAACCTCATCGTTTACTCTGAAATTTACCAATGACTGTTATTTCTATGTTATGACTAAATGATGGTTATTCAGGACTTAACATGTTTTGGTTGTGAGTACTTAAAAAAGTCATTTCTATGGATCACATGTTTGTTTGTTTCAGTAGATTAGGGCTGGTGAAAGGAAAATATTGGGTTTTTAAAATTATGCATTTCTACTGTTGCTCAGTATATTTTAGATATGCTTTTACTTGGGCTATAGGGTACACTACAATGGATTATGAAGCTTAACATGCACATTATAAAGCTTGTAATTTCAGTAGTTTGGCCCCTTTGTGTTTTCTGGGCAGAAGTATGCACTTTGAATGCCATGCAAGTACTCTCTTTATTTCAGTTTAGTTGATCTTATTTTAAGTCTTACTTTTTCTATATTGACTGGTTGTATTTATTTCTGTTAAGCCTTTTGTAACATTGCTGAAGACATAATATGCAAGATTTTCCTGAAAAAAAAGAAGCTATACAAACTCATAAAAAATAATCCCTCTCAGTCATCACTTACGACTAACTAGAAGTGTGTGGTGGTGACTGTATCTGCAAAGGCCCGCCCTCTGCCTGTACTTCATCTTATACTAAACCTGCTGTGTCCATGACGTCAACCTTCAACAGTGGACTGTAGCCATCAGCCAATAACAGCATGAGGTGGTGACTCTATAAACAGATGCTGTGTCCCAAATCGCATACTTCTGTTAGTATACTCAAATGCAGCATACAGCATGTGCGTATACTTACTTGCGTAGTGCGTGAATTTCAATCAATGTAGTGTTGTCTCAAATCAGACACTGCCAAGGTGAACTTATCGGAAATGACGGCTGCAACATCTGACCACGAACATCACGTCACTTTTGAAAATATCTGCCGGCTTTTTCATTTGACCAAAATGAACGGCTCACTGTGCTCCACGTTTCATCTGAAATGGTACTTCATTCGTAATTTCATTTATATGTTGCTATCATTCTCCGCCATAACCGTCGCTTCCTCGGCCGTAATTTTCACAAGCTTGGTAAGTTTAATAAGGCCCTCCCCTTCCCGCTACGTAGCAAAGGTGGTGATCATTGAGGGTGAGAATTGTCCATCGTTCCACTCAATTCATGGGTCGTTTTGAGTGTGCCATCCAGATACTCCTAGTATACTGCATTTTGGCATACTTAGTAATGTGAATGCATTTATACACTCAAACTGGCCAGTTTGAGTATGGAAGTATGTGATTTGAGACACAGCAAGTGTTTGCTGCATTCACACAAAATCTCCCTCTCTCAGAGGAGACAGAACCAATTATTATCATTATAACAACAACAATAATAATAACTAGTATTACTGTTGTTATCATAATAATAATCATCATTATTAACATCCTCACTGATAATAGTTTTTTTTTTACCAATAATGTAATACCAGTTTTTTTTCATAAACTGATGGTGTAATAATGTTGCCAGATAATTAAATACTGTAAACTAGAATTACTTGGAACTGGCTCTTGGTTACATGACTCAGTGCACCAGTCAGGTTGCAGTCCATGTTTGTTCAGACTCACAAAATACAAATAACCCACTAAAAATAGGATAACATGCTCTCTCTTCTTGACCCATACGTTACCCGTCCACCACGTTTCATGACAATGAGGCTTGTAGTTTTTCTCTCATCCTGCTGACAACTTGATCAAAACACTGAACTGAAAATATAAGCTCCTTTGGAGAGGTAATAAATAGAACTTTTGAGATGGATCAGTTTTTATGTAGTCTGCCTAAATATGGTTGGATCTCCCCCATCTCCCGATCCTGTGTGGATCAACCTCCCCTCGTTTAAAGGATTTTTCAAAAGACAAAATTCAATTTTAAAGAGTTTACTTGTGTTTCACCATGCAGTGGAAGTCTGCAGTTTGAGGGCAGCCATGGCACAGATAGCTGGGCTTTGACAGCAGCAGCGATGGCTCTCTGGAGGACGACCGATTTACCTACAGGAAGACAAGACAGCTTGGGATGACTGATCAAATGATGGCACATGGTAACAAAATGCCTCCTCATGCAAACATCATCTTAAGAAACAAAAACATGACTTCCTCATTTCTGTAGATGCATCATAGTGAACAACAACTGACCCCCTCAGCGTCCCAACTGCTTATACTCTTTGCCGATAAGGAAGACAGAACTAGTAGATGGAAGAACCGTCAACATCAGAGCTTATCAATGCTACAGTCTTTAATAATTTGACCTGAAATGCCAGAAGAATGCCACATCATTTTCTTAATTAAATAAAATGCCACATATGCACCATAAATGTAATATCTAACCCAGCCCTCTCAATAGGTGCCGGCTTTTCTTTTTCCTGCCAATTTTTTTGTATATTATACACAGCGATTGAAATAATGATACAAATCAAATGCTCTTTACTCATAGTAGCATGTGGTCTACATGATATGCAGAAGCATCAATTGCATCCACCTGTTTGACTCACAGTCTTGTGAAAGTTCCCCGAGTTCCTGTATACAGGGGCAGGAGTCAATCTGAGTTCCTGTTTACAGGGGCAGGAGTCAATCTGAGTTCCTGTTTACAGGGGCAGGAGTCAATCTGAGTTCCTGTTTACAGGGGCAGGAGTCAATCTGAGTTCCTGTTTACAGGGGCAGGAGTCAATCTGAGTTCCTGTTTACAGGGGCAGGAGTCAATCTCAGAATCTCTCCCATAATGCTGCTTTCATGCAAGACACTTGACCCTTTGACACATTGACAGGAACAGCCCTAAAAATGCACGGTTCAGCTTTTATTTAAGAAAAAGTGTGTCTGTCATTAAAAAAAGGCTTTTTAGCTGTGATTTTGGTATTTTTATTTAGAGGTTGAGTAGCTGAGCATGAATATATGTACTGTTTGTACCATTTTCCACACTGCAAATAAGAAGGAATGTCTTGCATGTTGAAGAATTATGAATTAAGATTTAAAACTCAAACATAAAACCTCAATTGAACTTGATGTTGGTGTTGTGAGAGAGAAAAGGTTTGTGGCTACAGGTTGATGCCTACTTTGTGCCTATGGAGATAAGTCTACGTGGACTTTGAGAAGTTTATACATTTTTCTTGGTCTGTAAATTCCACTTCTCTTCACTCTAACTGACCATGTGACACTGGTAGAATCACCACACATATGTCAACTCAGTGAGCTTTTAAAGTCACTTCTCCCGCAGGATTCCATTCATTGTAGAATGCATAAAAAAATCATATAAAATCATCTATTGCTGATGTCAATACCAAATTTGTCCTCAACATTTTCAATATTTTAGCTTTGGAACCATGTTTCTAGCTGCAAGCATATACAACTAGTAGTGCACCAAAAAATAGATGGAAATAGTAAAATATAATAATGCCTTCATCAATCACACTAATTATGATTACGTGATTGCTATGACCCATGATCATAGCAGCTTACATTATGGCACAAAAAACAGCACATGTAACAATGGAAGAGTCCAGTATTCCTTTCTTTCAAGCCTTGGCTTTATATTTATATTTTTATTTTTATATATATATATATATATATATATATATATAAAAGCTCTCTGTACCTGTTGGCTGGTCTGAGGCCTCCGCACATTCTCTGGGCAGCTTCTCCACCAGGAACATGAGCAGGGAACGGATCTCTGGCTCGTTGCTGTACAGAAAAGTTTGGTAGCCTATCTCTCCTTTATAACCAATGTCCTGCAAAACAATGGTTTCACATATTAGGAATACAACTGGGGTATTATGGGCAGTGCTTTAATTGAGGAGGCACTCATACAGGCAGATCTCAATTTTGCCCACAACTATCAGAACAACAGTACTCAATAAAAAATGTATTATCAATTGTCTTCCACTACCTCTGGTGAATGTTGGTGTGCACAGGTCCCTGACAGTGCCCAATTGAAACACAGCTGAAAATTTTCTTATTAAAATGGATTCACAATGCAGAGAGGGAAACAGTAAGCGTCTCACAACATGATGAAAGATCTCAATGGTTCACATGCTATAATTCTAGATGACATTTTATTGAACAAAAGCATTCCTAACTCCAGGCCTGCTTAATAGCTTTTAACCAAATGTTAAGGTCATTGCTCAGCTGACTTACAACTGAGCAAATTCCATTTGATGAGAAAGATCATGAGATGTGGCTGGAAGCTCCGTCCAGTGTGACCTAGTGAGGATCAGCAGTCTGGCCTTAACTTTAAAGGCAGTCTTTTCTCACTTTAATTAGATTATTTAATTAGATTATGCTTTCATTACTGTGTGTCTGCATGTTAGTCAAACATCTAAAAAAATTCTAAATAGATTTCTATAATATTTTGTAGAGAAGTGGTCTTTGGAATGGGGAAGAGGTGATTAGATTTTGAGGCGGATTTGAATCAAGGTGCAGATCCAGGATAATTTTCAACTTTCATTAACATTGTGAGATATTCCAAAGAAACACTCAAGTTTTTCAACAAACAACAATAAAAATGCAAACAGTTTATTGATATTAGATTTTTGTAACATTTTTTAAATTAAAGTTTGAAATCCTAGAATATATTACATTTTTTAACATATAATACATTAGAGTTAGCCACTCTAATGTCTTCATAGTTGTCACATTTTTTCTTCAAAATTGATGTTTTAGTTACTTCCTTTCATAATACTGCCGTTGATTTGTAAATGTATACATTGGTGATTAAGAAATGGAACTTTGTGATATCACTAGCATTGGTTATCTGATGTTAAAGATTCTGATTAGGTATACTTTTACTTGGGTTATACATGCAAATAATAAATCTTTTATCAATTTTAGGAGTTTGGCCCTTTTGTGTTTGCTGGGCAGCCTTGGTGATGATAAGCACCGTCCTCTGCCAACGAGATTACGTTTCAACCAAATGTGGTAGAAAGAATGGGCACAGGCCAAGGAAGAACCAAATATTGGTGTAGATCCTAATGGAGGGGAGGATCTATAATTTTTGTAACTGCTTAACATTGGAAGATTTCTACAAAACTTTGTTGAGGGGTAGAGCATGGGTCAGTTAAGCTAAACACACTAGAGTAGGAGTGTGGGAGTCTTACCTGACAGGCCTGTGCCAGGCTCATGCCCACTCTGAAACGGGCAGACATGCCTGGAGGGAGAGAGGTGGGCAACGTGCTGCCCAAGCCTGGATCGATCACCCGTATACATCTGACCACCGCCTCCACTATCAGCTCACTGCTGAACTGTTTGATGCTGTAAATCTCCTCACTCACATCTCTGTGGATAAAATATCAAATACTTTTAATCATCATTTACACAGTTAGTTCTGACTTATTCAATGCAAGATCCCAAACTGACTCAAATGACCCACATACGTCAGTGATCATATGATGACTGAAGTTCACTAAGGTTGATGGATGGTTTTAGACTGACAGTAATGTTGCTAACAACAAATGTTTACATTAGTCAGCTAACCTGTCATTTCAATAACTTATGATTAAGTTAGCATTACACACAATGGTAAATTAATTAGACGCTCTTGATACTTACGTGCCAACTTGTTTGAGGGCGTGAATCAAAATGTTGTCAACTTCTTCCATCACTGAGGTTTTTCTGAAGCTACAGCAACTAGCTAACAAATAGGATTATAATAGAGCATTGAATGCTGGCGGGTTGCAAAACTGAGTTAGGTAATATTATTGTGGACTTCCCCATGCGTAGCAACAGACAGGAGAGCTAGCTTCCATCTTCTGTTAGCTAACGTTAACTTATGCACTAGTCAATAAGAGCTACTTCATTAGCAAAGCTTTTTAAATGTATTGTAATTCTACGGAACACTTCAACGCCTGGCTACGAATAACCTTTTAGTGTAATGGTAAATCTGTTTTCCCAACAGACTTAAGCTGACTGGGAGTATCTGCTACAAGCGTTACAAGTCTGACATTTGTGTCTCTTACTCCGTGTGAAATGCAGTAATAAGAGAACGGAGTGGCAGGGTGTCTGGGAGGTGGAGTTTCTTCTGGACTTACTGTCGTAGTGAACGAATTGGAAATGAGCATCTCAGAAATACACTTCCCATCATGCACCAAAATAGACAATCTCATGACCGGAAACATGCTGGACAATTCGCTCGTTCTTGTCTCTCTTTTGAACCGGCTGCGGCAGAACAGACGAAATATTATGTGCCACCACTCTGTGGTGCTAAGGTTAATGCCACAGATGCCTTTACCTATTTCACAGAAGGCTAAAGAAACTCACTTTAAAATGATAAATGATATTTATCCTTCCAATGGGCTTCTGAGACAAAGATTCAACATTCACAAAAACAATTGCGTGTTTTGTGATTCCGGTATTGAAACTTTAGAACATTTGTTTTTTGCATGTAATTATAGGCCTACTAAATGCTTTTCAAAATTGGATATCTGAAAGGGACTCTCAATCACCCAATTTAGAATACAGTAATATTAAATTTGGAGTTATGATGCAGGACAATTAATTGATGTACAATATCTAAATTATTATGGCTAAACAATTCATCTTCAGATGAAGATTTACAAATGCCAGACCACTGTTGCCAGTCCTGTTCCAGCGATGAATTAACTAATTCACAAATAAAAGAAATGTATAAAAACCAAACAAGACTTGGTCATTTATGAAAAAAAATCGATGAGTGACTCTTTGATTTAGTTATTTATTTGAACTTTAATCAATCTCTGTATTATTGGAATATTTAAAGATGTGAAAGTTCAGTTTGTAAATGTTTGTTCAAATGATTACCTCTGCCAAGGAGGTTATGTGATTGGTTTTGGTTTGTTTGTTTGTTTGTTTGTTTGTTTGATTCCACTTACAGTAAGATACAGAAGTATGGGTGAAAGCTGATGTTAGGGGGTCTGCCGTGGTGGAACTCCCAATGTGTCGAACATGAACTAAAGCACTTTTAATATATTTACCCTTGTGTATTCCAACCGTGTTGTTCGATGCAGGCTGTATAAACCGGACAACCTGGTGAAAGTATTCATTATAATTATAAAAAGCTTAAATTGATAAAAGTAGAAGTCGCTCAGAGGGTGCATAACTCCACCAGTGTGATTCAGGAAATAGTTTCCACTTAGGATCCCTCATCACAGGTGCATTTCATCGAACAAGTTGAAATAGGTTATTTACGTTTTCCCTATTAATTGCAGTTCTTGTCAGTTGCATATCTGAGAAAATTAAAAATAGATAAGTAAATAAAATGCATAAAATTCCCAACAAACAGTATTAAAAGGCCCCTGTCCAGTAGGCTACATGGGAGATGTGTACATGAAGTTTATTGAAATTTTTTTAACAGTTTTTGAGTTATGCCCCAGAAACCCTCATCTGACACAAAACCTACTCACAGAATGAGCCTTAATTCAACTTGTAACCATGGAAATGAAAAAGGTACAATAGATAAAGGTTCCTCAATAGCAAAAAGCCCAACTTCAGTGTTTGGTTGTTAAGTTTTGTGAAAAAAAGATTAAATAGTACTTGAGTTATGCTGTGGAAATGAAACCAACCACCAGAAAGAGCCTAAGTCTAACTTGTAACCATAGTAAAGGAAAACATTAAAATGACAAACATCAGTTGGTTGTTGTGTGTAAAAAGTCCCATGAAAAACTATTTGACAGTTTTTGAGTTATACTCTGGATCAATAAGTGATGGACAGAACTCATTCCTACATCTCCCTCCTCGCTTTGTAGCTGCTTTGTTCATCAGAGACTTATCAGTATCCATACAAAAGTAGTACATTGAAAGAACAGCCATTCAATTTAGGTTCTAATTATACTATATTAAAATATTTGGTAGCATTTTACTTTAAGTTGCAAAAAATAACATTCAATTTCAGAAACACCTGGTCTTTCAGTTCACACGCATTTATTACCCTCAGGTCCTGTGCACCTGAACACAGCATATGTAATATACTGTATATGTAGTGGGTAATGTGTGCAGTCAATGAAAATGTGTTCTTTTACATGTTCACAGAAAACAAGCATGAAATACTCGGGATCCCCAGCCAAGGGTGTATTTCTTTTAAATAATTTAAGTTGTCCCAGTTAATTGCAATGCAAGTCAATTGCATATCTGAGATAAATAAACAAAATGACATTTTGAGTAATGCACCAGAAACCCTCATCTGGTACAAATACCACTCAGACAGAGAACCAGCCAAAATCCAACTAAACTGTGGAAACAAAAGAAAATACAAATGAAAAAAGTCCCTAAATATCAAAAAAGGCACCACATCAGTACTTAATCGTTGTGTGTAGAAAGTTTTGTTGAAAAATATTAAATATTATTTGAGATCTGCTCCAGAAACTAAAGGTGAATTCCCCTCTTATAGCCTACACCTTCTCCTTCGTTCGAGGCGGGATGATAACCTCAGATGATGAGTTTCAGGTTGACAAAATAATAAATTACATCGCTTTTCCTCTTGTAAACAAGAGTTCCACGTTACACAAAAGGTGAAGAATATTGTGATAGGCAGGTATGTTCAAGTACCGCGAGTGGACCAGTCCTTTGACGTTAATAAGACATGATGACGGTACATCCAAGTAGGTGGCGCTAACACAAAAGAAACTCTGCAAAACCAAAGCAGAAGAAGATCTGGAGACGGAGGCGCTCGGATAGTGCTACACCATCCTGTTATTGATCACCATGTCGATGTAGAAGGAAAACAAAGTCAGAACAGCCACCCTGTTCTGAGAGGCGCAAAAATGGCAGGCGAGGAGGAGAGGGGGGTGGTTCGTGTCAAAGTCAAGGTAGGATGATTAAAGTGACGAACAGTGTCCAGACGTCTGCCAGGTAGCTAGCTAGCAGCCCCGTTGTCCTGTTTGTTGAACCGTCTGCCGAATATTTGCCAGCTGTCTGTCAAAAACGTCTTCGAGCTACACGGTGACAGAACTTGACACATCAGCTGTATATTAGTGTTTGTAGGGATCCAATCTGTACCATGGCTGCCCAACTATTGATCCGTATTGTTTATCGCCAGCTTTGTTTGATAACAGAACGTCTTTGAGCTGAAGGTACTAATCGATATATTGTTATATTACCTTATTTTGATTGACTGTAAACGCAAGGAACAAGTGACTCGCTTACAATTATCTAGATTCAGTATCCAACCTAATACTAAACTCGAGAGCAGTGGACACTCACAGACTCAGCTGACGTCACCTGCTGCTCAGTTAATGCGTGTGCGCGAGACAGCACGTCATGACGATACGTAACCTGAAGAATAGCGTCTTAGCCCCGTAAAGCTTCTCTGGTGCCACTTAGCAGAGGTTCCATAGAGATATATTTATATTAGAATTTTAGAATCAGTTATTCTCCTCTCTTCTAACTATCTAGCTCAAAGGAACGACTTCTCTCTATCAATGAGGTGTTTTTTTTCCAAACTAGTGTGTGATCTAAATAAAGCATATGTTAGATCATTAAGGTTGCGGTTTTCAACTTCAGACAGACACACGTATAGAAAATGAATGAGTCTTCAGATTTCCCCCCTTTTTTTAAATAGAAATTTGTTGTTTTGGAATTACCATGTGTTCACGTAAGTGACGTCATGACCCACGCTGTCTCCCTTGTTGCCATGCACAAGTCATCAAGAGCAAATGATAACAAAGCAACGTGATCAAGCACAAACGATAAGTAATGCTGTGAATATGTGACTAAACTTCCAGCTGAAGCCCAGGATCAGTATGTGGCCTGTCTTAAATAAAAAGACAGAACTAGCACCTCACCAGACCCATGTTATCTGCCGAATGGATGGTTTGAAGATCCCACCATGTGGCCCAAAGTAAATTTTCCTGATATTTATTTCTATCTGATTGACACCCCAGGTCAGTGTACCACGACTCTATGCAAGCATTTGAATCTTTAGTGGACATGATCACAAGACCAACTAATAATCTCTATTTTGTTTGTTGAAATCTTAAGTGATCCATCTCAGCATCTGAGAGAAGAGTCCCATGAATCTTGGGTGTATCTTCATTTAAGACGCAGAGCTGTTTGCTGTGTCCACCGTGCATTTATGACAGGCTGCTTTTTAATTTGTTCAAATAAGCTATCAATATAGAATTCAATATAGATTCATTATATGAATCAAATGGACTTGTGTGTCTCAGTTGTGCTTTTACACGTGATCTACCATTGCTGCTGATGTTAAAATGTATGCTTCATCTATGTGGTGGAAGATAAACTGATTGAAAAGATACACACACTGTTCCAGTCAATCAGTCATGGAAAATAAGAACCTTGTGACATTTCCTTTTGTATCAAACAGCAAAAATATTGTAACATAACATCTTAGACTTTATTTTATTTGACATTGCATCTCATGCAATGTGACTATTGCAGATGGGCACATTGCAGTGTCGATGCTGAAACGATATATTGTGCAGCCCTAGTAATAAAGACATCAACCACATCATCCAGCCTTTCTATACTCAGTTTCAAAGCATACAGTGATGGTGTATGATGCAGTATATTTAACAGGACATAGGGATGATTGAAGTATAATTAAATCTTAGCATGCACACTGTGGTGTTGCTTTCATACTGTGGTCCTACAATGAAAATGGAGAAATTCTTTTGGGACTTATGCCTCAAGAATGGTTGAAAAAAGACAAATATTTATTAAATATTTTGCTGGTAGCTGGTAAAAAGGCTCTTACGAGGAAGTGGAGAGCCCAACTTTAAATGCATGGATGGACATTACAATGGACATTTACAAAATGGAGAGGATAACAGCACATGTCAACCATAAACTGGAATTATTTGTGTCCCGCTGGGAAAACTAAGTTAACTATGTAACACCCCTGTAACTATGTTTGTGGCTAAGTATCAATAAAAATATAATTTAAAAAAAGAAAATGGAGAAATGATTCATTCAAGGAAAATTCCTTTAAAACTGTGGACTATGGGGTGGCAGATTTGATGACAGCAAAGAAAACATGGTTTTTGATGATTCAAAATTTAAAAATGATATTGCTTTTGAGTGCACACCTTATTTACTGCACTATTGTACAAAACAGTGCAGTCAGTCCATGACTTCTTGTTTACTAACAGCCAAAACAGAATATTAAAACCACAGCACATGGACCATGTTCTATTATTTCTTAAACTATACAGTATTATTGTATATTTGATGTATTATATTGTTACTACCTCCTTCCATGTTTTTCCCACAGTATCATGTTTTTTCATACTTGTCAGTGATGGTATCTAACAGAGTTTGATGTGATGTTTTCCAGAAATGTGATGGGGTTCTTCCTGTGGAGTTCCGTTCCTTTGCAGTTGATCCTCAGATAACATCACTGGAGGTCCTGCAGCACATACTTATCAGAGCCTTTGATATGAATGGGTAAGAGTGATCACCTTTGCTAAACTGCCGTAGGCTATAGAGGCTATTAGAGTTTGTCCTAACAAGCATTACGTCATCTGTGTCAGCATTTTCTTTTTGTTTGACTTTCAAACAAGGAAGCGGAATTTTGGGATCAGTTACCTGTCTCGAGACCGGAGTGGTGCTGAAATGTATATGTCCCTTGTGTCAGACTGGGATTTGGATGTTGCATTTGTGAGTGCAGCCAAACCATATCTACAGCTCAAGATGGACGTAAAACCCTCAGAAGACAGTAAGAACACTATTTTATTCTTAAAGTTAATGACTACAACTAAAAGCTTAAAGGAAAAATGTGAAACTTTGGATAGAATTATGCAACATACTACACTTCCCTGAATCTTGGCATTGAGAAGGGTTTGTTATTCTGCATCCAGACTACAGGAGTTTAGGGGGGATTTAATCCCGATTCGCCCTTCCTGACAATCAGAGGAGAAACTGGTCTGGCATTTTGTTCGGTTTGATGTCCGGACCAGATTATCTGGTAGTGGGAGTCATTTACAGATCCAGTCTTAAACCCCCTGGTCTGCTCACAGCCTCATTGAGGCTGTAGCGTTAATATCAAACATGTTTGGTATTTAGGATTTAAAATCGGGTTGGTTAGATCAGTACTCTCTGAGCAGAACCACAATAAGTGAGAGAGGAGAGAGATGTCCCAAAGCAGCTGACTGTGCTGCCAAGAAATGGTAAAGATTGTAGCCCTTGAGGCTAACATTAGCTAGCAGACTACTGTTGACAAAAACTGAATCACATCTCCAGCTCTCTCTGAAGAATAGCAGTCCTTGACCATTCATCCAACCATTGTTTCAATGTGAGGTGGTGCATCGTGATGCAATCCAATTTTAAAATCGGGTTAAAACTCCTGTAGTCTGAGATTGACTTTAGAAGGCATGAACGTAGTGCCTTAAAGGAAGATGAGAAACAGGAAGTGGATTCTAACTGGTACAGAGACATTTGGATGTGGAACATTTTGTAACGCAAACCCCTCAGAAACCCCTCATACCCTACAAATGCATTTTGGAATCTATTTTTTGCACCGAACAGAAACTGGATTTCATCCTCATTTTATCCTTACGTTGGATGTGCATTAGGAACGAATGGCTTAGTGGTCAGAATGAACAGGAATGAAAAATAAAGAAGAGGTAGATCTGAAATAGATGATTGTTCATTCTGCTACTTTTTGTTCAACTGCAGGTCCTGTTATGGAAGACTGGGACATCATAAGCCCCAAAGATGTGATTGGCTCTGAGCAGCTTCTCGTAGAGAGGACTAGGTCTTTGGCATCTGCAGCGCTTCCCTTCACCCAGTCTCTACTGTCCCAGGTTCCTTCACCTTCTTCAGTCTTCCTCATGCAGTCTCTCCTACTCTATAGACACATCTCTACCAGGCAGTCCACTTTAGTTCAGTTCCAGATTAAAATGTTCACTGTTGTGTTTCCATAATCAAATGTTGTGGATGATACCAATAGAATCACTCCATTCCATCCCATTTTTTCATCCCCTGTTTTTCAGCAGTCTTGCTCCCTACAGCCTTCTTTAAACAAAGCTTGTCTCTATTTTGTAATAAGTGACAATCAATATGAACAGGGCCTAGAAAACATTAGCAGTTTGTATGTAAGCTGTGTGACTGTTAATAAATGCTCCAGCTTCTCAAGACCAAGAAAGACTAGTCTGTATCCACCAAAGCCCTGATACAACTCTGCCTACATAAGAGTACTGTCTGTGTTGGAAATGCTATACAGATATAAGGTTTAGGTACATTTATTATGGGTTATATATGGAATCCATGAGCACTATACTGAAATCACTTTGGTGGAAACTCAGCTCATGAGTCAGGGTCTTTGCTTATGTATTTGTTTCACTTGTGTCCAGGTGGGCCGAACCCTGTCCAGAGTCCAGCAGGTATTCAGCTGGTCTTATGGGGAGGAGATCAAGCCTTTCAAGCCCCCTCTGAGTGACGCTGAGTTTCACAGTTACCTCAACGGACAGGGCCAGTTATCACGACCTGAAGAGCTCAGACTGCGGATCTACCATGGCGGTGTGGAGCCTTCATTGCGCAAGGTGGCGTACATGTGTTTTGTTTTTTTTCAATCTCAGTTCCATGTTTTGCAGATTACAAAATAAACACAGTTGAGTGTAAGGTTGGGTACTGTACTCTGTACTTTAAAGATGCCAACAAAGTTTCATTGGTACTCTTAAGTACAGATTCACGTTCATGTGTAGATCCATACAAGAGAGTATGTCTGAGTTAGAGAGTAAATTAGAGTAGGTCTTTGAACAGCCTCCTCTCTTGAAGCAATACTGGTGTTACAACATATTTGGTGACTCATTTCTTACCATGGAAATTCCGTTTTTGTCACCGCAGAGACAGTAAAGTACCAAAAAAACTTCCAGGTATCGCATTGGTATTGGTATCCTAGTTCTGATACTTGGAATAGTTAATTAACAAATGATTAACTCCTATCTTGCGCTATGTTAGGTTGTTTGGAGGTACCTCCTGAACGTCTATCCTGATGGTCTGAGTGGACAGGAAAGAATGGACTACATGAAGAGGAAGACGAGGGAGTATGACCAGCTGAAGAGAGAGTGGACAGCCCGGGTGGGCCTTGAGGACCTTGAATTTATCCGTGGGAATGTCCTTAAAGACGTCCTGAGGACAGACCGGGCTCATCCATACTATGCAGGCTCAGAGGACAGTCCACATTTGACTGCCCTCACAGACCTGCTCACCACATTTGCCATCACACACCCACAGGTATGTAGAAATGTTTATTCAGTTGGCCTGTACCTGTAGGTTTGGGGTTCAAAAGCAATTTATCAAATATGTATCTGCTTAACAAATCTTCATTTTTAATCCCTTGTTTTTAGACTGTGAGGGGGAAGGCACAGAGGGAGAGACATGGGGCAAACATACTGTGTCAACGTGAGGATTTTATAAATAATAAGTGTACATAAATTCAATTAGAAGCTAATAAGGACATTTGACACCGGACTAAGACTAAATTGAATATTTTTTAACAACATTAACACTTGTTACTGACGCCTCAGCGTAATTATGTATAACTTAAAATGAGTTAGTTATATAAATATTCACCTACCGTTATCATGAATGGGGAAATTAGCTGTAGAGACAAACATCTTTTTACCAAGCTGTAAACAGGTTTATTTCTGCTATTAAATTGGGCATTTTAAGATGGGTCAACCTGAATTAGCCTTTCGGGTAAGTTTTTGGTCACGTAAAATGTTTAAATTATGGGACTGAGCAAAATTCTATCGCTCCACACCAAAAATGTTTTAGTTATGAATTTTTGAAGTTTGATCCTGAGATCTAAATTACATCAGTATTCTTTGTATGTGCATTTTGAGTCTCATTCTAAAGATAAAAGTTAATTTCCGACACGTTTGCAGTAATTATTTTAATGAATATAATTGTTCAATTGTATGAAAAAATCTTAAGCTTTCAAAAATTAGTATTGTCTTTGGTTTCACTGACTTAAAACCAAATCTGGTTCTGTGTATTATTAATATTTTTAATATAGCTCAGGAAATGATTTTGACCTGCATAAGGAATTGGTGTCACAAATCTAAATTTAGCTTTGGAGCTTAAAACTCACTTTTTAAGATATTGTAACCATATACTTTATATTTTTTGTATGTTTTAAGGATTATTTTTGTTTCTTAAAAATGTTTCATGAGAAATATCAATTGCACATTACAAAAAAATTACGTATGGGAACAAGTGGTTCACTGTACATGTTGATCAAATAAAGAATTGCAAAACACAAAATTAATACTAGGCACAAAATACCACATCTGTGAAATTCATTAATTAAAATTTTGTTTACTTTTTCTAACAGTGTAAGCATGACAGAAAATATACCTGTCTTGCTATAATCAATTAAGATGAATGGAACAGTTCATTATCATTGTAAATTGATGACGACTGAATGAGAGATTCTCTGGATCTCTCACAGTAAGTTGGACGTGATCATTGGTGGAGTACTAGAGAAACAAGACAAAAAGAATGAATGGCCTTATTTTTTTTATTTGATTCTATTTATTTAAATGAAAAACAGACTTTTAGATTATGTTCTGAGAAAAAAATTTCACTTTGATTCCCAGTAAATACAGAAATTGGTGGGTAGAGGAGCAATAGTTTGAACTGAATTGAATTCAATTCAATTGAATTGAATTGGGTTGCCCCTGATTACACTGTGTAACACTAGGGGTTTGTTGGTCGGTTTTAAATGTATACACATTCTCAAGCTAAAGCGGAAATGGATGAATCAGGTTATATAGATAGAAATCTCCGTATGCATGGTAAATGAGGACCCTGGTTAACCCTTGAGCTAAAACACTACTGTAAAAGAATGCTTAGTTTCTTGGAGTTTTCAGGCATGATTTAGAATAAATTTTTTCTTCGTAAACTGTAGATTTGTGTAACTTTGTGTGGATGTGTTGTTTTTCAGATATCATACTGTCAAGGCATGAGTGACATTGCCTCCCCCATACTTGCAGTAATGGACAATGAAGCACATGCCTTCATTTGCTTTTGTGGCATCATGAAGCGCTTGGAGGGGAACTTCAGGCCAGATGGGCAACTCATGTCTGTCAAGTTCCAGCATCTAAAGCTGCTTCTGCAGTACTCGGATCCTGAATTTTACTTTTACCTGGTGTCCAGAGGAGCTGATGATCTCTTCTTCTGTTACCGCTGGCTGCTTCTGGAGCTCAAGAGAGAGTTTGTTTTTGACGATGCCTTGAGGATGCTGGAGGTGACTTGGAGCTCTCTGCCCCCAGATCCTCCTGAAACTGAAGTGGAGCTTCTGGGACCACCACTGGAGGCCGATGAAACGATGGCCTGCAGGGACAAGAGCAAGACAATTGAGAATTGCTTAGAAGATGATAATGCACAGAAAGACAAACAGCGTAGACGACATATGCTGAGGCCTTCAAGAGATGAATCAGCTGTGAGCAGGAATGCTGTCATAGAAGAAAAAATAGTCGCTGGAAAAGGAAGTGAGGGCTTTGATTGTGTTATTCCTCAAGTGAAAATGGAAAAGGCAGATATGCCAACTAATCCTTTTGAGAGGCAAACTAGTTTTGGCGAGTTTAAATACTATACTGCCCGAAATGAAGATAGCTTTGATATGGAGGAGCAGCCACAGGGCTTGGTGGTGGCTTCAGAGTCTGCGACAAGCACCCGAAGGCGACAGTCCACTTTTGACAGTGAGGAGGACCTGGGAGAGAGAACACCTCTTATAAAAAACTGTGACAGTGGTTTATCTCCAATGCCATCAGCTTATCTCTTTCCTAGTGGCCTACCAACCTGGAAAACTGACCCCGCTGTCTCTCCCACATCTTCACCTTCATCCTCCAGCTGGCCAGGTGCTTCTCCAGACTCCTCTCCAAAATCCCCATCCCCATCCCCATCCACAACCAATGTAATCTTTCCAAGAAATGTCCCAAAAATATTGACCTCATCTGCTCAAGTTCTCAGCACTACAGGAAATAACTCGCCAACAACCCCCACTGTAAAAACATCTGTACCATCTCCTTCCCATACTCAGAACCAGTCCCTACTCTCTTCACCCATTTTGTCTTTTGGAAGAGGCCCATCGCTGTCTGGCAGTAGGTCATCCACCAACAACCTCCCTTCACCTGGCAGCAACATGCCCAGTTTTTCAAAAGCTGAGACCACAAGCATCAAACCATGTTCTCTCCCGCCTCCTCAAGAGTTTGGGAAAGGCAATCCCTTCATGCTGTTCCTGTGCCTGTCCATCCTGCTGGAGCACCGAGACCACATCATCAAGAACAGCTTGGATTACAACGAGCTCGCCATGCACTTTGATCGCCTTGTGCGGCGCCACAACCTGAGCAGAGTGCTGCAACGAGCCAAGGCCTTATTTGCAGACTACTTGCAGAGTGAAGTGTGGGACTCTGAAGAAGGGGATGAGGTTAGCTCAGACTCCCCAACCTCAGCTACTGCTGCTCAACACTCCCCTTCTTCAACCATCTCTGCCAGGCCCATTTACAGCCCTTTAGGATCACCTCAGTCATCATCTCCGTACTCAACCTACAACCTTGCAACCACCATTCCCTCCTCAACAACTCAAATTTCCATTTCTCCCACTCCCTGATTCCATCATGGATCGTTGGCTTTCAATGAACTCCTCCGTAGACTGTTTATTACAAACTGGAGGCGTCAATCATTTTTAGATCACCCCCTTTGAATTGGGATGTTAAAAATAATCTCATTCTGTGTATGCTTGAATATATTATGTCTCTCATCGTAATTTATTCATTGATCCTTCGAAGTTCAGCTTTTTTCTTGTCTGTCCTTGAAGAGATGATGCATGATTTCTTAGTGTATGCTGAAATGTTAAAACCCTATGATTCAGGTTTTTGATGGTCAGACAGTTTGGTTATTTGGGTCTTGCCAGAACCAACAAAATTTTAGACACTTTGTACATTTAGCCCCCCCCCCCTTTTTTAAACTTCGTTTACAAGCTCATGTTATGTCCATTAAGTCACAAAAGCGTCTTAATGCAAACATTATGTAACTAACTTATCTTAAAATAACTCAAAATGATTTTGATGGTACACTGACTTGTAATAAGGTGAATACTGCCTCTGTCTCCGTCACTTTGCACTCGGTCAACTCTTTCTGCTCTATGTAACATGAATTTGCACGTAGGATCTCCGTGTATAATGCTTGACAGCAGTTTGGCACACACACCTCCAAATATCTCTGATTCTGGTGAAACTGGATCGTATTTTATGGACAGAATTATTTCTGATTATGGATCTGATGATCAACGCTGATTTAAGTTGTTTCCTTATGGACAGTTAGACTTACTTGTTGAATTATCCTGTAACTACTGCTAATTGTAGCTGTTTCATAGCTGTGCAGCTAGCTGATTCTGCTCCGAGCACCGGGGAGCGTTGGTTTTTACACCGCGGTCACAGGAGCTCAGGAGGAGGACCCAGTAAAGAATCCTGGTACAACAGGTGAAGAGACAGAACAGGACATTGACAGACGAGGCCAAGAACAGAAAAAGACCGAACAAGAGGCAGGATTGAATAAATCTCTGACTTGCTTTTAGTCATTTATAAGAATTTTGTGAAACCAAGAGGCTGTTAGATGCAGATCTAAGACTACTTACTGATCTAGTAAGTAATATTAGCTTGCTTGCTAAGTAATATCATGCTGCACTTGGTTGATATTTGGCTGTGTGTGCAAAGATGTTGACTTATGTTTTTTTTAAAAATATTTTTGACTCTTTATCATCAGCCAAGTCAGTCCATGTCCACAGAGGTTTAGCCAGTAGCATATTATTGCCAGGTGTTAGCAGCATATCGTTTCCAATTTAGGTTAGATTAGCTTGCCGTGCTGCTGTTCTGAGTTGTGTCCAGCACTGGCAACAAATATCTGAGCTTGCGTGCGTCTGAGACATAACTTTGTAATGGTGCCAAGTTTTGTTGGTAGTTAGTAAACATCTTAAATCTGACCGTATTGTTAGAGACACCTGAAATTTATATTTACGACAGTCCCCTCAGAAACAATGGGCACCATATCGTACAAAATTCCCATTTTTACATAATGGTTCAAACCAAACTAGAATGGCACTCAGTAGAGCACAGACCATCACCAAGGAGACTGTTTAGCTTTCCTGGCCCATGCCCCACCCCTCCACAAAGTTTCATAAATATTGATTCAGTAGTTCTTTCATAAATGTAGTATCTATCTAGTATCGTTAAAGTTATAGAAAACCCTGGATCTGTCCCAGACCTTTTACAGAAACAAGACTTGTTAACCAAGATCAAAGTTAGAGCTGCACGATCATTTCAGCATCAACATCGTAGTGCACCCATGTGCAGTTGTCACATTGCAAGACGGACAAATGAACTCAAACACTTCAGGCTACAAATTTCTTGCTTCTTGATGGAAAAGAAAAACCTGCAAGTTTATTATTTTTAATGACTGATCGACAAGAAAAGTCTTACATGTACATGTAAAAAAAACAAAAAACAACACAAGTCCATTTGTAACGCAATGGTTTGTTTTTCCAAAATACCAAATACCTCTCCACCTGCTTTCTCCCCTCCTGTCCATGTCAGGTTCAGAGTCGCACACGTGAAACTTCAAGTGGAGGAGTCGTATATCTGGTTGAACAAGCTGTGGTAGAAGTAGGAGGGGCATTTGTTTTTGACATTAGACTCTTCAAAACTATCTGTACCCAAATAATGTGTAGATAAAATATATTGCAATGAGAGTTATTTTCCACTATCATGCACATCTATTCTAATTCATCAGTTTGTCACAGAATAAATTAAGGGCAATGCTCATACTCTTCTTACCTCCCTGATCTCGACTGTCACCATTACCCTTAAAGGGTAAATCAACCATACTTAAACATAGTGTGAAGAACTGCTGCTGATGTGCTTACTAAGAGTCAGATCAGACGGACCACAGTGGCTTTTCAGCATGATGTCATCTGGGATTTCTCAGCTTGGGCATGGATACAGTTTAATAATAACAGGAAACCCTCATTACAGCAGGGGGAGCCTGTGTGATGGAGGGAATTACCAATCAGGGAGTATCTAATGAAGAGATTGCATTATGGGAAATGGAGAGTCTGCTGTTTTTGGAGCTTGAACTAGTGACTTGGAGTCACCTGATGTTTTGTGCCAGTGTTGTCAGTGCTGTTGCCTTAATTTCTTCCAAAGATCTGTTGTATTGGGCTGCAAGGTAGCACACCCAGAGAGATGGGTCTAAAGAGAATAACGTTACAGTACTCATTTATGCTTTAAGATGTACAGGAGCCAAAATTATTAATGTCTTTTTTTCTATGCCATCATCTTGTTGCTGTTGGCTTCTGAGCAATTAGTGACACAAATCTTTGTAAAGGTTATATGTTGCTTAAATGACTTCCTGTTTCTGTGTTAGGGCCATAAAGTGAAACAAAACCTCAGTATTTCTGAGATTACAGTAGTAAATTTACAAAAATAAAATCAGATATTTTTAAATTAACGTGGTAAATTTACAGAAGAAAAAATCAGAAATGTACAAGAAAAATAGTCGATGTCTGATATTATAAAGTCATACGTTTGTTAAAATCCCCAAAATCCTTCAGATTATCGTATGATGAAGTTGCTCCAACCTTGCAAAGTGAAGCGATGTCGTTCTTGTAAAGTTGTGCATTTATAATCTCAGAGAATATTTGAGTTTTTATCTGGAATATGCCGTTTTATGTGATAAAGAAATAACATGGTTTTTATTTTTCCCCAAGAGCAGTTTAGGTAATGCCAGGAAGACAGGAAACATGTTGCAGAGGCTTTAAGTTATTCAAACGTAAGAGATTTCAGCCTAATTTCATCAGTATGGGTCAGTGACATGTTCAGGAGGGACCATCGATGTTAGCTTAATAATTCTTTTACAGTCACAGGGATATGTTTGATTTTTGTTCTGTTTAATTGTCTCTACAACTTTTGAATGTGACTCAGCCAATCACTGTTGAGAACTGCTTAAGTCTGACACCTGATAAACACATGAGGATATTAATGTTCGCAGTTATTCATGAAATACAGCTCCAGTCGGGTTTGAGGCTTTATTTCAATGGTGCAGTTCTAACCGGACAACGCAGCAATCATTGGACGTATTATAATCTAATGAAATGACGATGTGTGCAGTACTGTAGAGATCAGTTCTATGATGATCTCCATTGTAAAATACCATTCTGTTTATACACTGTAAGTGCAGGACTCATACATTCAAAGTACAACTACTAAGTACACTAATCAAGGAAGTACTTTACATTATTTAAAGCTATGTTGGAACATTATGGATCATTTTAGCACTTTGGTTATTGTTCTTTCACGAAGCCTTTCTTTATGTTCTGTTGACTGTATTATGATTTCAAAGAAACCGTTGAAACGTGTCTAAATGAAGCTGTCGTAATGCACAGTTGCAGGTATTACTTATTGACAGTCTTTTATACTTGCTTTGTGTGGCTGGTTGATGTGATGCCAGTTGACATGGCCAAACCCAAAAAAGTGCAAATTTGGCAGAGAAGTGCCTACCTTTATTTATTTATTTTTCTTTTGTTGTCTTCACGTCTGTATACATTGTTTAGTACTGGCTGACTTTAAAAGCCAGTTATATGTCTGACTGATATGTGGATTAAATCACTGTTTGACATACGTTTCTCATGTTTAGGGGATCCTTTTGGGCTATGACTAACTCCTGATCCCGTGTTTCCATTTGGCTCAAAAATGGACAAATACAACCAATCATCAAATGTTTAAAGTTGATTGAAATCACACAGGAAAAGCCACCAGCAAGAGTATGCTAAAATGTGGAGCCATGCTGTTTTTTCTCTGTATATTTTTAGTCTGTTTGAAGATATGAAAATGTGGAATGAATATAGATGAAGAGCTGTGCATGGCTGCAGCATCATAGAGAGGAAGGGAAATCATTCAAGCACAGAGTTAGCATTATTTATTCTTTGTTTCAATTGGCCAGGATATATCGGCCAGTCTAAACCAATAATCAAATTGAAACATTGACATATATAATTTAGTGACAGTGTATCAATATATATGACTTTAAATGCTTAGTAGTCTGTAATGAACAAAAAGAGAAATTCCTCTTCATGTCTTTAAGGACTCGTCATTATTGTAGTTATTACTCTTACATTTGGTTGTGCCTCCTTTTGTAAAATCAATATTTAATAGCATATCCATAAAGAACTGAAGTCATTGGGCTGCCTTGACTATGAGCTGGCAATATTTGCTTTTGGAAAAACAAATTCTTTGTTTATCTTGTTAAATTGTACACGTGCACAAACGTTAAACTTTTTAATCATACCTCACACAACGATGTTGCTGATTGTATATCAGACACAAATAAATAATCAATGCAACTGATTGGGTGAAAGATGGCTGCTTTTTTTTTAACTGACTGAAGTTTTTTTCCCACATTTACTGTACTGATTTGGGGGGGGGGGTCGGCATTGTAACAGCAGCATTGCTTCAAAAGAGGCAGCTGCTCAAAGACCTGGGAGCATTTGCTCTCTACTCAATCCTGATAACTGGACTGATATGAAGAAACTGATACTGGTAATGGAAACTGATAGAAATTAGCACAGTGCAATAATAATGGCTTTGTTTGCCAGTGGCAGTGAAAAAAGCCCAGTTATCTCCAGCAAAAACATATCCAGCTGGCTAATTAATTACATGATGATGTGGATGAAGTTGTCGATACCTCACTCAAATGTTCGTGGAGAGTTGAATCATCCATGAACAAGTGCAGCGCTGGCTACAGATGCCGGGAAAGAGAAAGAAAAAGAAAGCACCAACAATGGGCACGTGAGCAAACTTAGACGAGTTTCATATCAGTTTGCTCACATTTAGGTTTTTTTTCAAGGAGTGGGGGCAGATTTCCTAGTTTATTCAGTGAGTCACTTCATAGTATTAGTAGTATAGTAAACTGTTGTAAATTCTGGTGGTGGATTGTCATGTGTCAATTAAGTTTGAAATGTTTGGGCTGAGAAAGTAATCATTGAGAATCCAAATATGTGATTGGTTTATCAACATCACACCTATTTGGACAGCTTCACTGACATTGTTGAAGAGGCTGCTACTGCAGCTGTCCAGGAAGCATCCTAATCATATATCTATTCAACCTATTCAGCTGTAGGTGGGAGGAAGCAGCAGCTCTACTCAGATCTCCTAACCCTACAAGAGGAAACTCATTTTGTCAGCTTACTGTGTTTTGGTGAAATTATTTTTTGCCTGAAAGGGGCTCAAACTTCTTTTTAAATTTACTAACAGTTGTGGTTGAGTGTGAAGTACTCAGAACATTTGTGGACACATTTTCATCTTTGAAGGAAATATTTTTTTGCACCTGTTACATGTTTTGTATTCTGATTACTGAGGCATGATGTGTGAGAAATATGTTGTGATTGGCATATTTTGTATTTGTGACACAAATTGCATTAGTTTATTAATGATGTTTGTATTTAAAGGCATTCTATGTTTATTCAAGAACAATAGTGCTTTTGTAAAACATGTTTCGTTTGTAGGTTTTGGCTGGAATTACTGTAGCTCCATAAACTTGGTGTTTCTCTTGGTGTTTCAGCAGAACCTCCATGATGCATTACCCTCAACCACCTCTAGGTGGCGGTAATACGCTAAGGGAAGACGAGAAGAAAAAGGATAACATCTCCCATTTCCGGTTCCGGCTAAATGGTATCCTTCAAAAACAGGAGACATGTTAACCCGTCTGTCACGGTTCGGGCACGCTTTGCCCCGGTTATTATCTAATCCACCAGCTCGATTCGTCTCCCAGTCCAAACCGACCGGTGCCGCTGGTTCGGTTGCTGTGACGGAGCCGCAGCCCGCAGCAGAGAGTGCTGGACACGGTGAGGTCAGCCAGTATGTCAAGGTGAGTTCCTCTCCGTGATAGTCTCCGTGAAGGTTTCCTAACCGAACAAGTTCGGTTTCTGTCACGGAGATATGCACACAGTGGTCACCAGTCTAATCAGTCAAAACATGATCGAATATGTTTTATGTTGTGCGTCACCATTACAAAGTAAAGCACCGTGAACAACACCAGCTTGCAAACCTTAGCCAAAGCTACACACACGACTGTATGCAGCATTGTAAGAAACACAGGCTACCGACGAGTTAAACTATACTTTATTGTCCCCGTGGGGAAATTCAATCCAGCCTCCTCTGGAAAGACTAGAGCTGTTACCACATCACACTGAGTTATTTCTGCCTTGCAATTTCAAGTTGTATGCTTGTTGTTGTGCTGAGAGGGAATGAGAGAGGACCCGTGTAGAAGGCTCCATGTCTGTGTTAAGCTTCATAATGGCTCTTAATATTTCTCTTAAATTAAGTTCTCAAATTCGGCACACCGGCCTCGTAGAGCTCGTTGCAGGAAGAATAATTATGCACGTTTCTGTCCAGTCATGTCAGAAGACTTCCACTGTCAACTTTTCCAATTTTTGATGATACCATCTTTCATGTTTACATGCTGTGGCCTGAGTCCCTCGGTTTACTGATGATACCATGGACGCACACAGCAGCCTATGACCAGCCTAGTGCAGAAGGACCCATTAGGACCCAGGCGGCTCTACTGAGCTGGCTGCACAGTTCCTGTTCAAAATCCCTTTGATGACAAAAGTTGAAAAGACTGTCTAGATTTTTTCCTGTTAGTCAAAAGGCTTCTAGATTCAGATCCATGCCTCCTGTAGTTCCAATTTGGCTCTTCGGCCACTAATTGGTAACCCCTGCTCTAGAATATACTTATTTTCTGCAGTGTGGTGTTACTAAATAGAACATAAGTAATCCTGACTAAGATAAAGGTAACACTACTAGAAATGAGATTGCACGCATTGCAGCCTCAATAGCTCAGGATATCACACACCTACTCAACCACCACCTCACCCTTATGCCCCGGGGGCCCCGGTCCAGACCTCTGTAGAGCAGAAGGGCTCTCTTTTGGGAAAAGCCTGATTCCTGCCGTCATAGCTGCCTTAAACAGAAGGCTCCGATAAACAGGCTCGGGTGTTTTCTGCTGTCTGGCATTTTATGTCACTATTGTTTGTTGTGTTGCTGTTGTCTGATCTGTGGTCAGACGTGTATTGTGATGTGGAAAAGAATTTCACATTGGGGACAATAAATTGTCTATATTGCCTAAATGATAACATCAACATAATCGAGAAAACAAGTAGGAGTAGGGTAGTAAAATAGATAAAGTTAATTTAAAAAAAAAGTAAAATAATCAAGAGAATCAATTTTTCAGGTGAACTACTCAGTGCAGAGTGCAGTGACCCACCTCAATACCCTCTTTAAATTCTCTTTACCTGTCTTGTCAAGTCAGGTTCCAGTTAGCAGAATCCAGTGTAACTTATTATGATGATTTAATGGCAGAATGGTGTCTCATTATCATCTTAACTCAAGATCTCACATTGAGCAGTGCCATGTTTAATTATTTAGAGTTGTTGGTGAGTTTGATGCAATAATATTAATATTAATAAGAGTTTCTACATTAATGGCAGTACTCTTTAGATTTAGAAGCCTTTTTCACACGGAGTTCACGCAACAGCACCACAAAGTCCCTTCTCTACAATGCCTTTGTTTGTTCACACAGAACAGTGCAAAGGTGCAACAGTGCAAAGGTGCAACAGTGCAAAGATGCAACAGTGCAAAGGCACAACAACGCCGCTCCAGTGTGTGATTTTAAATAGAGTGCTGACGTTCTGTGAGCAAAGGAAGCGTGATGTATAACACAGCAGCGTCAGGGTTTAGTGTGACGTCTAACGGCATCGAAGAATGGATTAACATGAAAAAAAAAGATTTACCTTCCCTTTTACATGACAGTTGATCTCGTCCTCTGATTGGATGATAAGGAGCTCCCAAACGTTGTGCTGTCTCCAATTTGAAGACATTTTCGGCTGTTTTTCCTCTTCTTCGAGTTAGCTGCTAACTGCTACTAGTCTTCTGGTTTGGGCCGTACACATAATACGTGGTCAAAACGTCACAGCCCTGTCCTGCCTTTCCACTTCGTGTTCACACAGATGTGCATTTTGTCACTCTTCCTACCTCTTCAGCCGTCACTGAGATGGAACAAGCAGACACCCCATTGTGCCTTCATTGTGTTCACACAGAACGTCGGGGCGGAATAAAGGCGTAGCAGTCCCACCTTGAAAGCCGTTGGGTGGTTTAGAGCAATCTATTATTTTAATGTAAGTTAACTGACATCTATTTTTGGCTTCTTTAGGCTTGTAACAATTATCATGGAGAGCAGGGTATTAGTGAGTGGGAGGTCAAGGATGTGATAACCTAGTGGGTGCATGATGGGCATTTCTCTGTTCTCTGCACGGTTCATGTTTGTAGTGAGCATGCATGCTCTAGTGTGGGTCAGATGAAGAACCTCATGCTTGTAGAAACCACCATAATGACTGAATATTTTATTATTCCCTTCCAGTGGGACTGTAAGGGAGGTCAGCAGAATGCAATCGTCATCCAATGGGAGAGATTCTTTTACATCTGTATATCAGATGTTCCTCCTATTTAATGTGTCTTCTTTTTGTGTTTTGTCAGAATCCAGACTACCATGGCTTCTCCAGTGACCCTGTGGTGGATGAGTGGAACATGAGGATAGGCTTCTTCTTAGGCATCTCAGTGACTCTTGTTATTGGAGGAACTTTCATCCACTATTTACCAGACCATGGGTGAGATTTTAGTCATCTTTTCTTTAGCTTTAGTTAACCAAAGTAGGTTTGTCCTTAGGGTAGAGTTTGCTTTCGTGTGAAGTAATTGGTAGCTTATTAAGCTATTTCAGAGTAGCTTCCCCAAGAGGAAACTCTGCAGAGGACATTGAACTAAAGTTAAAGCTTTTGAAATAAATATTTTACACAGCTCTGATGGAGCTGAGGATTTATCAGGAGAACTGCTGATTTAATGCAAACAATTTCACTGTATGGTGTTAGAAGATAAGGGAGAATTAAATAGGGCTGAAATGATTCCTCGAGTAACTTGATTACTAAAAAGCCTCGAGGCTTCATTTAAATCCGGACAACTATACAGCGCACTGTGTTTCACACGGGTGTTTGTTTCTATGGCGCAGCGCGCTTGCTTCCGCTGTTACTGTAACGGTACACGGACTACAAAATCATGGAGGAAGAGAGAGAAGAAAATATCGAGGGGCAAAAAGAACACCCCAGAGGAAACAACAGAAAATGTCCAAAGTGTGGGATCACAACAAGTTGAAACGAAAAGAAAACACAGTGCAGTGTGTCTATTGTAAAACAAATGAGCCTACCACAATAGCACTTTGTCAAAGCTGCAGCACCTCAACCAAAACATCCGGTCTGTGCATCCGGTCCACAGAGTGGACTGGACACAACAAGGTAACGTTAATGATACGTTAGCAGTAGCATTTAACATAAATTAATGTGTTTTCTTGTTGGGGTTAAGGCTAGTAAAGAACACGACTTAATTATAGCAATATTTAATGACTGGTTAAGAACGTAAATCAGTGTGGGGCTACCTGGCAGGTATTATGTGTCCCTAAATTAGTTTTGTTCAAGAAAATAATAACCCACAGAAAATAAAATGCTGCAGTCAATTTGTTAAAGCATGAGCTTCATTCATGTTGTTATTGGGTTAGTCACACACACACACAGCAGGTCTATTTTAATGTGATTGCAGTGAGTAGGGTCAGCAGGTGTAGGGCGTCCCTCCAACATAGTAAATTAATGTATATTAGCTCTCGTTACCTTCCTTTCCGTTTGTGTCAGATGCCATAAAGGCTGATGTTATGCCTCAGACTTGAAACGTTTAGTTCTGAAAGTTAAGTTTCACAATTTACAGCCAGTGTTTATTATCATGCCTAAGTTTTAAATTGTATGTGTACCTTTTTTGAAAAGGTAATTTGAAATTATTTAATTTAATTTATTTTGCACTTCAGAAAATGTTTCCTTCTTTAAAACCAAGAACAGTGTAATGCAGCACTGAAATGCACTAAGTTTTGTTTATATAGATGATATTATGCTTTTTGAATTTCAAAAAAATGTTTTTCTCTTTAAAACCCAGAATGTAATATGCCAGTAGCACTTCAATGCACTTTTTCTTGGAAAATATTTTCTTTAGAGAACCAGTTACCAATGCAATGAAGACAATTCAGTCAGAAAATTTTAATGGAGTGAATTTATTTAAAAAAAAAGATTATTTAACCTTTATTTACCAGGTTAGTCCCATTGAGATTAAAATCTCTTTAAAGAGAGACCTGTCCAAAATGACAGCAGTACACAAAGTTTCAGATACAACATAAAAACAACAATCACTGGTGCAAAGTGCAGGAGAATACAAACTCAGAATCAATTAAAACATTTACAATTATTAATCGACTCAGATTCCAAAGATTTCACAATGCCTTTAAATTCAGAGAGGGTAACGAGGTCCTGGAGCTTAAGGTCATTCTGCAGACTATTCCAAGCAGATGGTGCAGAAAACATGAAGGCCTGAACATTTTACTACAACGTCACACCCATTCCACAACACCAGGGCACTCAATTCAGACAGACGCCTGTTTCGGCGCTGTTACTACCTCCCGAGGGGTAACAGAGGTGGAACAACCTTACACCTCATTACACCTTCATTGTGTTCAGACAGACGTGGGGGTGGAATAAAGGCGCAACAGGTACGGAATGACAACGTTGTCTGAACGGGGCTAGAGACATATTTCATATGTGCTGCCTTCTGTCAGACAGGAAGTCTGATCCACCTGCAGACGGAGTCAGGCGCACACTGCTGGGAGAGCTTCACCCAGGATGATGGTTATTAGAAAATCAGAGCTGAAGTCCACAAACAAGACCCTTGCACCATTTCCTGTGGAGACGGGGCCTTATTCAGAAAAGATCCATTTTGATCCTAAGTGTGACTTAAGTAGAAAACCACATCTTATTTATAAAAACTTATTTCCTCATGGATAAGCAAAGTCATGACTTGTTGCAGGTGATTTTCCTGCTGCTTATGTTGGGCTATTGCAGTTGGGGACTGATATGTGTCAGGTATTATCACTTAAAGGTGTAAAGAACCAGACCGTTTATTTTTTTAATATCAGCCACAATTCTGCCTTTATTTAGTCCACTGAGTGATACGTGCTGACAGGCCTCAATCTCCTCAACCATTGATGTGATGCCATCCTTCAAAATGTTTGACTTTCTCTTTTTATACTCAGCATCTTTAATGAATTGGATGCAAGCACACTGTCAAATGCTTATAAGACCAATGTCAAGTATAAATCTTATGAGGATTTTTATTAATGAGGCCCTAGGTGCTGGGGGATGAAGTGGATGGACTGTATTGGTGATGGGATTTTTTTTATGGAACTTTGCAAACTATTCTCACTCCCTTCTTCTCTGTATGTTTGTTCCAGCATGCGGCAGTGGGCCAGAAGGGAGGCGGAGCAAGTGATCCTGCAGAGAGAGAGGGAAGGTCTCCCTGTCATAGAGGAGAACTACTATGACCTAAATAAGATTACTTTGCCCACAGAAGAAGAGGCATAGATCTACTTGCTGTATTTCATGATTATTGTATTTCACTATGATAGAATAAATGATTATTTGTGTGGACAATGATTTGTGGATTTTTTGAAACACCAATTTGAATACACCATTAACACTGGATTGTAGAAAAGCAGCAGTTGTCCTGAAGTGACTCGAGCTAAAAAAAAAGTAATAATAAAGAGCCCAAATGGAAAATCTGGATTTCAGATCAATAACCTATCCCAGTGCCAGATTTTCTGTGGCTGTGTTTATATCATGGAACTGGTAATCGCACCCTTCATAAGACTATGAAATGCAGTTTGGCTCCTGAGTATGTGGAGGTGTGTGTGACTGTGTGTCAACATAAAGTAAAAAGAAAAATAATAAAGAACATAAGTGTGTTTTGGAGAATGCCAGTTGCTGTTTTTGTAGAGCTAATTAATACAGGAGATATAAGGAGATTATTATATATATATTGTTATTTATTATAATATAAATATTATTTTTTATATATAATATATATATGTTATATTTATATATTATTATATATTCCATTATAACGGGTCTCAGCCACACTCCAGCCCAGAAGGCAGCAGTATATCGCCGAAGACGAAACAAGACGTTCCCACAATGCGCATGCGCAGTGGACTGACACCGGAAATTTGGCGGCAAGGATAGAGCCTTTGAGTGTGATTAACTTGACTAGATTAACTTGATTAGTTTTAAAAGTGTTTTACAGTCAGCTCCACGTGCAGAGCGTCAGTTTTTAACGCGACATTAGTGAATGCTGCTGCTGACAGTATGACTTCACTAACGCTGAGAGAAGTCACGGTGAATTTCCCTTTTCCTCCATATGACTGTCAGAAGGAATACATGAGCAAAGTGATTGAATGTCTTCAGAAGGTGAGTCGCTACATGTCTCGTGATTAATGGAGAGAAGTTACCTAACGCTTAATGCACCAGTTTCTCTGGTGTCTCTCAGCTCTTCAGTCGTGCTGAAAGTAAATTGGTGTAAAATGAAAAATGTTCATCCTTGAATTATTTGGAGTGAGAGCTACGTCATCTTTTGTAGCCCTCCGTGTGATTGTTCATGGGCAAGAATAAGAATCATTAAAGTTGCTGCTTTTTCCCCAATAAGCAATGATTTCATTTTTTAAAATAAATTCACAATCCACCAACACTTACCGCAGGGCAAAGCAAGAGCTGTATGGCCCATGTACAAATGTTGACATGTATAGAAATGACCATGTGTTCACTTGAGTGACGTCATGAATGACGCTGTCTCAAATGGTGGTAAGCAAAAAGCACAAGAAGCGCCCATGATAAGATGATAGCAATGCGAAGCGGTCGAGCATGGACAATAAATGATACTCATACTTCCAACTGAGGCCCAGGATCAGTTTGTAAACTTGGATACAAAGACGGGACTTGAACCTCACCAGACCCAAATGGATTGGCTCGAAAATCCAACCATGTGGCTCAAAGTAACTTTTACTGATATTTATTTCTATCCCATTGACACCCTGGGCCAGCGTACTTGATTCTATGCAAGCATTTCAATCTCTTAAGGCCTTTGCATGTATTTAAAGTGGACATGATCGCAATATTGACAAAGAATCCCCTTTTTGTTAGTTGAAAACTAAAGTGATCCATCTCAGCGTGTGAGAGATCAGTCCCATGAGCTTTGGGTGTATCTTCATTAAAGAAGCAGAGCAGTTTGCTGTGCTCACCGTACATGTATGACAGCATAAACTATTTATATAGATTCATTATATAAATCACTACAAAAAAATCTATAAGCATATTGGGGGTGGGGGGGAGATCTATATCAGATTGGATTGATTAAACATACTTTTCCAAAATCAAAAAATAGTCATAATGTGGGAAAACGGACACTTGAGCACAATTATCAGTGAAACACATAATGTCAACAATGACATGAAATATGGGTCATCAACAAGTTTTGCTGAGATTGTGTGATGCATTTCAAACCTGGTAGCAAAAAAGCTCCACAAACACACACCCAACAACAACAACAACACAGGATTGTACCTTATTTCTGTCATCAATTCACATAGTAACACGGACCATAATAAAATCTGCACCGGCGTTTGGCATCACTGGTAGCTGTGCCGAGTTTTGACATTGCTTTCTGAGCTGTGTTGCATCACATGACCACGACAATGATGTCACCATGGCAATTCCTATAGAATAGAATAGAAGCTCCCTCCTACTGGAAGTGAAACTGGTCTAACATGTCTCCCTGTTTGTTCCAGGGGGTGAATGGAGTTCTGGAGAGTCCTACAGGTACTGGCAAAACCCTGTGTCTGCTGTGTGCCACCTTGGCCTGGAGAGAGAAGTTAAAAGATGCCATATCTGCCCAAAAGATAGCAGCAAGGCTCGGTGGGCAGGAGATGTTCCAAAACACACCTCTGTCATCCTGGGGTACAGCTGCTTCAGATGGCAACACACCAAGTATGTTCATATCAGCTCACCAGACAATGGCTGTCTGACTCAGAAACCACTACACACATGTAAACACAACCAGTTGTGCTTTTTGAATTGTTCAGCTCCTACATCATCAGTTTGGAGTGTTGACACCTGTCAGCGGCAGTAACATAGTAGATGGAGTGGACACTAATCCAAAAGCACTGCAACCAACCACAGGTGCCTGAGCAATGGAGCAAGTGGAGCAGCTGCACCCCCACTGTTAGACTTAGGAGAACAACTGTGTGCTTTTACATCCCTGTGTTTTGATCAGGCGACTTTTAAACATTTGCGCTAGTTTGGATCATTCCATATGAGAATGAAAAACTATCCCCATTCCCGTTCTTCCCTTGTCTCTCACAGCTGGAGCGCTGAGGCCCTGTTCATATTGGGTATTATGTGACTGGTGTGAGCCGATCACAAGTGGACAGCTCTATGTCCAGCTGTTCATACCTGGCTTTATAATATGTCTCCACATACGTCTACAGCAGGGCTGTGACAGTGATTGTGATGCAGACAATATCATGTAATTATTCTGTGCTCTTACTGTCTTCCAGCCAACTACACAGATGTTCCTAAGATCATATATGCATCAAGGACTCACTCTCAGCTCGCACAGGTTATCGCTGAGTTAAAGAACACCTCGTACAGGTAGACTATGTCTTTTCTGACTCATAAAAAAAATTCTATGGTGATGCCTAATGAATATCATTGTGTATGGATTCCCGGATCAGATGTATTTCAATGTTGTCATATTAGATCAGTTTGGGAAGAACATTTAGGCCATTATGAGACATTTACACAATGACAAACTGGATACTAACACTGCTACTTGGAGGATCTACTGATCCTTAACCACCTTTAAATGTTGGACTGCAGTATCTTTATCTGATGTACAGCACAGGTGAGCCACATCTCAATGTATCCCTGTTTGATTCAGACCAAAGGTGAGTGTCATGGGTTCAAGAGAGCAGCTGTGTATCAACCAGGAGGTGATGCGTCAGGAAAGCAACCACGTTAAGGTGAGAGTATGAGAACACTGGTTTGATCATGCTCATGGACTTATGGGTAATGTGTGTGTTAGCTCCCATTAAATGGTAACTGCTGATGTAGCAATTCATTTGGGATGAATGAGTTTTGTTATATCTCTTAAAGAAGCTGCAGGTCAGACTCTAAAGTTGTGGTTCTGTCGTTGCAGATGAAAAGGTGGTATTGAATCAATGTTTACAGTTCTGAATGTATTCCTTGTCATAGAATCACCTCTTTTTCAGGTCCATATGTGCAGAAGAAAAGTCTCCACCCGGTCATGTGTCTACTACAATAATGTTGAAGGTAATGGTGGAACACTTGAACGCACCTCAGTCAGTGATAGTAAGGTCTGGAAAGGCAACACCGAATAGCTCAGATTCAGGTTCTTCCAGCAGTGATGTTATTAAAGAGTTTAGAACATCTAGCTATGACATTTGTTTGATAAATGCTACTTGTATCCCGTTGTACAAATCTCAATGATCTTTTTTTTTTTCCTTTAGAAAAAAGCACTGACAGAGACTTGGTGAACTCTATCCTCGACGTGGAGGATTTGGTCAAATTTGGCAGCAAACAGAGGTGGGATTTGTGTAGTCATGTTCACCTACACGCCTTTTTAACTAACCAATCACTTTCCTGATTCATTAGAAGTACAATCAGGAGGTTTTTCTAGAAAAAAGTTTGTATGAGGGTACGGAGCTTTAGAAACAAGAGGTGAAAATGGAGCAGTCTGAGGCTACCTGAAGGGGGAAATGATTATAAACAATCCTTTGATCCTGATTGTTTTTCAGGAGCATCTTTATCGGCTTTGTGACAGCAGAAAAACGTAATCTTCCTCTACCTCGGGCAGTCCTTGGCTGTCCTCCGCTTTGTACTGCAGGTGAAAAGGTCACAAGAAAACAAGAATCTCGTTCTAAGTCAGCTGACCCTGTATATAAGCTTTATGAAATCTCACCACAACATGTAGCATGTAAACAAAGATGGCGCTGCCGTCCGATGAGCAACAGGGTGTTGGAGCTACGTGTTTTCAAAGCTGATTAAGGCCATCTGATGGTCTATTTGCCTCAATTTAGATATTTTTGTAGTTATGCCATTTTTAATGAACAGACATATTGTTTACTTCTCCCACGGTCTGCCATGGCAAAACATCTCACAAGGGAGAGCGAAGAAGGGTGGAACGGTTAACTCCGCTGATGATGTCAGGCCGAACCTTTCAGACCAGTGGACAGGTGGAAGTGAGACCACAGCTTTTTTTTTCATGACAAAAAAAATAATACCCTAATTCAAAATGAGGGGAGCTAAGGTTGTGGTGTCTTACATCGTTAGTGTGCAAGGACACACAAACACCCACAGACATGCATGAAACATGCTCAGGATGGACATAAAATCCCACGATATGCTGACAAAATAATTACAGACAATATGTTTAGAATCTACTAAGTTTCAGTCGCACTGATGCAACCAATGGAAATGACCATTTTGGTCCCACAACCCCCCTAAAATGTGTCACGTGGGACCAAAATGAATGAGTGATCTTGATTGATTTCTATCTTTATCATTCCATTTATACTGGAATATGATTTATTTTAATTACTTTGCTGTTGTAAGCATTGCTACTGCTTCCCTACAAACAACAGCTTGATGCCCTTTGCGCTGCAGCTGCAGTAGTAGAATGCAGTTTCATTCTAAATGTTAACATTCTTTTACAGGGTCTGTCCGTATTACCTCTCCCGTTCCCTGAAGTCACAAGCAGATGTCATTTTTATGCCGTACAACTACCTGTTGGATCCAAAGGTGAGCTGACACAGATGTTACATGACAGAGCTCATTTCTTGATTTTTTCCCCTTAAAGTAACTAAAAGTTATCAATGAATTTGATGACTGTCACCTTATGTTGAGAAATATGTCAAACACTACTATGTCGGTTGACCTCCACCTATAAGGATCCTGAAGATTACCTCGACCTTCTTCTTTGTTCCTCAGAGTCGCAGGGCGCACAACATTGAACTAAGCGGGGCTGTGGTCATCTTTGATGAGGCTCACAACGTGGTATGTCATGGAAACATAAACTCTCTGTGAACGCCCTAATGTATTAATTTACACTGAAGATTGTACACAGTAAGATCCATTAAACGTCAGTATTTATTATTATATGATAACAGAGCACATTCTCTGTCTCAAAACACGATGTTGCACCCAAAGCTCACAGGGTAACTGACAATAGTAGGAAGAATGAAAGAGATTAACCTTATAGGAGAAGACAAAAGTGGGTGTTATTGTCAGTTTTGCACTTTATTTGAAGCACACTGAGGTCTTAAGAGCACACATAGATTTTGACTCTTTGATGCACATCTACTGGAGGGGAGATGGAAACTATCAAATTAAGTGTCATGAGGATTCAGAATCATGAGGAGTATCACAGCAGATGATGTTTCTGTCGTCTGCAGGAGAAGACGTGTGAAGAATCAACATCATTTGACCTGACTCCCTATGATGTAGCTTCAGCCATTGATGCTGTGGACAGGATGCTGGTGGAGCAGGCTAAAGAGGTCAGCCATGCAGACTCTGTCACTGAAGACTGTAATGTAGAGTCCCTTAAGTCAGGTCAGAATGCCTATTTATCTCAACAATGAGCATTTGATTCACACGAAATTGAAAACATATCTGATTGTTAGAAACAAATATATATAGAACTGTTTTGTTGCAGGGTTGAAAATTGAAACCATCGCTAAAATCAAGCGTAAGTATTTTTTAAGGTATATGGAAAATAAATTAACCTTATTCTCATTGACTAGTTTTGAGCATTCATTGATACTCTGTAAGATTTAACAACCTCACTGCTTTTACAGAGATACTGCTGGATCTGGAAGCTGCCATTGATTCTTATGATGTACCAAGTGACAAAGGCATCACAAAACCTGGAATGTATGTGAAAGTGTGGTAATGAATGTATTCAGTTTGTCTGTCTGTGTAACACGTGTTCCAAAACAAATGATGTCATCCACTGATTACATGGCCATGACATCTTTCCAGTCCATCTTCACACGACAGCCCACATGTAAAAGATTTCACAGTCACATCTTAAGTTAAACGACTGTCATGTAAGAATAGGGCTGAACCTCGAACCTCAGTATGAGTTGGTGCTAACTGACCAGCTTACATACAATGTGTGCTAAGTTTGTGTGGATGAATCCACATTTGGAGCCCAATACACAGCCATATATCCAGGTCCCTGCCAGATTGAGGTGAACGTGCCCCCCCCCAGTTTTACCTATCCTGCTCAGCGGTCTGAACTGTTGCGGACCAGGCATACGTCACATTCTCGTCTCCTTTTGGATAAAAGTGATGTAAAAGTGAAAAATCTGTGTTTTCGCTCATCACAAAAAGAAAAAACCCCAGTAAAATGTTTTATTTACTTTCACAAAGAGCAAAGAACAGTATAAGAATAGATTGGTGGCATCAGGCCATCCACAGACACGATAAAATGTTAGACCTGGCCATTTACATCATTACTACATTTAATGATTTTTTTAAACAACATATTCATTATTACAATAACACTCCAGTGGAGATCTGTCTTATGACTTCCTGCACTACTTTAGCTGAATGTTTTATTTACTATTATATTGATTTTGACATGAGGCATCTTCTGTCCATCCTCTTCTGTCTGTCTCAGCTTCATTTATGAGCTGTTGGAGCGAGCCCACCTGACCTACCACACCAAGACACAGGTCTACGAGGCTCTGGAGCAGATCACTGGATACTTAGCAGGGAGTCAGTGTGGTTTGATTTCTGCTTACACTACATTTTCTACAGTCAACCATGCAATGTATTTTCATTGCATCGTTTTCATTTCCTTTCCCTTAAAAGGAAGTGCGACTTAATACAACACAAAATGATAACTGTTGTCATTTATATAACTAACAAATGAGTTGTCTGACACTCTTCTCATCAGAACCAGGAATATTCCTGAACATAAGTGGACTGCAGAAGCTGGCTGATATCATACAGGTGTGCTACATGGTGAACTTAAAGGAATAGTTCAACATTTTTGAAATGCAATTTTTGTGTGTCTTCCTGAGTGTGAGATGTTCAGATGGATCTGATGTCTGCGTGTTGAGTAGATGGATATGACATCTGCACATTATAGCGCTCTCCAAACTTTAAACTTTACCCAGCAGATTTAAATAGAGGGTATGCACATAATGTCAGAGGAGGCAGAACACACTAAAGTAACACCCACTGAGTAGCACCCACTTTGAATGCTGCAAAAACACAAAATACACATCTAAAATGGGAAAAAGCTGTTCTGTGATTGGCTGTATAAATAGATTCAGCAAGAAATATGAGCTGTCGTTTCTCAGACTGACGAAAGCTATAAAAAAAAGTGAAGCAAATGGAAACAACAGGAATCCAGACACTGAAACGTGGATCAGTTGAACATCTGTGATCAACAAATCCTCAAAGACCTTCTCACATTTGTAAAGAAGCTGATTGTAGGTCCAACCAACATCGTTAGCTTCATTAAGTTCTAATGGTGTAGGATATGGCAATGAGCCACACGCTGTGTCAGGCATGGGGGCCGTGTTCTAGTGACATCATACATACATACCCGTTATTACATGTCTTTATGTAATGGCATTATTAATGACATATTCTCTTGTATTCATAGAGAATATTGTCAGGAAGAGAATTAGCTAAAGGGTAATGCTGCTGCTGCTTTATAACAGATTTTAATCTGAAACTCTGAACATCTTCATAACCGTGTTAGGTGTGCAGCATTAGTTACCATGGTGATCTAGCCAGGTTTAAAGAGACAGACCTTTATAACATTGAAAACTCCTATATACATGTACCTTAATAGTGCATCACAGTAGAGCCCTGCGTGGGACTGGTTACCTTATCCTGCTCGCTCCCGCAGTGTCTGTCCAGTCTGGCGTTCTCCCGAAATGAGAAACCTCACATTTGTTAAGATGCAGTGGATCTTTCTCAAATCTGTCTAAAATACATCGAGCACACTCCTGCCCACAGCCACGTTAAAACCACGTGTTCCCACAAGATGTGCATTGGGTCCCTCGGGACCAGTGGGATCCCAATCCCAATGCAGTCCTCTATATCGAAAACACACCCAACCCGTGTGTGTGTATTTTTTACTTTATTTAACCTTTATTTAACCCGGTTAGTTCCATTGAGATCAGGGGTCTGTTTTACAAGGAAGACCTGGCCAAGAGTAGCAGCAACATAGTTTCAATAAGAAAAACCCCTCAAAACAATTAACATACAAACCTGGAAACAAAGATTCAAAACATCATGTAAAAGACTCGCATACAGACAACATGGAGTCAAAAGATTTCAGCAAACCTTTAAATTCATTTAAGGTCACAGGGGCTTGAAGATGGAAATTAGTTTGCAATTTATTCCATGAATTAGGAGCTGCAAACCGAAAAGCTTTCTTTCCCAATTCTGTTTGGACGTAGAACGAAGATTGTGATTTACATATCTCCATCTTTCAAGAGAAGATAAGAAAGAAGGAATTCTCCTCAGAATGGCTTTGTATATGAATATATACCAGTGACAGGCGACGTACACGTAATGGAGACCAGTTCACTGTAGAATACAGAACACAGTGATGAGTAAGAGGACCACAGTTAGTAATGAACTTCAATGCCCCATGATAAACACTATGCAGCATGTGTTGGCACTGTGATGAGGCATCCATATACAACACATCTCCATGACAACAACAGGCAAAAAGGTCGATTCCAACAATTTTGGTTTAACACAGAAGGAAAAGCAAGGCTTGTTTCTGAATTAAAATCCTAATAAAAGCTTGATCGTTTTTGTAACATATTGAATGTGTGCTTTAAAAGACAAGTGATCATCAATTAAGAACCCTAAGTATTTAAAAGAAGATTCCAGCTCAATCTGTTGACCATTTTTAGTTTAAATGTTTTCAGAAGATGCTGATCTTTTGAGTTGGTAAAGAACATTAGTTTTGTTTTGTCTGCATTTAAAACAAGTTGTAGTTGACAAAGCTGTTCTTGCTGAGGTACTCAAAAGCCTTTGCATATATCTATATAGATATATCTATCTATATATATGTCTATAGATATGTAGATATATCTATATAGATATATAGACATATAGACATAGATATGTAGATATATCTATATAGATATATCTATCTATATATATGTCTATAGATATGTAGATATATCTATATAGATATATAGACATAGATATGTAGATATATCTATATAGATATATCTATCTATATATATGTCTATAGATATGTAGATATATCTATATAGATATATAGACATATAGACATATATGTAGATATATCTATATAGATATATCTATATATATGTCTATAGATATGTAGATATATCTATATAGATATATAGACATAGATATGTAGATATATCTATATAGATATATACTGTATATATAGATATGTCTATATATAGATATGTCGATAGATATGTAGATATATCTATCTATATATATGTCTATAGATATGTAGATATATCTATAGACATATCTATATAGACATATCTATATAGATATGTCTATATAGATATGTCTATGATGGGAGTATGTGACTCACACTAGGGGCCTGAATATCCTCCGAAATGGACAGACACCCAGTTTAAATTTTACATTTGCTACACTAATTCCTCCTTTCTTTCCTTATCTTGTAGTTGGTGTTCTGTGGAGAACCGTCAGATAAGGACAGACAACAGCAGATGGAATTCAACACGGCTCATTTTAAGGTGTGTGCATCCATCACAAGCCATGGGTGGCCATATTGAAATGATTGTTCATCTCCATACATTATTTCATTATGTATACAGTGTCAGCAATTATGTCCATCTGTCTGGTTCAGGTTCATATCCACAGAGAAACCAGCTTCCACAAGAAAAAACAGAGCACCGATGTGTGGGCTTCATCTTCATCAAAGAAACAAGGTGATGATACACAGCCTGGTCATGATTTACTCAGTTACAGAATCATTTATATTAAATATCATTATTTTATTTATTTTGAAGAGTATTAGATCAGAAAAGCTTCTCCAAATAATGTAATTTCATCCATGCTGTTCAATGTTTGTCACAAAACTTTATGTACAGGTGGTGCCTTTTAATATTTTGAGAGTTTTAGCATTTTATTTATCTCATTTTGAAAATTTTTAAGTTTTTCTTACATATGCAATTAACAAGAATTGCAGTTAACAGTGACAACTTATTGATTCCACATCAACAAGTCTTTTTGAGTTGGTTTTCTACAATAAAACCATACCTGAGGTGGGAAGATGCCTACAGTATGTCATGCTTGTATTTCATGCTAACTAACTATGGAGTAGACTTTTGTCTTTTCATAATACTTGACGGATAATACTGGTAAATACTAGTAAACACCTGCGAGACGGTCCAGACACATGGCATCATATCTATGAGTCCGTCAATCATTATTAATTCAGTCACTGACTTTGTCTTCCTTCAGTGAAATGCACCTTAGGTGTGGGATCCTGAGGATTTCATGCTTGGTATTATTTATTAATTGTTACCCTATCTTTGACTTATGTCAATTCATGACCAAACTACCATGAACGTTTCTGTGTGGATATCAAACCCAGAGGTTGAACCCTGTGAAAGTTATTAGCTTCTCTCTGTCTCTGTTTCTACCTCTGTTAAATGGGCTTTATGCTTTTCTCTGCACCTTGTAGGTAACATTCTGAGTTACTGGTGCTTCTCCCCTGGCTTCAGCATGCAGGATCTGGTGAATCAAGGTGTTCGCTGCATCATTCTGACCAGTGGTACCCTCTCTCCCCTGTCCTCCTTCACATCCGAGATGAGGATGTAAGTTAACCGTCGCACCTCAAAGATCATTTTGCCTACAAAGATGCACAGTTACACTTATTCACCATTGACATGAGTGATCGATAGAGTGATTGATTTGGCTTAACACTATAAACTACTGCCACTGCGGACAAAGACAGGCTTTCAGTCTCAGATTACACCTCCTGACTAAAGTTACCGTATGTGCTTGTAAATGACAGAGATGCTATGTGATCCCTCATGGCAGTCAGGAAGAATGAAAAACAGAGAGTTGATTTCTCTTTGGTCAGGTGGATTTGGCCAAGAACAGTTCATTTTACTGACTAGAGGCCTGTACTACTAAGCAAGGTTAACATACCGAGGATGTCTATTTGTTATGTGGCTTCGCTTAACCCAGCAAACACAATCTCGCTAAGCCGTCACATGAAGGTGGTTATCAGCTCTACCAGTCAACCGGTTCTGCCAGTGTAGCCATGAGGATGTTTGCTGCACATGACCAATCACAAAAGGAAAGGGTCATATTTTACAAACATATTCTAATATTAGATGATGATGCAACGAAGAGAAAAAAATATGTGAATGTACATATTTATAGGCTTATCATTACCTGACCACTTACCCTATCATTACAGCACAAATAGATCTGACAATAATTACATTTGTATATTTATTAAATTAACGTCGCAGTAAAGGTCTCATGATGTTGGTTTTGCTAAGATCGACTGCTCTGCACCTGTCCTGTGCTTCCATTAAGAAAATAGGGCTCAGATGTGTCGTAGGAAACGTCTAGAGGGGAAAAAGTAAATATATTCTGACTGCAATGCATAAATTAAAAAGAATTAATTTAAAAGTTAGTTTTTGTCCCATTGATTGAACGATGAGGGCCAAATTTAGCTCCGTTAGCCAAAGGGATGTGATGTTGGTCTACCCAGACACTCTCATCATGTTGGTCCAGACTGAAATATCTCAGCAGAAAGTAGGTATGAAACTTAATATAGTAGGAAAACTGACAGAGGACAGAGCAGCAACACTGACACTGAACAGGTGAGTGGATGGAAATGTGCCCAGTTCATGGTAATACATGATGAACGATCTGACTTAGTCACATCTTAACTACTCTCAGGCTCATAATCTGTAGTCTTAAAGGTTCTTTTAGGTCTTTATGCACTACTCACCGCCCTGCTGTTTATATACTCCTGTAGTGCTCAACATCAGACTGTCACTGTAAAAATGTGTGAAACAATTCATACATATATGTATGTCTGTTACATTCATTCATACACATATCAGCTGTAACTCTTTGAATACAAAGAATCTTCACTCCAGAGAAGAGCTTTATTCAAGTAAACCCTGGAAACAACCCGATTTGATTCATTACCAACACGCCGACCAGGATCTTGAGCCCAGTGTGTTTTGTTGCTGCTGGTTTAGAGAATTCCCCGTGAGTTTGGAGAACGGTCATGTGATCGAGCGGGACCAGGTCTTTGTGAGCGTCATTGACAGAGGCCCAGATGGAGTGCAGTTAAGTTCAGCGTTTGATAGAAGGTTAGTTCAACACTTTCATCATATGAGTGCAGTGAATCTTGTTCTGTTGATGTGTTTGTCTGTGCAAGTGAGGTAACATCGCTCACAAGAGACTCATTTAGTGGCTATAGCTGTGTTTTGTTGTCTTGTGGTGTTTAGTAGGTGTTAAATTTCTTATCTTGTGATTTTATTTCTATGAGATTGCATGAGATCCTTTACCTACAGCTATATCTTTCTATACCAACCATATCAAATGTGCACTTACTTTAATAGTCAAGATACTTTTACTCAATGACCCTGACGATGTAAATAAAAGTAAGCCCTTCTCAAAGCTGGCATTACCATTCTTCCTGGGTGATCCCATCAGTCCTTGCTCTATAACGCTTCTCTATGTGTGTGTCTTCAAACTGGGACACAGTGACACAAAGAAAGAAAAAAAGAAATCACTTATTATATAACATTTGTCCAAGTTAAAAGCAGGTTCAAATCCACACCTGTGCTTAGAGCGGTCCACTTGTGATCGGATCACTCAGGACGGATGTTTATACCAGGTCTGAACAGGACTTAACAATCTCTCTGTCTGTGTTAGGTTTGTTCCTGAAAACATGGCATCGTTAGGCAACACTGTTGGTAAGATCATGATATGTTTTGTCTAATCAGTGTGAAATAAATGTCTTTATTCTAGTCTATTCTAACTGACACATGTCCTGTTGGAACAGGAAGCTTGTTTGCTTTTTACCCTCATTTTGCATAAAGCCTTTATTATGCAGTATGATATTATTTTTTTAATCTCAATCATAACATTAATGTGTTACTGTGTTCTCACCTCAGCCAACCTGAGCCGTGTGGTTCCTCATGGTCTCTTAGTTTTTTTTCCCTCCTTCCCTTTAATGGGAAAAACCCTGGACTTCTGGAGAGTAAGTGGAGATTCAGCAAATTCACTGCTGATGCAATTTAATACATTTTTTTATTCATTTTGGATGCTCCTAATGATTTCTGGGTTCAGTGTAGTTGTGTTAAATTGGGTACTGTGTGTGTGTGTGTGTGTGGTCTTACCAGGCTAACGGACATGCTGAACGCATTGACAACGTAAAGCCCATGTTTGTGGAACCTAAAGGAAAGGGCACCTTTACTGAGGTGAGAATTTCCTGACATATAAAGTATATGAAGATGTTCATGTAGGCTTAAGAAACTACATTCAGATGATTTGAAGGTTTCTTTAATGGTCTCACAATGAGCTGGTCCTTGAAGGACTGGTGAGTGTGAAGACAGCTGATGTTGTCTCTCTGTTCTCAGGTTATTGATGGATATTACAACAAAGTCAATGATCCAGTGTCCAAAGGAGGAACCTTCTTTGCTGTTTGTCGAGGAAAGGTGAGATTAATGCGTTTCCATAGAGTCAGGAGCGTCTGAAGTCTTTGAGAAATGTTTTTTTCTGAGTGAGCATTGCAGATAAATAAAGCACAATGCCATGAGATGAATTCCTGATATTTGTGACACCCACACCATTTGTGTGCGTTCATTTTGGACTGTTTTTTTTTAACCAAGGCTTGAGTTTTCAGTGATCATTTTGTGCTTGTACTAGAACAATGAAACTCAAGTTTTTATGAAAGTTATTACTCCACTCGCTGCTCAAAATTTCTCTCGGTTGCTGAACGGTGCATCAAGGTGATTTCAGTGATTAATGTGAAAGAGAGAAATATATTTTAGGCCCCACTCACCAATAGTATGGTTGGAATGTCCATCACATCACATGTTCACCTTTACATGAATGTCTTCTTGTCAGGCTAGCGAAGGTCTGGATTTTGCAGACTCCTTCGGTCGGGGTGTCATCATCACTGGCCTTCCTTTCCCACCCAAGCTGGACCCTCGAGTCGTTCTGAAAATGCGTTTCTTGGATGAGATGAACTTGAAGAAGACTCCGGGGCTGAAGGTGAGAGGAAACTGCTCACTGAGACTCTGGACAGGCCTGATGTTTAATGGCTCAGTCTTAGTGTGAGTGTGTGTGTCTGTGTTTGTGTGTGTGCAGTACCTGTCGGGCCAACAGTGGTACAGACAGCAGGCTTTCCGGGCTGTGAACCAGGCCATAGGGAGAGTCATTCGCCACAGGGAGGACTATGGAGCCATCTTCCTTTGTGATCAGAGGTAGGCATGGAGCCATTAGTCATGTCTTTACTTCTGACATTCCAGAGAGAGAGATCCTGAATTCTAGTTTCAAGTAGGGCTCAAGTTTATAATTCAATTCTCTTATAATATAAACCTAGAACAATGTGTGGCTTACCCCACAGGTTTAAAAGTGCAGATGCCAGGGCACAGCTTCCATCATGGGTCAGACCTTATGTGCGTCTACATGACGGCTTTGGGAATTTGGTCCGTGAAGTCTCTCAGTTCTTCAGGGTTGCACAGAAAATGGTAGGTTCTACTTAGAACTATTCCCTCACTAGTTGTCCTGCTGTAATAACACAAAACAAAAAAATGCTTTTGGTGATGTTTGCTAGGATATCTATGAACTGCTATTCGGTTATATTTGGGGGTTTTTGCGATAAAATGTTTTTAAAAAGGTATACAACCACATACTGTAGGGCAGACCCAAATGCTTCATTGGTTTCCATGGTAATCAACACTATTCGAATGGTTGTACAAATGCGGTCCAGTGAGCAACAGGCCAAGGTGTGGACAGTGGCTGATGTCTCTCCTCCTGTCCTTCCCTCATGACTCCTAATTAAAAGTAGGTCACTCAGTGAAGTGCATTCCTCCACCAAGCCCCAAATTTCCTAAATCCACCCCTTTATCTGCATCTGCTCCAAAATGTAATGGCTTCTTCTTTGCTACATGCCCAACCCCTCTACCAAGATTCATCAAAAATCTATCATATAGTTTATGCATAGTCCTGGACCCGCCCCTTTATCTGGCTGCTTACGCCAATCAATTTCACTGTGAACATGCTCAGTGTGTGACCTTCTGGAGAAGAACACTAAACATTAATTCTCATTAGATCCTGTCAACATGTCAGGATATTTAAATCATTAATGAAGTTAACCTGCTGCCCCTCCTGCGTAAATGACAAAGACGGCAGAGGCACATTTATCGTTTCTGCTGCTAAGCAATACTTTCCTCTGATGTATTATTTCCCACATCCCATCTGTTGTTAATCAGAATGATCCTTTTTATGACCTATAGCCCATTTGGTCTGTGGGCTGTGGTTAGTGAGCATCACTAGGCCGATGTGGTGGAGTGACATTATAACCTAAATAACTGTCATTTCAGGAGAATACATGTCATGTTCTATGTGTATGCAGTTTAATCCATTTATTTTTTTAATTCCATTTAGATAGACAGTACCAGTACTGTTGAAACTGTGTGTTCTTAAATGACTCGTGTGGGATGAAGGTTCATTGTGTAACGACTGCTTTCCAGGAATATGGGGAACATTGTAATCATTAGATCTAGCCTTTTTGGGTAAACATATTCTTTGGCCCATTTCCAGACCAAAGATGAGAATAGGGAGACTCTGTGGTTATGAAACCAGCCCAGGTCTGCTCAGATTGATTCTTCTGCCATCATTTAGTGCAAACAAGGAGCTGCTTTTGTTGTAAATTGCAATTCGAGTACTTGCAGAAAGAGTTCTCCATGAAAAATAGCCATCCACATGTCTCTTTTATGGTAAACCCTGGTTATGAACCAAAACATTTAGGCCCCATGATAAAGTAAGCAGCTGAAGCTAAATTTGAACCAACCCTTAATCCTAAAGTTTGGCACAGTCAGGACCGTACTATTATGAAGATGATGCACTCAGTGTTTGGACTCACTACCCCTCAGGTGGTGCAGCTTCCACAGGTCCTTCAGAACAGTGTGAAGGGTGAGACACTGTCGAGGAAAGGATGGCCAAAGTGCCACCAATGCTATGGTCGCAGCATGATACTGATGTGGGTTTGATTAAATCGGCTCAGCCTGTGGAGATCAAATTGAAGCCAGGCTGTCGCCCACCCTGGAAGCCCCAGTATCCCTTAAAACCGGAAGCTGAGCCGAGAATTGAATGCACTGTAAAAGGACTTTTGGACGCTGCAGTGCTGATCCCTGAGCCCTTTCCTTGTAGTAACACCCCGATACTGCCCGTCTTAAAGGCAGATAAGAGTAAGTATAGATTGGTGCATGAGTTGCAGGCAGTCAATGAGGTCATAGAAGATGATGCTGAGGTACCAAACCCTCATTGGTTGTTGTCCAATGTTCCACCAGACACACAGAGGTATTAGACTATTTAGACTAATTAGACTATTAGGATTAGACTTAGTGTTAAATAATAAGTGTAAATATTGTTTTTATTATAGTTCAGGTCTCATTGAGATCTATGTATAAAGCTAAACTCATGATTTAGTTTTTTTTTACCTTGTTGAAGTTAATTATATCTGTCCCGTCAGCAGTGCCTGCTTTTCAGACAGGTTTCCAGTCAATCGAACCTTATGAACATGTACACTATTATTTTTGCAATCCTCCCTTTAGTGCACATGCATTCCACCTGATTATGTTGCCACTGCATTATGGAAGTTGATTTGAGTTGAATATGTCAGCTGGTTGTGTTTGAATGTGTCAGAGGCCTGTGGTAGAGAAGAAGACGGCATTAGGGAGCTGTGAGACGCTGAGTTCACCAGACATCCAGTCCTCTGGCTTCACTTCCTGCTCATCCTCCCAAAGCTCCCACACCCAGAAGGCGAAGGTGTTGGACGCCCACCTTCCCAGCCTGAAGAGGAGGAAACTCAGTCAGTATAAAGATTAAGGGACCGTTTACACAACACCTTAAAATCCTGATACGCACCACAGAGCAAACCTTACTCCTTCAGTGATTAGTCGTTTGCTGTTGTCTGGGCTTTGTGATCAGATGAAAACACTGGAGCCAATGGGATGGCCAGGATCTGCGTTGAGTATGAGTGTGAGGTTCAGGAGAGTCAGAAGAGACCAGCCAGCCTGCTGGATGCTCTGGAGCGAGGTGACCATTGCAGAGGAGAGGATGAGGATGCTGTCGGCGGAGAGGAGAAGGTAGCTTTTCTGTCTGCTTTCTTTCTGATGTCCTTTTTTGCACTTGTCAAAAAGAGCCTTTGTGAAAAAACAGGCATGTTTAAACAATGGTCTATTTCACTGGTAAATATCTGGCATATTATTGATGCCATGAAACAACAACGCTAAAGTGAGGACTGTTTTTTCTTTTGAAGGCAAACCGTTTGTCCACACTGTCCCTTCAATATGACAAGAGGATAGATGATGACTTGCGGGGAGGGAAACGCAAAATCAAATTGGTCCACGAACAGGTATGTTACTTCCACAGTATTGGTTTTTGGCAGTGTTAGTGGACATTTACATGTGGCGTAATTTCCTAGCACAAATCTATTGTTTTAAAGGGAAACACTGGTTAAGTGCACTCAAAACTGAAAGCAATGGCATCATGACCTGCTAAAACAGCAAGAACATCATAAATAATGGTGCAATTAAATACCCCAACTTCACTACTACTACTTCACTACTACAGTACTTCACTACTACAGTACTTCACTACTACAGTACTTCACTACTACAGTACTTCACTACTACAGTACTTCACTACAATACCTATTTTCTGTTTTTATACATCTAATTTAATATTGTTACTTATTTGAATACTCTACTACTTTAATTTGTTAATGTCTTCATCACTCACACACATTCTGGTAGTTTAAAGAACATTGTGGTTGAAACTGTTGTGGTCCTGTTAAAATGACAAAGAAGCGTATCTGAAGTGATAAACTCACATTTATGGTATATATCTGAAGTGAATTTTATTCCTATGAAACATCTCTTTTCCTCCTATCCTTGTTGAAGATGAGCAGGTCAGGGGAAGTGTCTGAGGAAGGTAAAGGCAGCAGGGCGAAGGCATTCCTGGCAGAAATGAAGAAGTCACTAAGCCAGGTGAACTTTGACCGAGTCGTCCAGGCTCTGCAAAACTACAAGAAGGCCGACAGCCTGGACGTCCTGCTGTCTGAGATCGCTGTCTTAAGTGAAGATGCTAATAACCACAGTCTACTCCGGGGTAAGACTTCTCCTCAGCCTCATTTATCTCATGCAACCTGCACATTTCTACTGTTTCCACATTCGCTTCTATTTACTGCATGTCCTTTTTAGAATTGGCGCTGTAGATAATGGTTGTGATTGGTCCATCTGAATGTGAGGGTGCTGAAATTAAACAAATGAAGCTTGGAGTATCCACAGAGGCTTTTTTTTATCCTCAGTGCCGTCTCCATTGCAGTATTCTCCTAAATAACATGGTTTGTACATAAATAGCATCTTATGGAGAAGCAAGACGTGAACAGATGATACCAGAAGACCCTCTAACAAATACAGACGCATGTTCTGATACCCAGCTCCTCAGCATCAGTGGGAAATACACAGAAAAAAGAGACTCAGGGATGTGGATAGAGTATTAGCTATCATCTGGATTTTAGGCCTTAAAAAGTCTCAAATATGTTGAGGTATTTCATATGAGGTCTTAAATATGTTAGCATTCATTTAACGCTACTTCAACAATACTCATTTAAATGCTTCTATCGCACATCATAATGAGTTCGAAGAATGACTGATCTTTTCTTTTTGTTCGGTCTCACAATTAAGTACACACAAACACACTACTGGGTACACACAGTTCTGTGAATAAATGCATTTACTTTGTAAGTAAATGGGACTCCGATACCCCTTCATATCAGGCATTCATTTTTGTCAGTATGGACGTGAAATATTTTTAAATTTCATTTATAATGGTCTTCAAAAAGCCATAAATATACTTAAATTGAACTTGTTTGAACCCGATATTGATGTTTATCATCCACTGTGTTGCAGGCATCTACCAGTTTGTTCGTCCTCATCACAAGAGGAAGTTTGATGAGAAATGCCAGGAGCTGACTGGTCAGGGCTGTGGATACAAACCTGGTCACTCATTGGCTAAGGATAAGAATAAAGCGCTTTTGCAGCATAGTGGTATGGAAACACTGGACTCTTCTTTATACTTTATGTTACAAATGTTCACAGACACAATATTTTATATCAAATCGAGGATGACATCAGGATCTTTGAAGCTATCACTTCTTTACCTGTTCTCTTCTAGTCAGGAACCTCTCCATTTTTTTTTACAGAGCATTGATTGATTGTATATTGTAAAAAGAAGTGAAGAAAAGATGGTACATTCTCCCTCCTTCAAGTAAATGTTGAATCCACACAACCTTCCTGCTGCAGCCTCATTTGGTCAAAGACCAGCTGCTTCTAGTTGTTATAGATGGATATGAGCTCTTCTTTAGCTACTTGCTGATATTATTTAAACTTTTCTCTCAGCTCTAGGATGTACGTTATGTGCATTATAAATAAAGCTTTGTCATTTTCCTGGTCACTGGTTTTGGGACAGTTTTCCTATATGACAATTCATACGTAATCGTTCATGGCAGATCAGATAATCAGAGCCCATCTCTGTAACTGTTTCCTGTTGACGATAGGAAATGAAGACAAACTGTAACTTTGTTTTCTTGTTTGTTTGTTTTTTGATGCTATAGACAGACAGACAGCTGAGGGTCTTGCATCTTCCAGTGGGACGTCCAGCTGCAGCCAGCTGAATACACAGCAGCTCAACAGAGGAGGACACCACTTAAGCCAGCAAGGACTAAGAGAACCTCAGACTGGTAGGACATCACATCCCTATACCTCTCAGTAATTATGACGTATCCAATGCACCTGCAGGCGTAAAGATAAGACCATCTAATCCTTCTGTCCCCTGTGTTTGTGCTCCTTTAATTACTAAGGAATAATATTATTACTAGTAATAACGCACATTTAAGATAGTCGTGACTCTTTTTACACATATATATTAATTACAAAAGATGACTAAGATATTAATACAAATTATGACTAGTCAAATTAGCTTCTCCATCCAACTCATGGGTCAATTCTCAATCATATGAATGTAATTGGGAGATATCACATTGGGTAGTGTTGTGTGTGTGTGTGTGTGTGTTTTTTATTATAAAGGAATTAAAGAGTATTTTCAGTTTCAGTCCACCACCAGAAAAGTGGACAAACCTGACATAAACAGCTAGCCTTTACATCACTGTGGGGAAGCAGACACACTGTCTCTATGTTGATAGCCATGTGTGCTTATGACACAAAATGTTTTACTTTGAGCTGAGAGAAGTAGTAAACAGATGGGTTTTATGACTTTATGCTGTTTATAATGTTCATTATTAGAAGGTATGTCAGGACAGGGCGGCTGTGGCTTAGCTGTAAGAGCGGTCTTCCACTTATCAGAAGGTCGGTGGTTCGATCCCCAGTTCCCCCAGCCTACATGTCGATGTATCCTTGAGCAAAATACTGAACCCAAATTTGCTCCCCGGCTGCCGTAAGGCTGCCCACTGCTCCTCAGGGATGGGTCAGATGCAGAGAACTAATTTCACTACATTATTCTGTGTGTGATTGTATGTGACCAATAACGACTCTTCGACATAATGTTAAATCCAACTCTAAACAGCAGGTGTTTTGTAAGAGAGGCTTTTGTTTTTCACTGTAAAAACTTTCGTTGCACCATCACTAAGACTCTTTTCTCTTTACTCGGATCTAAAAGCTCAGTCAGCAAACATGTCATTTAAATGAAGCTATTGTACACAGAGATTGCACCATAGCACCGCCCTTCTCTACACCACCTTAGTTCGTTTAGACTCAGGTAACCAGTGGTGACAGCACGACACCCGAGTGTGTGATTTTAGACAGCATGCCGGCGTGCCACAAGCAGAAGAGGCGTGATGTATAGCACCGTAGTGTCGGCGAGTATTGGGACGTTTTACACATGCGTTGAGCAGCGTATTTACCTTCCCTGTTACATGCCGGCTGATCTCGTCCTCTGCTCGGAGGGAAGGCGCCTCACGCTGTCTCCTCAGTTTGAGGATGTTTTCAGTTGATTTTCTTCCTTTTGAGTTGGCTGCTAACTGCTACAAGCTGCCTCTTAAATCTTTGGGTTTATGGATCACACACATATTAAAGTCACCTAAACGTTACACCCCATCCTGTCCAAACTGCCTTGCCGGTTCGCTCCATTTATCCAGACGTTGAGTCAATGCTGTTTTCCTACCCCGCTGCCAGCTCAGAGGCAGAGCAGCAGTGACTTCCCATTATGTGTTTGGAGCGTTTATACAGAACAGTGAGACGCATCAGTCCTGCCTTAAACAGGCTGAATAAAAGGGGCTTCATTAACTTCATGAACTAACCTGTGATGCAGCGTTTCTGACTTACTGTCCAGGTCCCACAGTTTACCTTTTCCATCTTCTCTTTGGATGACCTGATGCCACACATCTCTTCCTTTACTGTCCTTCGCTCTTTGGGGAAGTAAAGAAAATCTTATTCTGGGTTTTTAATTGTTTGGTGTGTGAAAAGTGGTGCAGATTTTATCCATGGTGCCACTTTACGTACTTTTACGTTGCATGTCTAAATGCCACCTGATAGAGACGAATGCCTGCTCTGCAACAGCAGGATACATTGTGGGTGTCAAGTTATTGGACAATACTGTACAGTAACATGTTGACTAGCCAATCAGAGAGCTGGATTCAGGAGCTACAGTGTCATTAAGTTAAAGTGAGACATCTCCGATGTTAATGCTACATGGACCTGTTGATGTGTGGAGTTTAATGAAGGCATGTTTAAGTACAAGTCAGCAGTTTGTGGGGCATAAACAAAATGTCAATAAAGTGATTGTGTGTGAATTATTTAAAAGGTTAAATACATATTTTCAATTACAGTACATGGTTTCATTTGAAACTGAATACATATTTTGAATAATATTTTGAAATGGGATGCTAACTTAAATGTTTTTCAGAAGTTGGGGGGAGGGAGGGGACCCTCCGTTCTCCCTGGGATCTGTGCCTATGATTGTAGGTATAATGTAAATGCTGTCAATCCAATAAATGATTAAATGGCTTCCAGGTTCGGCTCCAAAGACTGACGTCCATGCTACATTTCTGGCTGATGTGAAAAAAGCCCTCGGTCCAGAGAAGTCAGCTCAGCTCTTCCAGACAATTTATGGCTACAAGAAGTCGGACAACTATGACAACCTGGTGCCCACAGTGGTGAGCTTATTCACAGAGAGAGATGAGGACTTCAGCCTTCTACTCAGTAGGTTATCTTTTTATCTGTTATTCCTTTCATCTGGATGATTTGAACAACAGTTTCTTGTCAGTGGTTCTTCATTCTATGTTTTCAACTGTCTTATCTTCAGGATTTGGCATGTTTATTCGTCCTCACCACAAGAACAGGTACAAACAGATGTTGGATGATTTAGCAGGTCAGCCCACCTCTGCTACGGATGTTTCTTCTGGCACTGAAGAGCAGCAAATACAAGGTAAAGAACAATCCAGCGTATAGTATAATAGAAACAAGTTTTTTCTCATTTGTAGCCTAATACTTTTTGTGTCCTCCTGTTAGAATCATCCTCATGGAGACCATTAATGTTAGATGGTTGTTGGTAGTTGCACTAAACCACAGATATGAAAGCTGTGACTGGTCTGTGAGAAGCTTCAGTTTGTGCAATGCTTCTAGTGTGAGGCTTTGCACAACACATCACTGTTTTTATCCCTCCTACAACAATCATGACAAATTCTGCAAACCAGGAGGTCATACAGACAGTCGCATGGATCAAAAACACCTTGTGTTCACTTTATTAATGTTCTGAGTCTGAGGTCCAAAGTGTTGTTAATAAGGGGAAATAATCACTGTGGTACAGGTTTTTATTTGAAATGTTTCTTATAGACAACATGTTTCATGAAATGATCGAAACCAGTAATGTGTTAGTCCGGCACTTTGTGGCTATTAGCTCTAAGCCCATTGGTTCCCTTTTGTCTTTATATGGTTGGATAAATTTTAACAGTGAATGTGGTACTTATAATAGGACATGTATCAGAAATAGCAACACATATATGCATACTTAAATACTCCCAAATAATAAGGAAGAAGAGGAAAAGAAATAAAAATAATATTAAATAAAATAACAAATGCTCAGACTGACACACTGGCGTCTCCCCATGGATGTGCCAGTTTCGCTGCCAGAATCGGAGAACGTCTTATCTTTGATTATAATCCTGGTTTCTCAATACCCAACATTGTGTGGGTGTTTACTCTAATTTCCTTTTCATATTTCAGACAGGCCTATAAGCAACTAATTATAATAGAGGACCAATGTGTATATCTTAGAAGCTTATGGGCTACGCTCAGCAGGAACAAGCACGGTAGGCTATATGTAGCCTACTCCTTATAAACGTCGCACACTACACGCATTTCAATGAATCACAATAGAGCACCATCAGTAGGCTATCTGAAGGGGGGATGAGGGGAGAGTAGTCACTGAGAGGGTGCTAAGTAATGAGCGATTAGCGAGGCCATTATTATTACTGGACCTTGTGCAATGTGACTGTGTGAGCGTGTGTTCTCATTTTGATAATTTGCACTATATGATATGCACAATGTAAGTACAGCCTGTTGGTGCCACTGCTGTAAAAATAAAGCATGTTCGCTTTGGTTCCAGCCACTCCCGACTGTAATCAAGTCCCTTGATGTACTTCGGCAGCAAGGCGTGCAAATGAATGTGTCTTTGTTCATGGAATAAATCATCCATCAGATAGCTATTAAATAAATACAACAAGACTTCTGATTTCTCTGAGAACTCACAACTCATATTGCTTGTTTTCTCTTTCAGCTCCATCATCACCTACTTTGAAGACACAAAGCAAGATTTCCAGTTTTTTCTCAAGCAGCCAAAGAAAGTAGAATCTAAGTTACAGCCACACTGTTTGTATTTCAAAATGTTCATAAGTTTCTCCTGACAAACCATTAACTAGCGGGGGACAGGAACCTGGCTGTTGAGGTGCCTGAACAATGTGATGAACTTAAAGACTGTGACTCATAAACACAACACTCAAGAGTCAACATCAGTATCTAAAACATGATCTTGTGTTTTTATCTACCTTAACAAATGGAAAATCGTTGACAGGCTGCGTCAAACAATGTCCTATAACAACCGTTTAACAGACATAATATTGTACAGTTGGAAAGATTTATTTATATGAAAATAAAGTTGCCTACATGATAAACACTTACATGTATCTATATAGAAAACTTGAAGATGTTCTAAAGATTCCTAACATATTTACATTTTATCGTTAATGATTTGGCTTTACTCAGATCAGCCTCATGCAAAATGAAGTAAAACCACCTAAATCCTTGACCCTGGAAACCTGCTCCTAACCTTTGGATTAGTCCAATAATAAAGTGTTTATCATCAGTAATTTATTAGTCATCAATAAAAATGATTTTCCATAATGGATGATTCAGATCTATTTGTCATCTAGATAGAACTCCTTACATTTCACAGAAACATGAAATCCATATGAAGTTATTTGTATAATTTCAGCTACATCCTGGTGGCAGTTCCATGTCCCTCCCTCTCTTTTACATACTGACCCCCAACAAATAGATATATTACTCTCCCAGATCTGCATTATTATCTGGACCTTTATCTTGATTATGTAAACGACTTGTGGCACAAAGTCTTTAAGGGCTTTGTAATGTGAGTGAATGAAACCTGTTTCTGTATTGAATTAATGTCATGAAATGTATAAAAGTAATATGGAGAAATGAAGGGTTTTTTATATTTTGTATTCCTTTGCTAATTGAATGAAATCAACATATACCTGGAGTAACAGCAGTGGTGTCATAGATGGAGGTTATTATCTCTGCTGTGTGTGAAGCTCTCTGTCAAACCAGCAGCACATGTTCATGTGTTAGGTTTGGAAACATGGCTGAATGAACACATTAGTAGTGAAATATTTGTCCTGTCATGTACATTATATGACACTCTCCACAAAGGGCTCTGACAAACGGGGCCATCAGTCAGTCTTTTTTTTTTCCACCTTTGTGGAAAAACCCTAACCAAACCTAACCCTAACCAAATCAAGGTTTGTTTTATGTCGTATGTGTTTTGGTAAAAGTTGAAAGTAGACCATACATGTGTAAATGACCCAGTATTGACCTAATATACTGAAAGTGCAATCGATTGAGAATATAAATGTAAAATGTAATAGGTAAGTAATGTTGAAGGTAAGCAGTTACCTGTTGTGAATGCTTGGACTTCAATTCAAACACATTTAGGATTGTGTTTGAATGCTTAAGGTTTTGTGTCATGCAACATGTTGACAGTGGTAGACAATGGATCCTATTCTAAACTATGTAAACAGGTTTGCCCACCTCAAGCAGCTGGTTAACATCTGGACATCCTACCCTTTCCTGAGGTCTTAGAGCTATGGGAGGTAGGTTAAAACACTCCAAAATATTTGAAATTTTTTTAATCTCACTTTAGATTTCAGATACACCTTGTAGATCTTGATCCACACCACCTTGATGATGTGGTTTATGCAGCCAGTTGTCTTCTTGACAAATATGTGACTTGTGAGGTCTAAACAAACACTATGTGGACTTTAAAGGGACAATGACATCACTCCTCATTTACATAAAATACACAGACCTGACAGCACCATGGATTAATGGAACCGTCATTTTATTATGATTTATATATTGTATAAGTCTGGGATATCACATTTATGTTAGGTGATGATTGTGTTCAGTTGTGATCCAATGCAACCGGATGTTTCCATGAGTTGTGATCCAATGCGACCAGGTGTTTAAATGAGTTGTGATCCAATGCGACCGGGTGTTTAAATGAGTTGTGATCCAATGCGACCGGGTGTTTAAATGAGTTGTGATCCAATGCGACCGGTGTTTAAATGAGTTGTGATCCAATGCGACCGGGTGTTTAAATGAGTTGTGATCCAATGCGACCGGGTGTTTAAATGAGTTGTGATCCAATGCGACCGGTGTTTAAATGAGTTGTGATCCAATGCGACCGGGTGTTTAAATGAGTTGTGATCCAATGCGACCGGGTGTTTACATGAGTTGTGATCTAATGCGACCGGTGTTTAAATGAGTTGTGATCCAATGCGACCGGGTGTTTAAATGAGTTGTGATCCAATGCGACCGGGTGTTTACAGGAGTTGTTTACAAAGTTACTTAAAATAAGCAAAAAACATCTTTCAATGGAACTAGTGAAAATTCACTTGGTAAGATTTCTTGAAATAAGATGATATTTAGGCCTTTCAATATAAAAGAGATCTTGAAATTAGCCAGGAAAACTGATTATGAGCTATATTTCATTAGTATTCAGAGGTGTTGTGTCTAATTATAGGCCTGCAATGCTCAAAAGTAGCTTTTTTATTTTTCATTGTTCATGTCATCATCTTCATTTCAAGTGTATTTAACTTATTTTAAGTTCAATATAGTCACATCATTCTAGATTGAAGACCATCACCTGCTTGAAATAAGATTAGAACGTGATATTCAAGCATGATACATCTTGAAGTTAGCTGCTTTTTGTGTAACAATAAGACACAATTCTGGGGCCCTGTCATCATCTTCATTTCAGTTCAAGGGTATTTAACTTATTGTAAGCTCTACAATAATGATGCAATTCTAGATTTAAGACATCAGCTATGGCAAATGAGTCTGAAAAACTAAGGCAAGTCTGGCATTAAACCAACAAATGCTTTATTTTCTCTACAAATTCTCACAAACATTTGCAATACCTCCAACCGTAACTCTGGAAAGCAGGAGTTAACATATACGGTTGTGACGAACCAGTGTATTACAAGGAGAATCCACAGCAGTGTTTGACTGGACGACCACTCAACACTCCCTCCAACCATCCTGTCTCACTACACAAGAGACCCATGGACAGAGGTCTAACTTAACTATATGGAACTGTAACAAAAAAAGTGTAATAAATTGGGGAACATTCCAAATATGTGTAACACTGAGGGTTTTCTGTGGCAATGCAATTTAAACTGTGGGTAACAAAAACCTGACCAATGTATCCTTCATACCTACAAAGTGCTCATTTCAACATCGTAAGAGTTTTGGGCAAACTTAGCAAAAAGCCAACCAAGAGTAAGAGTCAATGAGTTTATGGTAGCCCAGAACAGAATCTGTGAAAGACATGGAAACAGCCAGAGAAAGAGAGAGAGAGAGAAGATTTATCCTCTAACCCACACCTGATCACTGACTTTACTGAACGACAAAACATCTCCAGTCGGCCATGGTTTCTTATAAGATGATGTGACGTCTCCCTCGTGGATGGCATCCAAGACGACCTCTGTTTGTATGGCTGACAGAAGAGTAGCCACACACTTGGGGTATGTAAGGTGTGGGGCATAATAGTAGGCCACAAGGTACAAAGCACCTCACCACCTGCTTTAGTTTTGTGTAAGTTCAGTTCTCTGAGAAGAAATAAAGACTCACTCAAAACTACGTATGTATGTATAACATGTATGATCAGTCTGCAAAAATGTGTCCAGTTTGTTAAAGGGGTCAGCGGTGGTGAATTCCTGCATGTTAAGTTGCAAGAACAATACCTTCATATCTGAGGATGTCTGATTGAAAGAGAAGGTATTTGAATTGTTATTATATCTATTTTAATGATCTGTTAATCCACACTGCTGTTTCAGAGGTTTCTATCTGCAGATGTCTCTCATTTATCTCAGTGTCACTCTGTATTGATTGTGTTGTCATGCTTTGTGTGGCCTCCCTCATGGCTCTTTGTGCATGGAGAGCTCGTGTTCTCTCATACTCTGCCCTACTCAGCACAAACCTGAGCCTTTAAGTTAAGATCCTTCACATAAACTGATATTAAAAACTGTCTTTTCAAAAACCTGGACTGTCCATCGGCCAATGGGGAAACACCGACACTGGCCTGGACCAGTGGGTTAGATTCACACTCTGCAAATCAGTCAGTCTGCAGCCAAAAATTCATGACAGTATCACTGAACTGAGGAGATGGTGGAATTGTTTACTCTCAGTATACATGCAGTTGGAAGCAAGATTATTAAAGCCTCATTGTACATTAGGTTTACACTACATGTGCACTAATATGCATGTGTCAATGCTTAACTAATGCACAGAGGAGGAACTAACTGAGGAACTAAGACATGCATTAATGTTTACTGCATCAGCAAATGAAGAGTCTATCTGATTAACAGACGTTTGAATGACTAATTATTAAGTTATTAACTACATCTAAATTAACACCATTAATTAATGCTGCTAATTTATGTGGTAATTACATTATTTGTATAAAAACCAGCAACCATTAGCACACATGTACTTAATAATGAGTAAATAGACATGTGCCTCACCAAGTAAAGCCATAACATAAATATATCTTCATCAATTATTAGCTACTGATTGATCAGCCAATGACTGATACTCACTTGATCAGCCAATGACTGATACTCACTTGATCAGCCAATGACTGATACTCACTTGATCAGCCAATGACTGATCCCCACTGGCTTCACAAACTCCTCAGTGTTGTCTAGTTCACTTTGGAAGAAAGAGGCAGAGATGAGCCTCAGGTAGAGGCAGTGATCAGTAAATATCACCATCTGGTGGCGTTTTTATGTCACTGCACCCAGAAACCAATATATGATCACAAGCTCGTGCGCAGCTTCATGCCAGTTGCTGAACTCAAGATCAAGACTTTCATGACGATGCACCAGCTGGTTGGTCAGCTGATAGTGGCCTAGTTCAGCTTGACGTTTTGCTGCTCATGGGGGAGAGTTGGGTCTCTGTAGAATAAAGAGTTGGACTAGACCTGCTATTTTTTGAAAAGTGCCCTGATGTAACTTTTGTTGTGATTTGGTGCTATACAAATAAATGGAATTGAATTGAATTATGTAAACTTATATAGACTTTTTGTTCCAAATTATATATATCTGTTTGTTCTTTTAGATAATAGGTATTTCTTAAGTAAAATCATCTATATTTTAATATAAACTATGTAAATAAATACAATGTATGATATAAATAAACACAACACAATGACTGACTGCAGTGAAGACGACATTTATTGCATAATACACACTCTACTGATTATTCCAACCCTCTAAATATCTGATTGGTAAAACAACTAGAAGGGAAATACTAGACAAGTCTGTTTGTGCTGCTCTTGATATGCATTGGATTCAAAATGTGAACAATTTGTTCTGTAATCAGATGAAGTAAAATCACAGATTTTGCAGATATTACCTCAGTTATTTTTAAATTCCAGCCACCATCTTAGTTGACTTTGGGATTCTCATCCTTAAAGAAAAATCAGTTCAATCTGGATATTTCTTGCTGCAGCTGATTGATTGACTTTAACAAAAAAAAAATTCAGACAATCAAAGACAACAGAAGGTTTTATGTCGATGTTTTATGTTTATGGTTGGTTGACGTGAAGGCAAACCATAAGTGGAATTTTTGTTTTTTCTAAAATGCATGTCAAATTACATATAGTTGTATTACTTAACATGTGAATAACTCAGAACTGAGTGAGACCCCATCCATTTCCTTATTGATTTAACATTATGTACACTTTTTCATGTGGTAGTCCAAATAATTGTCCTCTGGTGTGACGCTATTTGTAATGCTAATATTTAACTCAAGGATTGTCAGATGAAGATAACTCTGCTTAACCATTACTAAGTTGTACTGATTATATTTCCATGACAACCAAATTAGATCCACAATCACGTCATTCTCCTACTAAATGATGGACACAAGGGCACTTTTCATACTTTTCCTCAGACATAAAATCCCTGATATAACTACATTGTAAAAACTGTAATACGATTAAACTTACATGAGTAGACTACCTTTGTCTGACAGATAACAGCTAGTGTCTTTTATTGGTTTGATGTAATGATGTAGGTGCTTTGTTTTTGAATAAACTCTATTTAAACTACCGGTATGTTAGCTTGGATGGATGGACGTCAAACCGAGTCACGTGGGTGACAGCCTGACAGACATCCATCCAGAACTGTTGCAGTGTAAATAGACGAGTCATTATGTAACACGAGTTAAAATACAATAAATGAACCTCATTAACGTCATGCAGTGCAGAATTGTAACGGGGTAGAGCCCCGTTTCTACTCTGATTTGTCTATGTTCTATTGGGGAGCACTCTGTCAAACAGCAGCGGACTTGAGTCTCTGCAAAAATAACAAATGTTAAAAATGATGTAAAATGTGGAAGGAAGACTATATTTAAAAAAGTACAAACAGTATATATATATATATACAACCAGTCCTTAAAATCCTTCAGAGTCCGGATCAAAAGTCCATATTAAAAGTCCCTGATCCCGAGCTCCTCTCTGAGCTCAAAATCAAATTAGTCAGACACAAACATAAAACACAGCAAATCCAAAAAGGGTAAGTGTCACCACAAACCAAGCTAATAAATAAATAAAACATGCAGATATAAGACCCAAATGTATCAGGAATCACAGCTGTCTATGCTCCGCATTAATCGCTCTGCACCAGTATGTGAAGTTATGGAGAGGAGAGGCGAAGCTACTTCACCCTCCACAAATCTAACGACGCCTCCTCTCTGTCTCTGTCTGACAGCCCGCAGCAAGCCGCTGTCAAGCCTCTGTGGCCGGGAGTCCAGTCTCCCCGACCCCGCTTCTCGGTGCGTGTGTCGCGCTCTGGTAACGCCCGCTTAGCGCTCGCATCCCGCACACCTGTTTAATTAAAAATCCACGCCAGACACCGTGCGACAATCACCTGTTGCTCTACTTGTGGGCAGGTGGTGTTAATCAGATATCAGTGCAGGGGGAAGAGAGGGAAGCGGACACAAACCACTCAGTCAGGCTGTGACAGTATCGTTAGCAGTGAGCTAACGCTAAGTCAACGCTAACAACAAAAACATAAACGACGAACAATTGCCACTGAAAAACGATAATTATTGTTTCTTTTACTGACATTTAACTAAATCAAACCAACCAAAGTTGAAATCCTTGTGCTGTGCCTGCATTGGTCTGCAGTTAAATACAAAGAGGAAGTACTGCTGGATTCATAAAGTAATATACTCAAATGTTTTTTTCTGCAGGAACCCTTCTTAAAAACATGATTCTTTCAAAATATGGTTTTACATTTCAAAAACACTTCACACACACGTGATACATCCACATCAGACTTTTCACACATAGCAACATACATGTATGATTAAAAAAAGGGACTTCCAATTGTTTCGTCACATACTGTACACAGTACACACATACCCGTCATACTGTATGTTCCTCCTACACAATACTGCTATTCTTTGTCTGATGTTTCTGTAAGGCTGGGCTTCACTTTTACTTTTCAATCAGCCTGTTTTGTGCATGTCTTAGTTTAATGGTCGTGAATGTGTAAAACTTAATATATGATTGTGCAACTGCAGTGGTTGCACAATCATATTTTCTCATTCTCAGTTATGCCAGAAAAAGTGACATGTTAGTTTCAGAAGTGCAGATGATTCTAGTTTCCCCCAGCCTGTGAAACCTTTGGTTTTACCACGGTTTTCTTCCTTCCCCCTCCATCCTTGTTCCCATTTCTGTGTAACTCCCTTCTCTTGTGCAATTCTGCTTTTTTCCTTCTCTGGCTTCCTTTTGGCTTATCTTCTCTCTTCCCTCATCAGTCTTATCACTCTTGTTGCATTCTTCCTTTTTTTTCTGTCAATCCTTATCGCTCCCTGGTGTCGTCTATCAGGCTCCTACCTTTAACCCCCTCCCTGTTTTTCTTTCTTTCAATTTCTTTAACAACTTGGCATTATTAAATTGTTCTTCTCTGCAGGTCATGTGGATGCAGGTAAGAGCACATTGATGGGCCACGTGCTTTATCTGCTGGGAGATGTGAACAAGAAAACCATGCGCAAGCACGAGCATGAATCGAGGAAGGTGGGAAAGGCTTCCTTCGCCTATGCTTGGGTCCTGGACGAAACTAGCGAGGAGAGGAACAGGTACATTTAAGCTATGAAGCTGTGCATAAACAGAAAAAATGCATGGACAGGAAAAGTCTCTTGCCTCACAGCAAGAAGGTCCTGGGTTCAAATCCTGGCATTTTTCTTCTACACAAATGATTGTTTTGCATGTTCTCAGCTGGGACACAAGATCATGAAACATTTCCCACATTTTGTTTTCTGCAGAGGTGTGACAATGGATTTGGGCATCACTAGGTTTGAGACGGACTCCAAGGTGGTGACTCTAATGGATGCACCAGGACACAAAGACTTCGTTCCCAACATGATCTCAGGAGCTGCACAGGTATACTTTGTGAAAGCATTCACATAGCCTGCACAATTGCAGTTGTTGTATCAAAATAATCACTCCTTTTTTTCTTTTTACCATACTTTGCTACCCTAATTTGCATATGTCTAATAACTGCAGCGATATTACAGAAGTAGCAACCACAGTTTTAAGGGTTTTGTAAAGTAGTTAATGGTTGAAGAAAACAATCCTCCTACAGTAGAATATTATATTGTACTACTCTAATGTAGTAGTATTAATAGTAGTAACTATTAACTAACACATAGAGTCCAAATGTTAATACTGGCTTTAGTCATATCTGCGTCAGCAGAAACGGATGCATGTTATATCTCCCGTTGGTTCTCCCTCCAGGCCGACGTGGCGGTGCTCGTGGTGGATGCCGGCCAAGGAGAGTTTGAAGCAGGCTTCGAGGCCGGCGGTCAGACCAGAGAGCATGCCCTATTGGTGCGTTCGCTTGGAGTCACTCAGCTGGCTGTAGCTGTAAACAAGATGGACCAGGTAAGACCTGCTACACATTACTGAAACAGCAAAGATTTACTTACAACATGGGTGATTGGACTGTTGCCACACTGTAATACAGTGTAAAAGAAGTGTGTAAACCAATGTAAAACAAATGTGTTCTTCTTAGAGAAATATACATATTTAGTATGGAAGCAATGACCCTGAAGAAATGAATGTTTGCTGAAAATCAGATGGTCTTTTGTTCCTAATCTGCAATGCTGCACAGATGACCCAAATACATTTTACAAGCACTTTTTAGACAGATCAAATGAGTCAAGAAGAATTTATACATTCTGTGATTAAGTTAAACCCGCTGCATATGTTACAGGTTACGCATTTTGATTAATTGACCCTTTGTTGGTTTTCATATGTCCTGAAAGGTCAAGACCTCTAAACACTTCTGTGTGTTTGTAATTGCAGTTTTGTTTCATCCATTCACTGGTATTTTTCTGACACATTTCCATTTCAAAGCAGAGCTAAAAGGGAAACTTTTTCGTGTGTCCCTTTTATGTCTATTTACAAATCAGGTAAACTGGCAACAGGAGCGTTTCCAAGAAGTCGCTTCCAAACTCGGCAATTTTCTCAAGCAAGCAGGATTCAAGGTGAGTTTGCACCAACATGTGCACATGTTGACATTTTGGGAAACTCTTTTTCAGTATCAGTATATTAACTGATCGTTTCATATGTTTGGCTGACAGAAATGATTACCTAGCTTTCTCCTATTTTAATCCAGTGTTTGTATGTTTTTTCCAGGAATCTGATGTTTTCTACATCCCCACCAGCGGCCTGTTAGGAGAGAACCTCACCACCAGGAGTTCACTGTCAGAGCTCATCTCTTGGTACTCTGGTCCTTGCCTGATGGAGCAGATTGGTAAATGCACACTGGCATCACTGTCCAAACCATTAACTGTCTGTTAACACAGGTCTCTCAAATTTTTATACCACTGCCAAAGTGGGCGTACAAGATTACCCTTGTCTGTCTGTCCGTATATAACAAGTTTGATGAGGGGTGTGGTCCAATTGGCTTACTTTTACATTTTTAGATTTGAACGTAGGGGACTTTTATGTGATTTTTTATGTCTGTTTGCAGATGGTCACCTACGATAGAGGGTATGGTCCATCCACATCAGCACAAATTTGGTTTTGTCCAGTAACAGGGGCATCTGTGTCATCTGTTGCATGATGCTAATGAAGGTTGATTGCGCTGCTTTAAATCTGTAGTTTCAATGATCTAGACTGGTAGTGAACTTTAAAAAGCTTTGTTAACTTAAAAGATAAACATCAATGAATGGATCAAAATCTTGAATCACTTGATTCAAGAGAGTTCCTAAAACATTTTGATTTGCATCAAAAACTTGCATCAACTTTTGAGACTATATTACTACATCCAAAGTCTTCCAAATAACCAAAATCTATTGAGCATCAAATACTCAGACCATTTATTTTTTGTCCAGAGAATTATGATTTTAAGGTGACTCTGAGGGTTTGTCATGTGTCCATATCATTATCCCCATCTTGTTGTTGCCCACAGAATTGTTTCCTGAATGTATACATTTACAGTATATGTATCTACATGCATATGAAACACCGTACACAGTATAATGTTTCACATTTTATGTTTTATCCTACTCTAAATGTAATTATCCATATATATATTTTCTATGTGTGAGCAGCCTGAAGGGACTGCACATTTAGTTTTATTGTGCAACCTTGTGTTGATGTTCAAAACCCAGATTTTGAGTGGAATTTTCTTCATAGTGACTCTTTGCAGAACTGTGCAACTTGCAGAGAATTATAAGGGAGATGATCTGTTTTTTTATATGCTTATTGTAAAGTGCCATCATTTAAATAGCTGATCATCAGGACTCATTGCCTGTAAGGACACTGAAGCATTATCCATTCAGTGCCTAAGAAAAGTGATTCACTGCCACTTCTCATATTTATGAGACTTTCCTCTTTGTTAATTTGTTAACTTCCTCTTTTTTGACCTGTTCTTTTCCCCTTTCTCCTACAGATGCCTTCAAACCCCCTCAGAGATCTATAGACAAACCTTTCAGAATGTGCGTCTATGATGTCTTCAAAGGTAAAACTCACTGGCACAGTCTTGCAAACATATGTGATTTTCTTTGTGTTCCTTTGATTTCTCTTCTTTTTGTAAATTAAAGAGATTGCTGATGTTCCATTTTCTTTTCCCAGGCCGGGGTCGAGCCGTCTGTGTAACAGGAAAGATCGAGTCAGGTTATCTTCAGATCGGGGACAAGGTACTGGTCATGCCTCAGGGAGAAACCTGCACTATCAAAGGTATGCACTGGTGTGTCTTTGTGGTGACTTTTGCACTTCTTTGTATTTGTAAGAGTAAAACACAAGTTGTGATGAACACTGCCATCCTGTGGGCGCTTTGTGACCTACACACTGTCTGTCTTCTCCTCAGGTATTACTCTCCATGATGATGCTGCGGACTGGTCCGTGGCAGGAGACCTTGTCGACCTGGCGATCAGCGGCATCGACATGATCAACCTCTAGTAAGTAAAAGTTTCAGATTATTAGATGTATATTGTGTTTTATACAACTTGTATACAGTTGAATTGTGCATGTTTGGCTACATGTAATGATAATTTGCTTCCTTCCAGTGTGGGCTGTGTGTTCTGTGATCCCGAGGAGCCTATTCGTGCCTGTACTAAGTTCAGAGCCCGAATCCTTCTCTTCAATAATGAGATTCCCATCACACCGGGCTTCCCAGTAAGTGCAAGCAAACACACACTCACACACAGTCATACTACATGTCCACTTTGACACAAGAATGGACTGATTAAAACATGGTGATAACTCAATAATTCATTTACTAATTTAAAAAAAGATTTCACACACAAACATTTCGTAGGATAAAATTATGAAATGAAATGAGGTTTTATATCAAAAAGACTTTCTAAAGTTCTGCAAAAACACTTTCTGGCCACCATTTAACATCATATCTGAGAATAGTGGCTGACATTGTGACCATATCTGACATTTGGTTGGATACAGAGGAGGTGATGCTAATCTTAGGTCCTCACCTTGAAACTGTGGAGATTGAATAAATCATCTGTGCAGCCACGTTGAAGATGTGTTTGAGGCACATTTGTGCTGGTTGGACAGGCTTGCAACTCTATTTTTGTCATTCTTTGTGCAGGTTTCTTAATTTTTTGTGTGTGTGTGTTTGGTTGCAGGTATTGCTGCATTATCAAACAGCCTGTGAGCCAGCCGTCTTCACCAAACTGAGAAGTGCTATAGACAAGAGCACTGGTGAGGTGATCAAAAGGAGACCAAGGTGAGTGTCGGAAGCATTGTATTACATTTTACAATATCAATTTACAGTGCACATAAGGATTTTGCTATCATAAAATAGGGAAAATAGGAAAATTCTAGACCTTTGAATCCAGGTGGTTGTGTTATTGTTTCTTCTTCTTTGTGTGTGTTTCCTGTTCAGGTTTTTGAAGAGTGGTATGAGCGGCATTGTTAACATTCAGACTGAGAGGCCAGTGTCAATGGAGCTGTACAAGGACCACAAGGAACTTGGCCGCTTCACGCTCCGATATCTCGGCACCACCATTGCTGCAGGAGTTATCATTAAGGTAAAGTTGAACTAACTGTTGGACAAAGTCAAAACAACGTGTAAAACATAACCAACATGTGCGTATTGCATAAAAACAGACGAAGCTACTATACTCTTGTACCTTCCTACTCTGTGGATTATTTATATGTCAGTATTTAGACCATTAAGAAGTAACTAAGGGTGAGATTTTTAAGTATGGTTTGTTTTCTCCTCTTAATGTGTCCCTTATCAGTTTCCTTCTGATTCCTCCTCGTTGCAGATCGTTGAATGAGAAGACCTTGCTCTGAAGACTGCATGGAGCCAGAGACAAAGTGCAATCCCTCAAAAGGCCGGACATCACCAAGAAAGCATCAGCAAGCCTGGGGAGGTTGACTATCACATCACCTTCTCAGACGACAGAGACTTTCTCTGAGCAGTAGTGAACTGCACTCGTGGCACTGTCGCTGATGGCTGTAAGGAGGGCCACATCTGCATCACCAAGATCTGGCTCATCCGTATCATCCTGAAAGAATGAAAGAGATCAAACCACTGTATACAAATAAAATACAAAATATTCTACAATAAGTGCATATGTGAATTCACAATTAACACAAGATGGCGACTATGCGAGGCACGTCTCCAAATTAGTCTTTCAGTGGGAGTTATCAATGCGCACACACTTTACTACTCTCAACAGGACTTAACTTGGTCACTCTAAATAATTCAACATTTTCTTGACACCTGCAATGTCAATAAGTTATCAGTAACACAAAAACTCTGTTTTAGATACACAACATACCTGAAAAAGGGGAGAAATATTCACGAGAGTGATGAGATGGTGTCTCTGTTAAGACAGCTTTAGTCGCATGAGGAAACACCATAAGTTCCCCTCGGTATGTGGGCGGAGACCGAAGCAATGGATCCCAAACTGTCGGATCAAGACCACCTCGTGGATCGCGGATAAACACTACTACACTGTCCAAGTTTAACAATAACCAATGAGGGAAACAAAGTGGAATAATGCTTTCAGAGTATTTTAACTTTAAGTATTTTAGCAGTCTTTTATGAACTTGACACTGGAAGTGCTCATCCATAGCTGGTGCTTTAGTAAAGGTAAACGGTGACAGTTCAAGCACAATCAACAATCCATATTTTACAGTCCATTTCTATTGGGTGGTCACCATATAAACAGTCCATCAGTCTTTGCACAAACACTCGATCAAAAGTTGATCAGTCTCAATAATCTGTGTACACAGTCTATGAACAGTCCATTGTTCTTGTTGAGACATGTCACTTCTGTAAACTCATACTTGCTGAAGTCCATACACACAGGGTGGTTGAAGATAGTATGGTTGTAAAGGCGGAAGTCATGGGATCAGCCCTGGTACAGGGTACACAGGTAACATCTGTGATGAAGGCTGGATACTGTAGCAGGAAGGGATTCCAAGCTGATCGTAGGTGATGCGTCTTGGCAGGCGTCTGTCTCTTTGTGGTAACTGATAGGTTGGCCTCTCCGGTTCAGTAGCAGGACTTGAGACAGGGGAGATGTTTGATGAGTGATCATCAGACATATTTCCAATGGGCATCTCCTCATCAGGCAGATTTCCAACAGATGTGCTGACATCCTCCAGCTGATCTCCAACAGGCTGTGCTGACATGGAAACAGGAGCCACTTCTCTGACTCTTTGTTGCTCGGGTTGGGGCCCACGTTCAGGCTCCATCTCTGGTCCAGCATGTTTCACAGTAGGTGCAGACAGTGTTGGGTTCTGAGGTTGCTTGTAATGAAGATCATATTCATCGCCACTGTCTTCATCAGACTCTTGAGTCTGCTCTGCAGATGTGTACCTCTTTCTTTGTTTGTTTTTGTCATATTTAGTTACATCTACATTTGTTTCATCTGTGGTCACATGACATGAGAGGATTTCTGTGTAGGACCCTGGAGCGTCCCTTGCCCTTTTCTGGTCTCACTTCATAAATAGGTAAGTCAGAGGCCATCTGTCTCACCACTGTGTGAACAGAGTCTTCCCAGAAGTTGCACAGTTTGCCTGGTCCTCCCCTTGGTGTCAAGTTTTTGACCGGGATCCGTTTCACCGGGCTGTAGCACTGAACTCCTAACTTTTGTGATGAAAATATTATTTAAGAAGGTCTGCGTGGGACAAGAGAAGAGTCAAATAATTCACAATAAACAGTATTAAAGATCAAACAGTCTGCAGCATTTATTTCTTGCAGGAAAGGTCGACAGCCGACAGAGTACAGAGTAATCTGTCGAGTGCCAACAAAGAAGAGACAGTAACACGCAGTTTTATACATGAAAAGCATGTGTGTTCTGGAACATTCTGCAATTAACGCCTGAGCCTAGACATCAGTTCAACTGAAGACACAGCACGTCTCACTTCTCTGAAGTGGGTCGAGTGAGCGCTAAAACAGGCAATGTGTTTTTATCCTTTGCCCTGTGACACAGTGGAGGTTAACACCTTGAGTCTAAAGCACTTTATAACATTTAACACTAAGAAACTTAAAACTTACCATTACACTTTTGTGTCATAATGTCTTTTGCTCCGTTCAGCAGTTTTCTTGGCATTCTCATTTGTGATGGCATACGCTTCCTCCATACCTCATTTCCATTTCTCCACATAGTCTCGATGGTCACTAAAACCTGGTTCTGTGTGGAATCCAAAGAGCATATCAGCTGGAAGCCTAGGTGATCTCCCAAACAGTAGATAGAATGGTGAATAGCCAGTTGATTCACAACGGGTACAGTTATAAGTGTATATCAGTTTATTCAAAGACTCTTTCCAGTTTGATTTCTGTGTCTCAGTCAGTGTTTTTAACATCTGCAACAATGTCCTGTTGATGCGTTCCACTTGACCATTTCCCATCGGGTGGTAGGGTGTTGTTCTGGACCCAGCCATGCCACTGAGTTTCTTTAACTGAGTGAGCAATTGGTTGTGGAATTCTTTCCCTTGGTCATGGTGAATGCGAGAGGGGAACCCAAACTTGAGGGCAAAGTCATTGAAGATGATGTGTGCAGCAGTCTTTCCTGACTTTGATGTGGTGGCGTACGCTTGAGTAAAACGTGTAAAATGGTGCACAATAAACAAGGATGTACTCATATCCACCTTTGCATCGGTCCAGATGGAGAAATTCAATGCATATCAGTTCAAGGGGCTGTGTTGTCACAATATTTGTCAGGGGAGCTCTCGTTTCCTGACAATGCTTTTTCTGCTTAAGGCAGGAGCAAGTTTTTCGTTACATAGAACTCAATGTGATTTGTATGCTCATAAACCCAGCTTTAGCGTTTGTTTCATGAAAGTTGGCTAAAATAAAATGAACATGTCACATGTGAATGGACTGTGCTGCCCTGCCATGGGACTGACTGACTGACTGACTGACTGACTGACTGAAGTGAGTGACACCAGACCTGTTTTGTCAGATTATAGCAGGGAGGGAGGTTGTGTTGTTGTTGTGCAGATGTCTGCTATGTCATCGTCTAGTGGAAGTTGTCTCTCAGATATTTGCCACTTAACATTACTTTAGGATTACTTATGATTAATTTATTAAGTTTAGTGTGTATTTTATAGGCCTCTAATTATAAGTGTGCTACTGCTTTATAAATAACACTACTTATTTTTTAAGTGACTTATACATATTAGGCCTATTGTTGATTATTTTGGACTATTGTGGCAGTGGATCATTTATCTTCGTTTTATTACTTTAACAAGTACAATGTGTAAATAAATGCAGAAACCTCTTAAAAGTGACAACTTTGTAATTGGGTACATGGTTTAAAGGGACACTGTACATTACAATGTTTAATATAAAAACAGATTATGAATTTCTGTATTAGTGCAACATCACTGCAATTATAAAATAGGAATATGTGCTTATGATCTATTTTACTTGGTAACCTAAGGAGCTTTGTCTTTGCAGGAGCAATTCTAAAATATTTTGGAGCTCCAGGCATTGAAGCAGAGGGGTCTTCAGAACTTCCTGACCAGGAAGCCCCAGGACCTTCATATTCCTCAGGACCTCCTCCTGACCAGGAAGCAGCAGGGCTGTCTTCATCTGCAGACTTACATGGTCAGCTGCCCGTTTTTGGTAAACCAGTAGATCCAGCTGACTGGCCATCAGTTCTCTCCGGTTCATTCAGGACAGATTTAGTAGGTAGAGGGCCATTTCAGATTAGCCCAGATTTCACATTTCCCAAAAAAGAAGATGGTAGAAGCTTTCATCATCATTATTTTTACAGAACATTAGTGAATGGGGAAAAGATAAAGCGGACCTGGCTTATCTACTCAAAAACAAACAATGCCCTTTACTGCTTTTGTTGCAAGTTATTTTCAAAAAAGGAACACAAATTAATGACAGAGGGACTGACAAACTGGCTTTTGAAAAGTCACGAAAGCAGTCCAGAGCACACAACACACATGGCAACCTGAAAAGATTTTGAGCTGCGTTTACAAACCGGAAAGACAATAGACCAAGCTGAAAGGACACTATTGGAGGCTGAGAAGAGGCGCTGGAGAGATGTCCTGACTCGCTTAATCTCCATCATACAATCTCTAGCTGAGAGAAACTTGCATTGAGAGGTTCATCGAACACGTTACACCAGCAAAATAATGGAAATTTCGTAAAAGAGGTGAAGCGTCTTGCTAAATATGATCCTGTCATGAAGCAGCACATTGAGCGTGTGGAGAGTGGCCAGTTCAGTCATTCCAGCTATCTTGGAAATATTATCCAAAATGAACTCATTGCTTCAATCAGTGGGAAAATGTTGGACACAATGGTGACTGAGATTAAATAGTCCAAATATTATTCAATCATTTTGGACTGTACTCCTGATGTAAGCCACCAAGAGCAGATGTCAGTCATCATAATGACTGTCAAAATGGACAAAGCACCAGAAATCAAGGAACATTTTATAGGATTTCTTGTAGCTTCTGAAACAACAGGTCTTGCTTTGTCATCTTTGATTGTGAACAAGCTTATGGAGCTGAATATTCCATTTGATGATTGCAGAGGACAATCATACGATAATGGTGCCAACATGAAAGGGAGGAGGAGTTCAAGCCCGGCTTCTTGAGAAGAATCCTTGTGCACTTTATGTTCCATGTGGGGCACATTCACTAAACTTGGTGGTGGCTGATGCAGCAAAAGCTTCAACAGATGCCATCAGCTACTTTGGCAATGTACAGAAACTGTACAGCCTTTTTTCAGCAGCCCCACAGAGATGGGCAAACCTAAAGGAACATGTGACTGTTGCACTGAAGACTTGGAGTGACACACGGTGGGAGAGCCGTATTAACAGCATAGAGGCTGTGCTGTACCAGGCCTCTAACGTAAGGGAAGCCTTGTTGGAGGTCAGGGAAAAAGTGACAGATCCTCTGACCAAGGTTGAAGCCCAAAGTTTGGCAGAAGAGGTTGGGTCATAACGATTTCTCATTGCACAGTAGTATGGTATGACATTCTAAACCATGTGAACCATGTTAGCAAGCTCCTGCAGTCTGCCACAATGCAGCTTGATGTGGCAGTTGACCTCCTCACTAAGGCAAAAACATCTCTGACTATTTACAGAGAAACTGGCTTTGCTTTAGCTCAGGCCTCTGCTAAAGACATGTGTGAGGAAATGAATGTGGAGGCTGTGCTGAAAGAGAAGAGACTAAGAAGCACAAAAAAGCACTTTGCCTATGAAGCCCCAGAAGAGCCAATCGCAGATGCCATGAAGAGGCTGGAAATAACATTCTTTAATGTGGTTGTTGACACAGCCATCGAATCCTTAAAGGATAGGTTTGAAACACTGGGTGAAGTGAGAGCCAGATTTGGAATGCTGCTCAATTTCTAAAAACTGGATGATGTGGAATTGTGCAACCAGTGTGACAACCTCTGCAGGACATTAAGCACTGGAGATGAAAGTGACACTGATGGAAAGGAGCCGGCTGTGGAGATAAAAAAACTTGCCAAGCTTGCCTTCTGATGACATGACTGCTCTAGAGCTTCTCACTTTCATCCACAAAAAACATTTGGAGGAACTGTATCCCAATCTGTGGATTGCCCTGAGAATCGCCTGCACTCTGCCTGTGACTGTGGCCTCAGCAGAGAGGAGCTTCTCAAAGCTGAAGCTCATCAAGACCTACCTTAGGTCATCCATGGGACAGGATCGCCTCACTAGTCTTGCCATAATCAGCATCAACCATGAGATGGGCAAGCAGCTGTCATATGAGGACATCATTGATGACTTTGCTAGTAAAAAAGCCAGGAAGCAGACATTTTGAGGATAATACACTGTGACTGTGATGTTAAATATATAAGTGTGATGTTGATAAGTGTGGGACTGTGATGTTAAATATATAAGTATTATTTTTAGTGTTGGTTTGTTTTCATTGTTGCACTTTAAAATAGATGCTGGTTTATTGTATTTTTATTCCAGGCTTTCAAAATTTAAAGTAAACATTTTTTTAAAACACTCAATATCTGTTTTATTTATTGACGTATAGAGGATTGTTGTTTTCCTTGTATTATCGTTTTTTATCAGTTTAACTTGCCTGAGTGGCTCAACTTATGATGTTTAATATTAATATGTGAGGTTATCATGACTGTAGCCTGTTTTGCTCGTGAAGTGTAATAGATTGTGGCATCTTCGTGGATCATCTAAAGGGTTAAGAATCTCTTCATCGTAGTTTGACAAACTAGGGGCCCCCAAACAGCATCTTGCATAGGGCCCCCACAAAGCTAGAAACGGCCCAGTGTAAAATCCACACCTGTTTAATCGTAGCTTGTCTTTCGGTTTTCTTTGTATGACATAAAATCTGTCCTCGTTACCCTAAAAACATCGGTTTTATTTTGTTTGTCAAACTTTCTTAATTGAAATAGAAATAGACATATTCCCAATGCGGCGTCAAAATATTAAATTAAATATGCGTTAAAAGCATAAATATATACTTGTATAATGTTATATTATCATCTAATTGACTGTACGGAAGCCTGGACTGGACGATTCTACGGTTGCTATGCTTCGTCTCCACATACGTCATTTCAAATTGAAAGGTATAAAACAGGACGAGTTCCAAGTTTTCAGTTGCACCTGGCGTAGATAACCTCTATCCAAGTGCTTCACAGAAAAAAACGCTTTCATTCAGAGCTTTTATCGAGAAACAACCTCATCCAGGAGTTTTTGAGAAACTTTCATCAACCAGTGTTTTGCAGAGGACAATCTTTCTTCAGGACTAAACCTTTCGTTCGGATTAGCAGCTAAGCTAGAGGACCAGCTAACAAGGACAAACGCTTGTTTGAGCATGGCGACAGTAAGTTTTATTTTATTTATGCTTATATTTCAGCTATATTTCTGTGTTTTGATCATTTAGAAAAGTGAGAAAAAGCCAAATTAAATTGCCAAATTTTGAATTGGAATCAAATGTAGTTATTGGTTTACAACTGTGTTAGCAGATAGTGAGCAGAAAACAGATTCTAGCTGCTAAACAAATGAGTCTCTGTAGAAAAACACTGTCTTAGATCATTAAAGTTGTGTGTCGTTGATTTGATATTCATACTCCTGCATAATCGGTAAGTTAGAGCAGCGTAGCTCCTTTAGTGAATAGAGCACAGCTTAACGAGCTGCCCGCGGAAAAGTGATGAAGAGGTGAATGTGAGCAGAACAGAGGAAAGGTTGAGGGAGGAAAGAGAAGCAACAGCACAACAACACAACAACACAACAGCACAACAACACAACAGCACAACAACACAACAGCACAACAGCACAACAACACAACAGCACAACAACACAACAACACAACAACACAACAACACAACAGCACAACAACACAACAGCACAACAACACAACAGCACAACAGCACAACAGCACAACAACACAACAACACAACAACACAACAGCACAACAGCACAACAACACAACAACACAACAGCACAACAGCACAACAACACAACAACACAACAGCACAACAACATAACAGCACAACAACACAACAGCACAACAACACAACAGCACAACAGCACAACAACATAACAGCACAACAACACAACAACACAACAGCAGAAAACAACACAACAGCACAACAGCCCAACAGCACAACAACACAACAGCACAACAACACAACAGCACAACAACACAACAACACAACAACGCAACAGCGCAACAGCACAACAACACAACAGCACAACAACACAACAACACAACAGCACAACAACACAACAACACAACAGCACAACAACACAACAGCACAACAGCACAACAACACAACAGCACAACAGCACAACAAAACAACAGCACAACAGCACAACAAAACAACAGCACAACAACACAACAGCACAACAACACAACAGCACAACAGCACAACAACACAACAGCACAACAGCACAACAAAACAACAGCACAACAGCACAACAGCACAACAACACAACAGCACAACAGCACAACAACACAACAGCACAACAGCACAACAGCATAACAGCACAACAAAACAACAGCACAACAGCACAACAGCACAACAACACAACAGCACAACAGCACAACAACACAACAGCACAACAGCACAACAGCACAACAGCATAACAGCACAACAGCACAACAACACAACAAAACAACAGCACAACAACACAACAGCACAACAGCACAACAGCACAACAGCATAACAGCATAACAGCACAACAGCACAACAGCACAACAACACAACAGCACAACAGCACAACAGCATAACAGCACAACAGCACAACAGCACAACAACACAACAGCACAACAGCACAACAACACAACAGCACAACAACAAAACAGCACAACAACACAACAACACAACAGCACAACAACACAACAACACAACAGCACAACAGCACAACAGCACAACAACACAACAGCACAACAACACAACAGCACAACAGCACAACAACATAACAACATAACAGCACAACAGCACAACAACACAACAGCACAACAACACAACAGCACAACAACAAAACAGCACAACAACACAACAACACAACAGCACAACAACACAACAGCACAACAGCACACAACACAACAACCCAACAGCACAACAACAAAACAGCACAACAACACAACAACACAACAGCACAACAACACAACAGCACAACAGCACACAACACAACAACCCAACAGCACAACAACAAAACAACACAACAACACAGCAGCACAACAACACAACAGCACAACAGCACACAACACAACAACACAACAGCACAACAACAAAACAGCACAACAACACAACACCGCTGCTGGAAAACATTCTAGAGGAAACACTGAAGTTTATTTTCACATTCTAGCTGCTACATAGAGCAGCTTCAACTAAACACACAGGATATTTGTAACCTTTTTAATATGAATGGACTTTTATTGGATTATAGTATTGATCAATCAGTTCAAAGATGTGAGGACAAGTAATCAATCAATAATCAAACAGTTGATTTAAAGATTTGTTTCTTCTTGTTTCTCAGCGCTCCGTCTGGACGTCTGTCCTCATCCCCAACCCAGAGGAGCCCAGCAGCCCCAGGCTGATCCTGAGGAGGATCCCTGCACGGGTGCTCTGCAGCAGCTCCTCCAGCAGCTCCTCCAGCAGCTCCTCCTGGTGCTCCACTGTCAGGTCCCCTCCTCTCACACCTCACATCTCCTCCTCCTCTTCCCCCTCCTCTTCTAGATCTTCCCTTTCTCCTCCTCCAACCCCAGGTTGTGGTCTCTTCTCCTCCTCCTCCTCCCCCTTGTCCTATCACCCTCCTAAATCCTCCTCTAAACCTTATCTGTGGGAGTCTGTCCTCATCCCCAACCCAGAGGAGCCCTGCATCCCCTGATCCTGAGGAGGATCCCTGCACCGGTGCTCTGCAGCAGCTCCACTCTCAGGTCCTCTCCTTTCAGACCTCACATCTCCCCCCCTAGCTCTCCCTCTACCTCTCACACCAGGCCCTCCTCCTCCTCCTCTTCCTCTTCCTCATCCCCTCCTAGATCTCCCCTTTCACTTGCTCCAATCCCAGGTCGTGCAGGTCTCTTTTCCTCCTCCTCCTCTCCTAGATCTCCTATTTCTCTTGCTCCTTCCCCAGGTCGTGGTCTCTTTTCCTCCTCCTCTCCTAGATCTCCTATTTCTCTTGCTCCTTCCCCAGGTCGTGGTCTCTTTTCCTCCTCCTCCCCTCCTAGATTTCCCCTTTCACTTGCTCCAACCCCAGGTTGTGCAGGTCTCTTTTCCTCCCCCTCCTCCTCCTCTCCTAGATCTCCCCTTTCACTTGCTCCTTCCCCAGGTCGTGGTCTCTTTCCCTCCTCCTCTTCCCGCTTGTCCTATCACCCTCCTAAATCCTCCTCTCGGTCCTCCACCAAACCGTTTGTGTGGGCAACTGGCCCTGTGCCAAAGTGGGTGAGGAACATACGGGCCCTCATCAAGGAGAGGAACAGTCAGCGTGGGGTAGTGAGGAGAACTGCTGGTCCTCCTCACTCCTCTGTGAGACTGACTGAACTTCCTTTCTAAGCTCCTTTCCCTTCCTCCCATTCCCCTTCATTCTTCTCCTCCTCCTCTCCCACCTATTCCTACTCCGCTGGCTATTTCCCCCCCTCCTCCTCTTCCTCCCCGCACTATTCCTACAGCGGGAGGAAGAGGATTCAATGTTAACTGAGTTCATTTGGACTAATATTTGATTTGTTTAATAGACTCTGATCAGATGTTATTCTAATTGATCTGATTTTATTTTTAAATGATTTAATTTGATCTGATATGATTTTATTTTAAGTTATTTTTTATTGATCTGATTTTATCTGAAATTATTTTAATGAATACATTCTATAAATTTAAATTTATCTGATCTGATCAGAATTTTGATAAAAATCAATCTAAAAAGTTTGACTTGACATGTCAGGTTTGACCAAACACTCATGTCAAACATGTCAGTGTCACTGTACTTGTGACTCGCTTGCTATATTGAGACAGATAGGTGAGTTTGAATTGAAGTTATACTATTTACTGTTTGTGCTGTTGGTCTGCTGATTGTTAGATAAACACTTTAAAAATGTTTTTAACTTTCAAAAATGATCCCTAGATAATTATAAACAGAATGCAGTGGAGGTAATTATCTCACTAAATCTGGTATAATTTCAATACAGCCCAAATATTAATCCACTGCATAAACAGTGACCAGGTATAAACTGATCTCCATACAGTTTCTACTCAGAAAATATTAAAAATTTCATCATTAGGTAAAATACAGGAGAGAAATTTTGCTTCGGATTCTGTTTGTTTGTTTTCTCTCTCTCTGATTCCAGAACCCAGACTGAAGAGAAGACACCAGAGGACCCCAGTAGGACATAAGAGATGAGGGACAGGATGAGAGAGGAGATGACAAACAGACCCAGGATCAGATCATAAGACCAACAACAGCCTGACCAACAGTAATACCAAGACATAAAAAGGCTCAAAAGGTATTTTATGTTTTCAAGTAAAATATACAGTAATAAAGCTGTCTAGAAAATGGAATTATTTATCTCAGAATTAACCAAAGATTCCTCTGTTTTATTTTTCCATCACATCTCTTTGGAGACTCCGAGACCCCAAATGAGGACAAACTACAGCAGCGAAACTGGATTCTTCAGACATAGACGAGTGAACCGTCCTGATGAAAGCTGCCGATGAGGAACAACATCAATCAGAGAGATGAGAAGAAATGAGACGACAGAAGCAACTTCCTCATCCTCCACATGGAAGAGCAGGATCCACTGGTAATCATTAGTAATCTAAATGTACCATGTTGGTCCTGAAGACACTGTACAGCATGTTTACATTAGTATTTACTGTAAAGCTGTCTGAGAAAACACAGTCATTTATCTCAGAATGAACTAAATACTGTTGTTTTTTTTACATCTTTCTTTAAGAGACTCTGAGACTTCAAACAAATCCCAGAGGAACCAAAGCATGAGAACAGTGATGAGGGAACCGTCCTAATGAGGATAAAGAGAAGAGAAACAGATCCAGGATCAGGACATTAGATGAACGACAGCCTGGCAAACATAAGGAAACCCTCAACATGTCAAAAGTTCCATAGATGTTTTATGTTACAAGGAAATATACAGACTTCAAGTCCAAGACCTGAACCGTCAAAAAGAAACCAGTTGAAGACAGAAGAGCAGCGGTGAGAAGACAGTTTATGTGGCGCTTATGTCTGTGTGTGGGGACACTCTAAGCTCAACATGAAGTAGCTGGATTTAAGGAAGGAGTCAGGTTTGCCTACAGTAAATGCAGGCACTGCTAATGCAACTTTGAAGACATGCAGGAACAATTTAATGAGGATTTATTTGTTGAAAGGACCGAGGCAAGTCATATCAGGCAATGCAGTGACACTGAAAAGGCGAGCACTCAAAAAGACATGGTCTAAACAGGAGAAGCAGATGAACAGAATTTCCACACTTCCATATGATAAATCAAACCCCACAAGACATCATGCATGTTATTCCCGAAGGTGTTGCCCCAAATGAAATCAGATGTGTTGTAAAGCATCTTGTGCTTTCAGGACATGTGGAGTTGGACACATTCAATAGTGCAGTTGTTGGTTTCCCTGATTCTCCTGTGGATGCGAGGGATAAGCCTTGTCCCATATCCATCAATACACTGTCATCAAATGACAGTAAACTGACGCAGTCTGCTGGGCAGATGCTGGTGTTGTTAAAGATCCTGCCATTTCTCATTGACACAGTTGGAGAAAATGATGACACAAAAATGCTTCTGCATTTGTTAGAGATAGTAAGAATTCTGTTTTCACCTATTATTGCTCTCTAAACTCTGTCAAGGCTGAAGCTTTTCATAGAGCAACATTTGACAAATGAGAGAATGGCTGAAATGGTGATCTGACAACCTGATTTGTTCCCTATCCCTAACTTCCTGGAGGACTTTGATGATGCTCCTATGGGATAAAGGATTCAGGAAAAGAGACACATGGACTCTGTGGTATCACCATATGTCATATGTTTTTGCTTTGACATAGAAATAGTTGTGTGTCTATCATATTTTGCATTACCATATTCATTTTACAGCTTCATTTAAAGTTCCAAGTGCAATTCAGTTCAGACTATGTTGAATATTCATGTTAAGGGTTACTGACTTAATCATTTTAATCATTTTAAATGTGCAGTTATTGTTTGTTATGATTTTTAAAGGTTACCTAATATATGTATTCATTGTAAAGAATCATTTTACATATTCATTTGAGTTTTAGTCCTATAGTTAATAAGTTCATGCTCATAGAGTATACAGGTTCATTGCATGTCAGAAGGCCGTCGCTCTAACGGGAAGAGGACGATAAAGAACTTTCCCTGCTAATGAGAATGAATGCAGTCAAGCAGGGTTTTCATCTTTATATGGAATGAACCTTTATAGTTAGGTATAGTTACTTAGTTATTATTTATGTTTATTATTATGTTTATTATTATTTATCTTTATTACATCAACTTAAAGGCAGTGTTTTTGGGGAGTTTTTACTCCCAGAGGGGGGACATTTAGGGAGTTTTACTTGTATTGACACAATGGTTTAAGAAGTTCTTGTTTGAACTCTCAATCCTTCAATAACATGTTGTTCTAACCACACAAATGAAGACATTATAAGATATGTTGTTGTAACCTTCTGTGGTAGATATGCAGACCAGTCATGGAGCCAGAGTGATATGTAAACCATGAGTGTGTATTGCAGACCAAAAAGAACGTGACGTGTGTATTGACATGTGTATTGATGGGTATAAAACTGCAGCAGAGTCACTATTGTGTCGATCATGTCATGTGTCATGTTTGGAAGATGATGTTGAACTGACAGTAAATGATCCCGTCGACTGCAAACTAAAGTCTCCTCATCTTTCTTTGACTTTCTGCCACAACAAAACATTTCAAACAACTGTTCCCAGATACAAATATCATATAAGCAGCATTACCTTCTGCATCTTCCTTCTCAGATTAAGGCACTTGGTCCGACTGTGAGGCATATGTGTTTGCGCTTTGAGTCAAAGCATTGCTTTTTCAAGCAGTGGGCTTTGAAAAGTAGCTTTAACAACATTTGTAAATCTCTTGTTAAGCACAACCAACTGTATGAATGTAGCCACAATGTGCATGAGAAACAGCCAATTCTTTCAAGTTGAAATGGGCCCAGTCTCTGAGGTGAAACATCTTCACTATGTAGAAGGAAACATTAAAGACTTCTTTAGAAATGAGCAAGTTGAATATAGTTTCTGCACCGTGGATTACGCTGCATGGAAATAAGTATACATGTGTTATTTCTAATGTCAACAATCATACTCCTGAGTTTGGACTTGTGAAAAAGATTTATCTTGTAAATGCATCAGTGTGTTGTTTTGAATGCCAGCCTCTCTACAGTTGAGTGGAATGATCATTATTTAGCTTATGAGATAGAAGTTCCCAACTTAGCTCAAGCCAATATTTTTGTGGTTGCTGAAAATCTTGTGGATTATACACCATACTACTATTAAACCTTCAATAATCACAAGTACATTCCAATGAAGTATGATCTCACCGACATCACTGCACTTCACTGAGTGAGTCTGTATGGAACTCTGATGTATTTCTCATGTAGGAGTTGGACAAAAATGTTGACGTTGAGGTTTTCTAACAAAGTAGATTTATTTTCTTAAATCAAGAAAGTGTATTTCTTGAAAGACGACAATCCATCTTTTCAAAGTAACACAGCAGCTTAAAAACTGTATGACATGTCAAAAAAAGCTTGTTTTATGTTTGATATGACTAAAAACATGAATCTGTAACTCAGATCCAAAATGATGCAAACTCAAACACAAAGATGAAATAAATAAGGTGTATCGAATTTCACTTAATTATTTCTAATATGCTTTGACAGGAGAGACAAGTGAGGAGTCACAGATGAAGGGACAAGAACACACACACACACACACACACAAACACACACACACACACACACACACACACACACACACACACACACACACACACACACACACACACACACACACACACACACACACACACAGGGGGATGGATCATTCACTGCAACATTTAACCTGGTTCTCATGCATTACTGCTTCACAGATAATTTATGCTACTGCCAACTAACATGATTTTAAAGCTGATTTTTGCCCTCCAACTGTCTTAAAAAGCATATCAGGGATATCAACATTTTTCAGGGGGTCATGCCCCCAAACTCCATAGCAAGCTCAGTTTTTGGACCTCGGTGTTTCTAAAACCCTGTGTACGGCCATGGCTGCAAGCACATTTGCTGCTTACATAAGTTTGGAACTGGATGTGAAAATGACTTCATTGCCTAATGAATCTGTATAATCTGCTTAATGGAGGAATTCTTCTTTGATTTTTTCATGCACAAATTGGCTGAACAACTGAATGTCCTGTTATCATCCCAATAATCCAACTGGATCCATTTCATGAAGGTCCTGTTTTGTTTTGTTTTTTCTTGAATTGGTCGTGATAGAGAAGAGACAGAAGGAGATAATGGGGAAGGACACACAGCAACATTTTTTGTCCACGTCATGTTAGGGTTTACATGGACACCCTTCAGTCGTCTTTAAGCTATATAATATAATATAATATAATATAATAATATAATATAATATAATAATATATGTTCAGCAAATTATGTATGAAGCTCAAAGGAAACCATTACCTGACAATATACAGAAAAGGTCTGATTAAAGGGTAAGTCATTCTAACTTAACAGGAACAGAGATCTTTATAAAGCCTATTCAGAACCAAATTAAGGGAATGTTGTATCTCAGTGAAAGGACCCAGTTTATGGATTAATCTCGACAGTAATACCAAAGAGTCTAAAACAAACAGTATGTTAGTGAAAACAAAAAAACAAACAATTTAAATTAATATGTTGAGTAAATACAGGGAGATGTGTTAATTCTGTTTTGTCCTGTTATGTTATGTTTTGTAAATGATTTTGAGTTTCTTCTGAATCAAAATTGAACTTTGAAATGGAATGTTAGGATGTAATTGAAGACTGTGAGAGGCTGTTTTTGCCTGTAACTATTTTCTTTTCATTCAGGTTGTGTTGAAGTAGGTCTTGTGAAAAAGGGGCAGATCATACAAGATGAATTGTCTTTCAGCTCCTTTTCATTCAGGAAGGGAGATTTTCTGTGTTTATATTAAATTGTTTTATTTGTTGATGAATGAAATAAACTCATTGAACTAAACTAAAACTAAACTGATATACGTGTATGATATGTGTATATAATATATGACTCATAGATATTTATAAATTCTTGTAATTTCTCCTCTCAGTGGTTTTTGAACCTACACAGATGAGAAACTTTTAACTTTAAGAAACTTTTTTTTTACATAGAAGAGAAGAGCAGAGCCATTTTCCCAGTACCATACAAATGGTACAAATTACAAATTATCATGATCCCCAAAAAAAATCAAAAAATCAAAAATCAAATTCAATACATGATTTAAGATAAAGTTTCCAACCATCAACCAAACATTTTCTTCCATCCTTCAAGTTCTGTAACAAAAGGCTTGTTCGAGATGTGCCAGGCCTAGGTAGAATAGATCACCAACTCAATGCATATTGGTTAGATTTATATCCAACCTCAGTCTGATTTGTTCTGATGTCATGCACACATAGGCAATGATAACATCATAATTAAGGTAGCCACATTTGTTGATCCAGGACAAGAAACACCTGACTGTCACTTGATCAAATAGATGATTGTTTTAGATACTGATTCATAATATGATGCATATATAGACTTTTGAATCTTGTTGAATTGGAGAAATGTATATATTATTTTTGTGGTTTATTCTTTTTAACAGAATACATGTTGTGTGGCTGATGGTGAAGTTTAGTAGTCAGAGAGACTAAATACATGCATACACTGCATACAATATAGCATAGTTGTAGTTTATTGTTTGATAACATTGGACTGATTTGACTATTAAAATATTTGGCAACACAAAAACTTATGGTTTGGGATTCTCAAAATAATATTTTTGTAAAGATATTAAGCCCTGACAGTCTAAATATCTAACAGAGCTATAATGATTCCTATTGTGTTCATTTCCCCCCCATCTGTGTTAAACTATAAATTGACTTATATGCAACAGCAAATTGATATGATGATGGTTTACAGGGGAATTAAAACGGAGGCTGAACAATGTCTAGAAATCACAGGTTGTCTGTTTAACATTTTTATATGCTACACTATCATAATTAAAACAATTAGAAAGTGTTATACTGTTTTATGAGTTTGATATATATTGATATATTTCTATAAATCATAATAACGTCTAACAAGATGGGAGTGATTCTCTGACTTCCTGTGCAGACACAGAAACTGTCCATCTTGACTGCAGCTTTATGTTACTGCCCTCTGCTGCTGCCGCTTGCTCTCATCCGCTGTCCAGTCGAGGCGCAGGTTATCTCGAGCAAAACAAAAAATTTCACTGAGTTTCTTAGTCGTTGCTCCAATTTGTGGGACCATGCCATCGAATTCTTCCACTTGAGATAAAATTTTTCCGATCATTTCGATACCACACGAAAGCACTATATGTACAATTACAACTCTCTACGGATGCTTGAAGAAGTCATGGTGTGTTCATGGTCTCTATCTTTTGTTCTGTTCTTGCCCCAGAGTAAGAGTTTTATTATTGACCTGCTGAGTTACCATTTGGGGGTACTGTTTACAATATCAATAAATGATAAACACAATAGAGAAATACGTTCACTGTGATCAACAAGCGAAAACAACATTTGTTTTACCCGTCAGATGAATATCCAAATGAAATACTACCCAACACTACTTTTATTTTTTTCATCAATAATTAATCACAGCAAAATATTTTCATCTGGTGTCAATTCAAGGGTTAGACGGTAAAAGATAATACTCGCATTATCTGCTATACTGTCCGTTTCTCGTGTTTTTCTTTTAACGCAGCACAAGAGGAATGGTTTGTTTTCGTCACGTGACAGGAAATATGTGTTGGAAGTTCAACGCTCTTCAGCGGTGTGTTTATTTACCATGCAGCGTTGCACAGCTCTGTCGTCTTTAAATATAACAACCACCTCTTAGCTATATGAGGATTAACTGTGTTTTCTATGAAAACAAACGCGGTAGGTGTTCTCTTTGAGTCTTATTTACAGCCAGCTGTCTGTTTTTGGCTGTGAGCACTCAAACTTGCTAGTATTAGCTAAATGGCTAGCTAAGTTGGCTCAACCTTGCTCTGTCCGTCACCACAACCATGAGTTTTGTGGTGCATGCTTATGGCGAAAGCTTTTTAACGAGTCCGTTGCCATTTTTGCTCTTTCATAGTTTAGCTAGTGTCTGTTGTTAATGGTCAAGACACGGTAGCTAAGCAGTGATATAGGCTACCTGTCCCTGTAGTCATTTCCTTTATGGTTTTGACGAGATATGATGACCCCCGTCTGACATGGACTCAGCATAGATGAGTCGATAAATCGATTAAGAGTTGCGACTGTCAACTTTGGCTGTGATGATATAGGTTCAAGGCAGCTGTATACAGGTCATGATTTGAGGGCCCTTTGTTAGCAGATAACTTTAGGTAAGTATCTTAAAGTCATTGTCACCCTGCCAACGTCGGATAAGGGAAGGCAGCCATGGACTGATAAGAGACGGCCACTCCTTTAATTCTTTAACTATCTGTAGCTAATGCTAACTGTCTGACGACTCCTCTCTGGTGTCCTATTGCCAATTGAATTAGCTGTCTATCTAAATAAAGTCAGAAAACCAGTTTGGCGAATGTATTTTTTATAATGAAGGCAGTTCTGATCAACTTAGAAATGTTAATAAAACCACTGCATCACAATAGACGAATGTGTGTCTTCTGTAGATATTGAAAACCTCCTCTGTGAGGGCTGCATCCAAGAGGGTCGTGATTTCATCATCTCAATTTCCTCCCACACCTTGGAGTAGCTCTCGTCATCCCTGAGTCACGAGAATGTTGGAGGGTCTTGTTGCCTGGGTGCTAAACACATACCTGGGAAAATATGTCAGTAACCTGAACACTGATCAGCTCTCCATTGCACTTCTGAAAGGTAATTATACATGCATCTATTTTTCTGCATCTGTTTACACCTCTGTTTACAAAACCTCAAAAGTTTTCAACAATGTTCTAACTCAGAAATATGTAATTTTTTTAAGGTAATGGTGTGTTTCATTTGGTCACCCATTGCTTTAAAAGAAAGAAGACACTGAACGTTACTAAACATAACGTGAATAAAACTATTAAACATGACCTCTTTTATGGACATTTTTGCTGGAGTCACGTCTGATAGATTTTCATCATTTATCCCAAACTAAATATGTCTTTTGATTTGTTTTAAATTAGAGAGCACCCAGTGGCAAAAGCTGCATACTGTGTGTTTAACAAAGGCATCATCTACACTGACACTCCAGTGGGAGTTGGTTTGTGATCTGCCAATAAAGACAAAGAAAAAAAAGAGAAGCATCTTGTTGTCACACTTACAGGAGGAACCCAACACAGTTTACATCTCATCCTTTCTTATCCTTAAGTGTGCTTGAACTATAGGTTATGGACTTTTTTTTAAGATCCACAAATGTGAAATTAATGGTTATTTTATCGGTGTTGACCATGAGAAGCAGATCATCATCAGTTATTGATATTGCCAAAAAAAAATCCATAAAAAAAAAAACTATAGTTGTTGAAAATAAGAACTGATCGAGATGTTTAAGAAACAGCTATAGTTGAATTTTTAAAAATTGTGTTATTTTGTCTCCTTAATTGATATAACTGGGTGGACAAAATAATAGGAACACCTGCCAGTATAACATGGCTCTTCTAGATCCTCTAAACTGATTTTTAGATGTGTGTTTTTAAAAAATCTTACTATGAATCAGCATCTATAAAACTGATCACCATAACCTTCATAAAAGAGGGGTTTATTTTAGGGCTGTTGTATTACACTGCATCAGTTTAAGATGGGTGAAACTAATAAACTGGCAACTAAGTGTATGCCATTGTTGGAACCATATTAAGACACTCAAAACAGTGGTGTTATCCATTACACGGGCCAATCCTCCAGACAGGAATGGAATATCTACTGGTAGAGTTCTGTCTGAGCATACTATATATACTTGCATTCTATATTTGCAAGATGGCGGCTTTAAAGCAACAGCAGAGAGTTTCTTTTCTTGTGCTCACTGTCTATCTTTCATTGCGTCCAGTATGAGTAAGCCTACGTTATCATCATGCTGCAACTTTATTAAAAGCACCACAATAACAGCAGCAATTACACCGATCACACGATCGATATTCATCGTCTGGTAAAACGTGCAAAACATACGTCACTTCCGTCACTTCTGCACGTCACACAGTTGTTCCGATTAAATGCGGTGGCGCATGTAAACATCAGATCATATTAGATCACAACTCACGTAAACAGTTGAGACGAAACCTTCAATCAGAATGAAGAAAAGTGTCCATGTAAGCCAGTGTTATCAACACCTTTTGCAAAAAGTGAGGCAGCCCAATGTCTTCTGTCATTGCTCAGGTGCAGTGGAGCTGGAGAACCTTCCTCTGAGGAAAGATGCCCTCCGAGAGTTTGACCTCCCATTTGAAGTCAAAGCAGGTGAAACACATTGACTGATGATCTCACTAAGTTTAAACACAGCTGAGAAAAGTCATAGGTGAAGTGATGTTTTGCCAAAAACTGATATAAAGTGGAATGCTGCACTGCTCTTAAAGGCAGATACTACACATTTACTGCATGGGTGGGTCTAATTTCTATTAACAGATTTTTGCATATTGATGCAGCAGGCAAGGGGAAATATTTTAGTATCAGAAGTATTCAGGTTTCCCTTTCTAGTGGGACTAGTATTGACCAATCACTTTTTGGCAAGCTTTGGTTGACAGTTTGTGTGGAGAGCAAAAGACCCATTAGCTGAAAACCAGTCTCAGAATCCAATGACTATCTTTAATGACAGTTTAGCTTTTATTAGTTTTTTTTTCTTTTCTTTTTTTACACATTTATCTGCATTAATTTTGCAGACATCTGATGCTTTATAAAATCACCCCCAAAATACAATTTCTGTTTTTTAATTACAATTCCATTTCCCCAACAGCAGCTGAGCCGTCTGTGTTAATGATGTAGCCTAAAACAATTGAAACCCATGTGGTACTGCATTACATTATCACACACTTACAAATCAAACTCCGTACAAGTAGGCCTACTTTAATAGGAGAGGTGGCACCACAATCTGCATTTACAGGAGCATGTTAAACCAGAGAATCTCTCTCTCTCTCTCTCTCTCTCTCAGTCAGTCTCTCTCTCTCTTTCTTTTTCTGCGTTTCTCTGTAGATCATGTGTGATTGTCAATAAATGGGTGGGTTAGAGAGAAGGGAATTAATCATATAAGGCACATGCCTCAATCTCTTGCATGAATAAAAAACAAATATTAGAATTAAAGTACAGGAAAATTAGCTCCTACATTTTGCATAAAGCTACTCAATAGTGTCTGTCATCAGACCTTAAATTAATAATCTAATTCTAACTACTGCATCTACAGTAGTTTGGCCATTTTTGTTGAAACTAGATGCAAGTTAGGCATGTCTGGGGGAAATTAGGAGCGGTTGTCAGAATTACATCTAAATATTTTTCAAAATTTAAAGTTTCATCTTTAGGTCTTATTTCTTCAGGCTATTTCCTTTAGTGTGATCCATGCATCTTGTCCTTCACTAGGCTTCATTGGAAAGATCACTCTGCAAATCCCTTTTTACCGGCCTCACAGTGACCCATGGGTCATCTCCATGTCCCAACTCAACCTGATTATCGGCCCCGCCCAGCTGCAGGAGTATGATGACGAGAAGGAGAGAGAGGAGGAGAGAGAGCGCAAAAGACGTCTCCTCAAGGCTCTTGAAGACAAATTCAAAGTAGATGGATCAACATTACACATTAAATAATATACTCTTTGTTTGTCCCACTATTATATAGCTCAACCTTGTAATCTCAGCCTGAATTGATCCCTCCTTCTCTTTTATTATTTATAATTCTTATTGTGTCAAACTTTTCTTGCCCATTTATCGTCAGACTTGTCTGTTGTTGTTGACTGTATGTATGTGTGTATTTATGATAGTCTGTTTCTGGGTCCTGCAGAGTGAGTGTGAACAGAGAGGAGAGTCTTACTGGTACTCTGCCACTGCCTCAGTAGTCACCAGGATTGTGGAAAACATTGAGGTAAGCCATCTAACATTAGGCACTATATCATGAACAACACATGTGTCAAACAGTACCACCAGTTACTATAGTGACCCCATTCATATCTGTGAGAGTAGGCAGAATAATAGGAGTGTGTCTTTGTATAATGCTCTACAGCACAACAGCACCACAATCTACATTGTCTAAAATGATCACAAAGTCAAATCAACACATCTCTAAAACAGTTTCAATGAAAACTGAACATTAGAAACTTCATGAATTAAGATGTACTGCAGAGCTGCTGTATCAGACTTGTCCCAAGACTCCCAACTTGACTTTACAAAAAGATAGATAAACTAAATCAAGTCCAAATCATCTATAATATCTGTAGCACATGGTTAAAAGTTCATAGTGCAAGTTCAGTTAGAGTGTGTCCAACTTTCTTTTGCTAGTAAAGCAGCACACAATCTGGGCATGGAAGCTGCTAAAGGGATTGTTTTCAGACCCTTATTTATACATAGGTTTGCTTTGAATATTACATGTATTGAACCAATCAGAGTGTCATCACCTATTCCCATAAGAAGCTAGGTGCGCATTAATACTTTAACAGCAGCACTTGTCTAGATGTTCTACTTCCACCATCTCCCAGCCCTCTGTCCCATCAACAGCTGCATTTGACTCAATTGGAATTCAACTGAGGAGGAGATAGAAGCCCACAAATTGCAGTCTGCATATTGGGTCATTAAAATCATTTACCTTGAGCCAATGAAAAAACCTTAAAATAGGAGTCATGTGCTGAGTCTGGCTGTATTCATTTGGACAAACTGTAATTTGTGTAAAATCGGTTGACTTATACATGTGTATAGAGATTTACAACAATCCAAATGACAGAACATAAAAGCATGTATATCAGTTTCAATATGATAAATTAATAAGATTGAGCTGATCATTGAGAGGTGCCTGAGCTGGAGAAAACAGGACTAAGTTAACTGTGTTAACATATTTGTTCAAGCTGAAGTTGTTATTAAAGATCGCAATGAGATTTTTGAAATTTTTTGCTACAGTTTGTGACAAAGAGATATAGATCTCTTGAGGTATAGGCATCAACTGTATCAGGGCCAATAATAATGACCTCAGTCTTATCAATATTAAACTCCAGGAAGGCCAACCAGATTTTGAGGGCATGGAAGCAGTTGTTGACTGTATTAATTTGATAAAAGTCATTGGAGGTAAAAGAGAGGTAGAACTGATTGTCATCCATGTAGTATTGGAAACTCAATCACAACTGTTCACAACAAATCACAACAAAAACAACTGTTTACAGATGATATGTATCAGGGGTAGCATATGTAGTAAAAAAACAGAAACGTGGCTCAAGCACAGACCTCTGAGATACCCTGCATCTCATTTTCACAGAGGATGACTGTCAGTTGCCAAAGACTACACTGACAGATTTGTCCTTCAATTAGGAATAAAACCACTTTAAAACTAACCAGAGCTGTAATCTATTTTTTATGATGTTCCAATAAAATCTATTGGTCAACATTATCATTATTGAGGTAGATATTTTCTTTTTATGTGTAGCTAAAGATCCAAGACGTGCATCTTAGATTTGAAGATGACTTCTCCAACCCAGAGGCACCCTTTTCCTTTGGGGTCTGCATCCACAAGGTTTCTGCCCAGAACCCTTCTAAAGAGTCGGTAAGTGTTCATTCAAGCTCATTTTAAACTTGGCATGATTTCCTTCTTTAATGTAATACAGCATTCACCAGAGCATTTTTGTTAATGATGTCTCAGTATCTCATTTTTATGACATCTGTTTATCATTACTTTTGGGATCTTTATATTGAAATGGGCTCCCTCTGTTGATTTCAGGTCTTTTTATTTGAGGTGAACAGACATTTTCTTTATATTTGCAGGTCCAGAAGCTCCTCCGACAGAAGCAGCTGGAGATAGAAGACTTCAGCGTGTACTGGGATACAGAGTGTGAAATGCTGGGAAAGCTTCCTGCAAATCAGATCCAGGTCAGTCACTCTGTGACCTTCAGTAGTGATGAGAAAACTGCCTTGACACAGAGTATTAGAGCTTAGTCCTGAGATGCACCCTTAAGATTCATTTAAATACCATTCTACAACATAGGGTTGTATATCAAAATGATATTTGTAGCCCCTTTATGCTGCTCACAAAGCCAGAATTTTATGAATAAAAAGGTTACTCTCTCTGCACCACGCTGAAAGATTTCTCTCTCATCGTTGTTTGTAATTTGGCTGGTGGTGGTGTCTGTCTGCAAACTCCATACTAGTGTTTCTATATAATAACTGACCAAACTGAACCGTACAAACACCAGAACAGAGACATTTGTAGCACACAACATGAAAGCATCATTGAATCTTGACTTTTGAATCTTGTTGAATTGAATTGTACTCGGGGTAATGTGTGACTCACTGTGAAAATTCCAGTTGTGTTAAAATGATACTGTAGGAGATGAGCTGTCACAGATGGACGGACCCCATTCCAGTATCCCCCACCCACTTTGTAGTTAGGGTTAAAAAATACAAGCTGCTGGGTGGAGCACCAGCACTGCAAGATCGGTGTATCCTGTCTACTAAAAGTCTCTTGAATGATGTCATGTGATGATGCAGCACCAAATTGGATGTAATTGAATTGTTTAGCGTCACATTCTCTTCAGTTTACAACAGTTCCATATGTACAGTCTGAATGTTGTGTAACTGTACAGGATGCGATGACCCAGTGCATGCAGAGCCGTGAGCATCAGTACATCTTTGAGCCAGTGTGTGCCTCCGTGTTGCTCAGAAGAAACACGGCTAAAGAGCCTCTGAGATCCCGAAGCTCCCCACGGATTGAAGGCCAAGTTCAGCTGGAGCCCATGTCCTTACGCTTGTCACAGGTCTGTTTTAACATTATTGATTAACATTATTAACAATGGTGGTTGAATTAACAGATAACATCTCTGAGTGTTTCAACACCGGCAGGGAAACTCTCAGACGTTTTAAAACAAAAGTTTTTTTTGTTTTAAAAAAAAAAGGTTTTCATGTTTTCCAACTCAAAATGTTGAGGAAATTCGCCTCATAATGTAATACTTTAACAGTGTTACTTATATTTACCTGGCTCCTGCTGTGGCTCAATGTTTATTTAATGTCCCATTAAACAACTTCATTTGACTGCATATGATCAAATGTACTGATTTTTAACTTATGATGAAGAAGAGGCATGCTGCACATCCCAGTGTGTTTGATAACCTAGTGATGTGCACGGATCACAGTCCATTGATCATATTGCTCTGTTCAATAGCTGATGGGATGTGGGTGGGTAAAAGAAATGCATCATTGAAGAAAATATTACCTGCAGTGATTCCTCAGCAGTAGAGACAGCAGCTTAGCTTTATTTGCTATTTAAAACTTCAGACATGATCTAATAGGGTTGCAACAGCATGAGATTTTCACCGTATAATAACTGTCTCAGAAAATAGGACAGTATGACGGTAACACGGTATACAGTATTTCACTACTGTTATTATTAGTAGTAGTCGCCATATTTACAATGACCCATAAAGGAATTAAAATAGATAATTTTTTGCTGAACAGATGCCTTTTTGTAGCGAAATCATAAACTATTTTAGTGGTAGTTTGATTAAAAAGCCTCTCTTTTGAAAATGAATGAAATAATAAAGCTGTACATCTCCTGTTTTGAAAGAAATTAGGAGGAAAAAAGGAAGAGGATCCTTAAAAAATATAACCTATGTAAAGCTGGATTTAATTTGAGGTGGAGATCATTAAACGGACAGACAGGCAGACGTCACTGCAGGAGATGAAGAAAATTATTTCAACAGTGCATTTAATGATTGACATTTAAATGGAAACTCTAGGAGTTTTTCAAACCTGAGCAATGAAATGTAATCCTATGTGGAAGGAATGCACATAAATGTAAAGTGCTAACAGGCTCATTATGTTATTAAGTGTCTGACAACATAATACACGTGTCTGTGTGTATCTCAGTCTGTTCTGTAGTTTTGGTTTCGGTAGTAAATAAACGGATCGATTTAGATCGTTTTAGTCCCTCTTCTTATGAATGTTCTTTGTTGAACACATTTCTTTGTTAGGGATTAAAGTCATGATTGGGACACATCCTGTGATCTGACAGAGGGATGATGTTGGTGAAGACGAGTGAACGAGTTGGACGCGTTTCCTCCTTGACCTTGACACTTTGTCCCCCACATTTCTTACAAACTGGGTATCCGTCCTCGAGGACAAATCCTTGTTGGTTTTTCACATATCCAAAGTTGTCCCACGTTACTGATTTTACTTTCTTTTGGGGGGGATGGAGATCAGCGATATCTGTCTCACTTCTTTCTGCCATTACCTCTGCTGCATGTGTGTGTCAGGACGGCCGTTGTGCTGATAGACAGTCAAGGAGTAATGTTTGTCTTTTTTTATTAAACTGGTAATAAGCAAATGTTCGTGGAATGATAACCATCAAATTTTATACTGTGGTGTAATGTGAAACCAGTAACTGCTGCAACCCAGGGATCTAATCTTAATGCTCCAATGTTAATGATCTGTCACATACAAAGTCCATCCAGTAAAACAGTTTGGACTAAAGCAGCTGTCCTCCTTATAAGTCCTGAGACACTGGTGCATGGAATGTCCCGCATGGGATAATATAATTAATTTTGGTGGCAGGTGGATGAAAATAATGACAGAGCTGATCTATGCACCATAAGTGTGTAACAAGCAGAGTTCATGTGTGTTTTGAACTGTTCTTTGTAGGTTCATCTTACTGTCTGAATAATTTGGACACTGAGCGTCTGTTTTCAGAACGAAACAGTTACAGAGTGAAATTCTCCAATAAACACAAGACGTGACTTTTCTTGTGATTTATTGAAGTCTCACAATTTTGTAAAACTGCAAAAAAGTACAAAATATATAACAAATATTAGATTTCGACCCACCGTGTCACCATTTACAGCAGAACTTGAATTGTAGGAAAAAGAAAAAATACTGAGTCATTCTACAGCTCACAAAACATCCTTAAACTAAGTCTTACTAAACCCAATTTTTCCTTTTTATATCGTGTAAAATGTAATAACCTAAAAAAATTCTCACAGACAAATGGTGTCTAAGGCAACAATAAAAGAGAATTATCCACAGTAACGGGGATGTTATCGCACCATGTGCTCTGCCATGATGAAGAGGGGAATTACATGCCCAACAATAACTATCACCAGCAGGTGGCACTGTAGTACAGAATCGATCAACCCATTTTAAAAGCTCTCCTACTGAAGGCAGAACATGGACTCTAAATAGCAGGATAAATACTGCGACATTTACTTTTTCTTAGTCAGTGGTACCAACACTTTATGCTGCCTCAAGATTGCGATGCACCAACAATGCACCTCACCACACCTCATTTTAAGACCAACACACCCACGGGAGCACTGATGGGTGCAGTAAATTTGCTACTTATGTGTACTTGTTGTATTTTAGGTCCAGTACCAGCAGATTATGGCATTCCTCAAAGAGCTGGACCGCCGGGAGAGAGAAATGCTATACCGAAAGTGGAGGCCCAAATTCCCCATTTCTATGAAGTAAGTTCACTTTGCTGAGCACTGTGGTTTACATTTTTATATAGTGGAAGCAAACATTTAGTTGACTTCCTCACATTTGCAAACTTTGTTGGACAGAAAAAAACAGATTCAGATTTTTTTCCCTCAAACAAAGTAAAGCTGAATTAACCTCTTTCATCTTCTTTTCTACACTAGCCTGTTTGCAAAGCTCCATTGCCTTTCACTGCATGCATTGTTTGTGCAATAGACCTTTGAATATGTGACTCAGATTTAAACTTACTTATTTCCTCCAGCTGTCGGCAGTGGTGGTTTTTTGCCATCCAGGCCAACCTGAATGAAATCAGGGAGCAGCGGCGACGAGGCAGCTGGGAGTTTGCCCTGCAGCGGGCACGAGATGCTCAGACCTACACCAGCCTCTACTTCAGAAGGCTCAAAGGGGTACCACTGACCCCTGAAGAAGAGGTAAGACACAGATTTAGGTTTATTACCAAGTGCGGTTTCACGAGCAAGGAATGTTATCTTTTGGTGCTTAATGATAAAAATAGTAGGAGCAAGGAAAAAGAAAAAGTGCAAGTACTGCTAAAGTCATTAATCAGTTTTCTTCTGCGTGCCCTGTGGGTGCTCTTTAACACATTCCACCCAAGAGCCCCGTCCCCAGCAGGACAATGTTCCCTACAACACCACAAAAATCATTCTTGAATGACTCAAAGAACATAAAGAGCTCCAGGGGTTGATTGATGAGCTGCTGCTGGTGAGCAGGTGGTGCATTGCATGATAGTCTCTGCCACCACTGTATGAGTGTGTGTGAATGGGTGAATGCTGGCTTGTGTCGTAAAGCATGATGTCGGTCAGACCAGAAATGTTCCTTATAAGTACAGTCGGTTTACCATTTATTTCCAATGTTTGTGTTTTCCGTCATGTAGAAAGAGCTGCAGCGAGTGGAAGAGGAGCAGACATTAGAGGAACTGCAGAGTCTCAGAGAAATTGTACACGACTGGTTTCGAAAGCAGGAAGAGATAATAGAGGTAAGCTTAGATAATTCTTATCGGTGCTAAATTATATCTTAAATTAAAATTCCAACACACTAATTATGTGTTTGGCTTTGCTTGGTGAATAAAGTCCTTCTGCTTTGTAGGGGTGTAAGAAATTATTGATATTCATGAGTATGGCAATATTATATTGTGTTACCAGAGCTATTTAAAAAAAAAAACAATATTGATTTTTAATTAATAGTCAACTTGCAAAGATTCATTGTGGAGGTTCAGGTTTTGTGTTGTGTTTAAAAAATAAGCACTCTTGTCCTGCATCAATAAGAAGACCTTTTAAACTCAAGTTTTTTATGCATATTTTGGTGGGTTCTTGATACTAAAATTAGGTAGAGAAAAATACATTGTGCAACCTTTCTATTCTAATGAATTATAACCACTGTATAATGATCGTATCATATCACTACATTCTTGCCAATCACAGTTCAGTGTTTCAGGTCAAAGTTTGGTTCCAAGTATTTGTTTGGTTGTTAAATTACAATAAACCTTAAGCCTTTCTCTTACCTTCTAAATGTGTCTGTTTTTTTTATTATTAGTTAGTCTCAACATGTGCTCTTCCTCTGTCTTCTCTGTTAGAATGTGCGAGAGCCAAGCAGTGACCCCCAGCCCTGTTCACCCACCACACCCATCCCTAAGAGTGGGAGCTCAGGGATGATCCAGTACCTGCAGTCTTGGTTCCCTGGCTGGGGAGGCTGGTACGGAGACTCGCAGGATCCAGACAGGCCTGAAGAGCTCCTGCCAAGTCCCTCTTCCTGGGATATCCTAGGTGAGAATCTCTGAGGGGGAATTCGGATACCAAACTCTTATGCAGATTTGCAGCTAACAGAACCGTTTGACAACATGTACTCTAGTCCGTTTGATGGACTTGTGTGATGTTCCAGGCTAACTATAACACTTTTTTGCTCTATGTTACTGTTTTTGGTCTATTTTTCAATGAAGTTTAACTGTAACAGCAAAATAATTCAGTGTTTTTAATTACAAGAAATATGTTTAATGAGTTGTCTGAAGGATGCTGTGATAATACTGAAAGGTCCATTAAATGAAATAATATGGATTATGGATAAGAATATGGATAAAGCCGACAGTTTACAGTTTGCAGCTGGAAAAAGCCATTAACCGATTAACCATCCAACATGATCCCACCAACCCCACAATAAAAACACAACAGTAAGATTGAGTGTCGGCAGCAAAATGAGTTTATTAGAAACTGGATAAGTACTGAACTGAGCATCTAAGTGAAAATAATAAATACCCAAATAAATACATAAATCAGGATCATTGAACATTAAGCTCAAATGAAATAAATACTTAATACACAAATCTGTAAATGAACATCCAACCTAAAATAAACAATAATTATATATTAAATTGAACAAGCTAACTAGTAAACTAGAACATTTAGGTAAGCGCAATTTCTTTTACCTATTATCTTATTATTCCTAGGACTAGATGATTCAATGCCTCTTATTACTATTATTTTCCTTCAAAACCAGTAGAGAAATTGACTGGTGGAGGCTGCACAGCTATTGGCAACTATTGGAGGTGAATTCCATCAGTACAGATAGTTGTAAAACGTATTGTTGATGCTGATAAATCAGCCAATCAGATTCACCGGTCAACGTCTAAAACTAAATGAAGTTGCTAACACAAGATTGTTTTCATTTAAAGTATATAATAGAATTAAATAGATAATTCTTGAAAGTGGTAGAATAAATGTCCTCCATAACAAATTACATTTTTGTGTTTTGCATCAGCTGGGATTCTGTAGTGCTGCTTAAAATCTTAGTAGTGGTAGAGAAATCCTCTAATATTCAGGCATTCTGTCTGCTGACCCTGATGATGTAATGCTTCTCCAGCAGAGACAGAAGACTTGTTTGATCCATTGGAGGACTCTCACACTCTCAACACGTTCACCAGACGAGATCATCTGTTTGCCCGGCTGGAGTTCTTACTGGAGAAGGGTGGAGTTACGCTCTTCCACCAGGACAAGAAGGCAGACACGCTGCACGAGAGTGGAGTCATTCAGCTGGAATTCTCAGGTACACAGAAGTTTGGACAGATGGAAACATGTTTCAGGGTTATCATTCCTATTTTTTATTAGCATGTTATTGGTTGGGCAACCTTTCTGTGCAACTGAAGTCCAAACTGGTCTGACTGATGCAGACGGCCTGGAAGATTATTGGGGTCAAACAGAACACGTCCTTGCAGTCTGTTTATGAACAGGCTACATAAAAACAGGCCAATAGAATAGTTGCTGATCCAGCCCATGTTCTGCACTCTGAATATCAGCTGCTGCCTTCTGGTGGGAGGTTCAGGGTCCCTGGTAGCAAATTAAATAGATTTAAAGATTATTTTATCCCCACGTCAATAATAACATGTCAGCGGCAGATAAAGTTTAGAGTCTGACTGCTCATGATATGATGTGTGACATCAGAGGGAATGTTAACTTCTAAGTTCTTTTCTTATGATTTTAGTGTTTTTCTTAACCTTTGTATATATTTCTGTTTTGTATATCATGTGTGAAAAAATATGTATTTCATGGCTGAGCATGGGTGAAAAGCCTAAAACAAATTTCCCACCTTATGGAACAATCAAGTTGATCTTGATCTTGATTTTCAGTAATTAATTAGTGAAAAGACATTTAGGGGTGGGAGATATTTATTTAAAAAAAATCTGTACAGTAAAGGTAATTTCATATAGTACATTTCTGAAAATCAGCAGTGAGAAATGTCTTTTTCAGCTAATCCAGTCAATTTTTAATACCGTCAGAATTACAGTTCTTCATCAAATTGATGCAAATATCCTGTATAACAAATTTTTAATGTTGAATTTTTTATTCATTTTAGTCATTTGACTATAAATGTTATCATTTAATCGTCAACTCTTTCACTAATCATTGAAATGTGAACTATTCTCTGGTTCAAGCTTTCACTTCTGAGTGTTTGATGCTTTTTCTGTTTCATGAACTGAAAACCTCTTGGACCCTAAATGGATATTTTTCATTATTTATCACTGATTAATTGATTAATGTATATTTTAAATGATTACTCAGTTGTAAAAATAATAATGTTTCTATGCAGTCCACTGAGTTCAAGGTATTTCTGACCCATAGACAGATGTAATTTTTAGAATAGACTGCTGCCTTGATTTAATTTATTGTGATTACGTTTCCACAGGAGTGAAGGTGACTGTGGAGTCCCTCCCGCGCTCGGAGTCCTCGATGTTGTCTGTTAAGTTGGGCAGTTTGTTCCTGAGAGACTTGACTACTCAGGGAACCATCTTCCCTGTTCTGGTGTCTCCTAAAACGGTAAGCATTGAAGGAAACAGGTGACTGGACGAAAAATAAAAAAAAATCAATTAAAAATTAGAAAATTAAAAAATTAAATTGCACTTCCTCAAGAACATGATTATAATGTCATGTCATGTTAGTCTTTATTGTATTGCGCCTCTCATTTTTTAACTTCTGTCACTTATTGCAGGACAAGGTTGTTGTTAATGTTCAGCAGCCATCTGGCCAGCCCAGCAGTGTCTCTGGTAAGATGTTTGTTTTCTGAATACTCTGAACTGAGAAGAAGGCCTCTGAGAGAGACTCTGGTCCTGTTCAGACCTGGTATTAACATGCATCCTGAGTGATGCGCTCACAAGTGGACCGCTCTAATGAACACGTCTGAAAACACCCAGAGTGTTGTGGGCCATAGCAACCTGTGAAACAACAGTATAGTATATTCTATTTCATTCATGCCTGTTTGAAAAGCAAATTAAGTTGTTTCTTTTCTAGTAGTAAGTCATAGTTTATGGCAGCATCACTGTTGCATCCTGTCATACTCTATGTCTAGAGTGCATCTTATCTACCAATATTTAGCTGCTGCTGAACACTGTCTCAACAGATTTCACTATTTACACCACATTTTTTAAAGGAAGACAGCGTTTTATTGATTATAAACATGTCATATTTTACAAATAAAGTAAACAATAAATCATAAGCTTACTTTTTTGTAATGCTCAGAAAGGTACCAAGAATCCCTTTAAAAACTCTTCAGTTTTATGATTTGTTAAGTTAGGAGAAACTATGTGTACGTAACATGAAATGTGATGTACATGTTTTTTTTTTCTTCATATAGAGCAGGTAAATGAGACTCGATCACGAGTGATCCCTTGAGACGCATCATGGTATCAAGGCATGACCAACTGGTGTTAGAGCTGCCCACTTGTGATCAGATCACGGATGTTGATACCAGGTCTGAACAGACCCTCGGGCTCCTGTTTTACTGAGAACAATCAGCCAGGTTGTGACAAAAGGAGAAAATCCAGCTTCACTGAAATATAAATTGGCTTGTTGAAACAAGAACCCATTTAATATGCTAAACATTCATTACAAATGGTTTATTTCAAACAGTGTTTAAGACTTTTTTTTTATTTTAGAAGACCTTAATAAATCATTTAGCTTATTTTTGTCCCTTAATAGATCCCATGTTTGTTTTGTTTTTTGTTGTCAGGATCCAGTGCAGAGGGCTCCTCATCACCAGTGTTTGAGATGATTTATGAGCGTAACCCGGTGAGGTGTAAATTTGAGAGAAGACTGGAAGTGAACACTACTCCATTAAACATCATCTATAACCCACAAGCAATCAAAAAAGTGACTGAGTTCTTCTATAAAGGAAGAGTTCATACCTCAGGTAGGTCCTGAAAAACAAACAAACAAAAAATATGTGGGTTGAAGGGAGATTGCATCATTGCTGTAATGCTGTTACTACTTGTTGCTAACAGCTGAATGGGAGTTTAAAAAACCTGTAAAAGAAAGTAGATGGAAAAATGATTATGACTGTTAAATGATGACATTCACCCTCTAAGTTCTTTCTGACCATGAAGGACTGGTACAATTGCTCATTTATTTGTCATACGTTTGAACCCCCTCAGATTATTGCATTTTAAACACATTTCTTTCATGTCCAGGTTTTGGGTATCAGTCAGAGCTGGAGCTGAGAGTGGCAGAGGCTGCCAGGAGGCAGTACAACAAGCTGAAGATGCAAACAAAGGCAGAAATCCGTCAAACCATTGATCAGCTGCTTGTGGGAGAGTTTATTGTAAGAAAGATTCACTGGATGGTAACATGATAGAATTTACAGATGACTAATTTCTAAATACCACTGATGTGATTGCATTGTAGGAAAACAGTAAGCGCTGGACTATGAAATTGGACATCTGTGCACCCCAGGTGATTTTTCCAGATGACTTTCAGTCAGAGGACCCGATGCTAGTTGTTGTCGATTTAGGCAGAATTCTCCTCACAAACTCTCAAGGTAAAAAAAAAAAAAAATCAACCATTTTACAAAAAAATGAAAAGATACAGCTAAGTATATTTATTCTTTAGCCTAATGAGGATTCTAACTCAGTTGACACATGTTATTATTCATTTCCTTTGAAGATGACCCTAAGGCCAACTCAGAAACTACTCAACCTGAAAGAGAAGACATGAGCGATGATGAGTACCAGACACCCCTTGCCACCCCACCAGAGTCCCCCCCACCTGAACAAAACATGCCTTTGAAAGAACAGCTCAGAAGCCCACAACTTCCTAGCATCAGATCCCCTGAAAGTGCACAGTCCTACTGCAGAAAGCTTTACGAAAAATACTCGTTGTCCTTTAATGACCTGCAGATAATGGTTGGTCGCTGTAAGGACAACTGGAAACATCTTCAAGAGAGCGAGGTAGGGCCTACTCATGTGGTGGAGAAGTTTAATGTCCTGCTGCAGCTCGAACAGAGACTGCGTTACACATCAGATCCCCAGCTCCCTGGGGCTGTGCTGTCAGGAACCCTACCAGACCTTAAGGTCCATATCAACCTTGAGAAGATGACTGCCCTTAGGAGTTGTTTGGCTAGGCTAAGCAGTCCATCTGTAAGTGAAAAGAACAAAAGCCAAGAGACAGACCCAAATATAAGGTCGCCTGACTATCTTACGCTTCGCCATGACAAGATCTTTCGAAGGGAGGATAGCTCCTGGAAGCTGCAAGGTTCAGCCAAGAACCTGACTCAGAGCGTGATGACTTTGGAGCAGCACACACGGGAAGTCTTGGTGGAATCCCGTCTACTATTAGCTGAATTTAACATCAACTATATGCAGCTGGGTGTAGAAAGTGATGGACGCTACATATCTGTTCTGAAGGTATTTGGCACAAATGCTCATTTTGTCAAACGACCATATGATGCTGAAGTGTCCCTGACTGTCCATGGTCTTTTGCTGGTGGACACTTTACAAACATATGGCTCGGACTTCGATCTTCTTGTGGCTTCTCATAAGCATCTCAGTTTTGACATACCCACAGGCAGTCTCAGAGAGAGCCAGCCTTCATCACCCGTGTCCGCTGATGGCAGGTCTCCTCCTGAGTCATCATGTGGTATGCCCACGGATAGACTGTCCCCCTTCAGTTCCTTTCTGAAGGACCAGGAGGCCCTGATTAAGCTTGAGTACCAGTTTGTGAGTTCAGAATGCCCCTCCATGAACCTGGACAGCTCCCTTCAGGTGACAAGCATGCAGGTCAATAACTTGGACATTATTCTTAACCCTGAGACTATGGTTGAGCTACTTAAGTTCCTTCAGAAGTCTTTCCCCAAAGAAGAAAGCACCTCAACATCATCAGTGCAACAAACTACAAAACAGCTACACAGTGAGGAAGGGGAAGGGACATATAAAACCACTTATGACCAGAACAAAGAGCTGACAGTGGAGATACACCGGCTAAACATGTTGCTCCTTCGCACCGTGTCCAGTGGCACTGTCTTGGGTACTGAAAAGAAAGGGTTGAAGATTGCCACCGCCAGTATCACTGGCACAAAAGTCAATGTGTCCATGGGCAGTCGGTTGGACATCAATGGTTCACTTGGTTCCATGCAGTTGGTTGATCTGGCCCAGGAAGGAGGCCGAAGCCAATTTGTGGTCAGCATTGGCAGCGTTGAGGACAGCACCTCAACTCTTGGTGGATTAGCATTTCTTGCTGACACAGGAGGTTCTCCGTCAGAGGCTTTAAATTTTCGTCTTATGGAGAAATCCCATGGGGAGTGTTCTTTGCAACTTCAAATGGCATCCTTGCACTATAACCACTCAGCCAAGTTCCTGAAGGAGCTGAGTCTGTCTGCTAATGAAGTAGAAGATAATTTCCGATCCATGCTGAAAAGTGCTGCCACCAAAGTGTCGACAGTTCTAGCGACCAAGACGGCAGAATACAGCGGTATGGTTTCACTCTTTGAGACTCCCTTACGGAGAACTCGAACTCAAAGTCAAAGCTGGACTTATCCATTTGAGGAAGAAGAGGATCTTTCTGTTGAGGACCTTGAATCCACCTTAGACACTTTCTTTGTGAAGCTGACTCTTAATATTAGCATTGAATCACCAGTTGTTTCCATTCCACGTAAACCTGGACACCCTGAGCTATTGGTTGGTCATCTAGGAAGCATAACAATCCAGAATTTTGTTCCTGGACAAGACTCTGAAGGAGAGAGATTACAGGTTTTGGTGAAGGATATTCGACTGTATTCACTCAACATGAGTCATATGGTTTTGAAGAGGGCATCTAGAGGCGATGCTGCCTGCAGCATGTCACCATCCCACACTGGGAACATGAATCAGGATGAACCACAGTTCACACGTCATGATTTCTTTGAATCCCTCAGCCGTGGAAAAGGTGAGAATTTTACAGATTTTAAGGATAGGTGTATGTTGTATTTCCAGTGTTTGATTCTTTGTACTTGGCATTGCAGATAATGCAAGCATGCATTTTATATGCAGCTTGTCACACAAGTTCACATAATTTGCTTTCTTCATCAGCCTTCCATATATTGAAAGACACCACAATTCAATTCACCCTGGAGAAAGTCCCCATTGACGAAGACTCCCAGTTTACCTTCCTCACGACAGACGAGCCCTACAAGAGCACAGGGTTGCTAAGAGTTGAGGGCAAGTTTGTCAACCCTGTTCAGGTATACACTTAATCATTACTATAATAAATAGAAACCAGGATTCAAATAATGGTCATGTCTTAAATTGAAGACGAGTCCCCATTAAGGGGTTATGAAAAAAAATATAGAGATGAGATTAGCTTTACTTTTATGGCTCACAAAGCAGAGTGAGATTCAGTCCACCAGTTTATCTGTCATGCTATACTATTGACTCTGCTGCTCTTAGTTACTCATTTTAAAGAAATATTGCTCCTATCTTTCTTTGCATTGTCCATCTTTCAATCACTCTTAAACTACTTTTACTTGAGCTACTGGAACATTTGTGCTGCAAGTTTCATTTGATTTTTATTTACATAAACTTAATACTGACTGAAAAAATGAGTAAGCACAATAACTGAGGGGAGCATGACATATTACACTTTTAACATTCTTATTATTGGATGGATTTTGGTGACCTCATGTAAATTAAAGAGAAAACATTGCCATGGATATGCAGGGCCTTCACTAAAATGCTTTATGTTATTACTGGTTGGTTATTAATTCTATGAATATTTGACCCTTTGATGATAGGTTTTCCTGTGCAAATCTGTGTATGAACAAGTTCTCCAGACACTGGACAATTTATCTCTGATTGAGGAGCAACGCGTCACGCCCAGCCAACCGCCCACACCCCCACCACCAACTCCCTCCTCCACCAGACCTCACCGCTTTCCTGACCTTCAAGGAGGGCTATTTGCAAGGGACCCACCGCATATCAACTTTTCCCACTCGTCATTTTCCTCCGCTCTACCACTACAGTCTCATAAACCTGCTCTTCAGTCTCCCTCCTTCACTCAGCTCAAAATCACCTTACATGTGGCAGAATTGCAGGTCCAGCTCAGCGCTGACCTGACCCAGGGCTCTCAGGGCTTAGTCAGTCTGCGCTTCCAAGATCTGGAGGGAGACTTTACTAAAGACCACCCTCATCTACTAGCAGTCCAGCTAGCTTTGCGCTCACTGCTAATGGAGGACCTCCTGGAGCAGAACCCTGAGTCCAAGTACAAACATTTGATGGTATCTCGTGGAGCACCCAAGCCCTCCACCTTCAGTCCAAAGGAGTACCTTTCACAAAGCTGTCCATCAACATCCAATGCCCTATACCCAGAAATGCCCCGCTCACTGCCTGCCCACATGGAAGAGGCCCAGAACGTCTTCCAGCTCTACCAGAGACATCCCAGCACCCCTTCAGCTGGCAATCGCAAATCCAATAGGGACCCAGAATGTCCTAGCACACCACCACCTTCTCCAACGCACCATACGCCCTCTCCTCACCCACCCCCAGACTTTGATGACTCATTAGTTCATATCAATGTGCTACTGGTAGACCCGAACCATCCAGAGTTCAAAACGCGCTATGGCGGTGTGGGAAGAAGTGTGGATGTTGACTTTAACTGCCTGGACGTTTTGATCACTCTGCAGACATGGGTTGTTATCTTGGACTTCTTTGGTATTGGCTCAACGGCCAATAATCATGCAGTGAAGGTGCACCCTATGTCACTTGACCACGTGGCAGGACATCCTCTATATGAGCCAGACATCGGTGAAGAGGAGACATCAGAGGCCATCAACACTAAAGTAGACCTAAAAGTAAGCCACAGAAACTGGTGCAGCTTGTTCGAATGGTTTAACAGTCCAAATAATACTAGTCAAGTTGGTAGGCTATAAGGATGTGCTTATGAGAATATCTATCGTTTGATGATTAAATCAGTCTTTTCTTATAATAACTTATCATTTATTTCATTGTGCTACAGTCTTTACAGCGATATTGTATGAAGCAGCACAGAATGAGAGACAGGAAGCAGCTCTTACTGATGTCAACCCTCAAATGACGTCCAAGATAAAATGAGACAAATAATCTGATTGTGTGTCGATGCCCCTAGTTGAATGCAGGCCTACTGATGCCATCACTAAGATCTGCTTCCTGTCTCTCAGTCTGTGTTCTCTGCCACAATATTGCCATAGAGGGTGTGATTTTTAGCACAGCGAAATAAATAATAGAGTATAATATAAAACAATATAATCTATCATCAAACGATAAATATCGTCACATCTTAATTGTATGGTGGCACAACATCCAAAGTGGTAAATAACTGGTGCAAATCTTTCTTTTTCCTCTGAAAACTGTTTTTAGGTCCATTCTTTGACTCTTGTGTTGAACAAGAAATTCAACGAGCTTGCCAGAGCCAGCGTATCCAAATTATCTGCTCATTGGGAAATGTTGGGTGTGTATGAAAAGCTTCAAATTCATCCTTGCTTGGATATATCGACTCATCCACATATTCTTTCTTACCTAACTGTGGTTAAAATAGATTATTGTTTAATGTAATCTCATCATGTCTAATATTTCAGATGGTGACCTGGCATTACAAGGCAGTTTAGGAAGTTTGTCCTTGAGTGACCTTACCCCGCATGGTGATCTCTACAGAGAGCGCTTCACTACACGAGGAGGGGAGGCCCTTGTTTTCAACATCCATAAGTATCTATTCATAAAACTTCAACAATTACTTTCCATGATACTGAGAGTGAACAACTTGGAAGCCTGTTTTAGTCACCTTTGTATTTCGGTCCATTCAGATACGGGGAGCCGGATCCTTACCTGGAGCGGGAATGTGACATCAAGGTGTCCCTGCAGATGGCCTCAGTGCAGTACGTCCACACCCAACGTTTCCAGGCTGAGGTGGTGGCCTTCATCCAACATTTCACCCAGTTACAGGATGTTCTTGGCAGGCAGCGGGCTGCAATGGAGGGCCAAGCTGTGAGTACAGTACTACCTGCTGGGGCTCTTTACCATCAGAGCCAAATATTGTAAGAAATGTAACTCCCTGTTGCCCCAGCATCATTTCTATGGATTGCAGAGGGAGTGATAATGTTTCAGATAACATGTGTTATCTTATACACTATATCGGGGCTCCATTGTTTTTGGTAGCACATACAACAAAAAATCTGTCAAGCATGACTAAACATTTTCATTGGTCGCACCAATGCACCTGAAATGTAGCCTGTGAAAGTATGTTTAACAGAGACAGACTGGGTGTGCAGACAGTTACCTGAGAATAAATATTATAGAGACATTTTATGTAGATTGTTTTGTTTGCATTAATGGGATGTTAGTACATGTTGTACATGTGACATGTGTGAGACTGTGCTGCCTAATCCTCCATTCTTTGCACGTGAACCAGAGAAGTCGTGAAACAAAACAACCTGAAAACATGGCTCTCTTCATTTTTTATACTGGCTATTGATTATCTTTGTGTTAAGAATAATGCTGGGGTTTTCGTTCCACTTGTCCACGAGCCTGCAATGTGCAGCGCAGACCCGACATCATCAGTGGAGGTAACCGTACCCTGTACTGGGTCATAAGATGTCTATCCACAGTGTTGGGCTGGTAGGCCATCGGATAGGAGAAAAGGGGAATGAATGAGGTGTCTGGACGTGGGCGAGAAAGCCAACACGAGACCAAACTATATGTTAAAGCTGCAGTAGGTAACCTGTAAAAACCCATCCATCCATACGTAACAGGAAATAGTCATTTCACATCTCCTCAAACACCACATGACAGAATTAAATTAAATTTCATACATGAATTGTAGAAACCCTAAAGGTTTATGTCTCAGAAAAGGTTTCTTCTTCTTTGTTTAATTAAACCCCAATTTGATTTTGATTTTTGAGTTGTGACAGTATTTATTTGACTTCGTCAAGGGCTTCAAATATCAACATTATTAATTTTATTTTTAAACAATGGAGAACAATGTAATACCATTACATTGGTGCTAAATATGCCCCTTAGGATACCAAAGACTACGGTACATTATTGCAAGTCCTGTTTTTGATAAGAACTGAATTGATAAAACAAAATGTATCATCTCTGCTTTTTTTTCTCCTTATATAAACCTACATTTGTTGATCTGTTACCTCCACATATAACTAAAATGCCTGTTAGTTTTGGAGTTGTATGTAAGGATTGGGTAACCTGCCAATGAATTTCACATCTTGGGGTCATAAAATTGTTTGAATGATGATTTCTTGTTGATTGTTCTGTGATTTAAATGGAGAAAAAACATTAACCAACTCCTTTATTCCTGTTAACAATCATTTACATGTTGTGGTTTGAAATTACCAATGTTTAATGAGACTGACAAAAAGGTGATGCTTAAAATTATTAGGTTCACCTAAATTATGTGCTGTGTAAAAGGTGTGTCTGGATTCCTGTATTTGATTTAGAAATATTTTTGGTGTCAGAATAATATTTTTCAGTCGCTTCCTTCTCAACTTTATTCTTCCTCTGCTTTGTCTTTTCTCTGTCACCCTGCTTCTCCCTGTAGGTTCGGGATCATCCTCAGCGAGCATCCAGGATTCTGCTGGATATCGAGGCTGGTGCCCCGGTTATTCTCATCCCAGAGAGCTCGCGCTCGCCCAGGATCATTGTGGCCAACCTTGGCCAGCTTAGGGTACAGAACTGCTTCCTGCCAGCTGGGGCTCATGGGACCTTTTCCCTCAGAGACAAGGTAGAGAAACTCACCATGGCACATGCCTTTTTCCCTTCACTGGTGAGTCACAATGCCTGTTTATCCACTCCTGCAGTGTTCCACGACCGTCCTTTCTCTTCCTCTTCTTTTGTCTAATTTTGCTGTATTCATTTATGAATTTAATGGATTTAAAAATACGAAATACCAAAATACCATCCTGGCTCTCTTAAAAAAACAAAACAAAACAAAAAGAAACAATGGGAATTTTGCCCTGATGATTGGTCATGATCTTATTATTTCATTAGCTGACCTTATCATCTGAATCTACACTGAAATGCTCAATGAATACAGCATTGCCTGATGGTTTACTGAAGAATGGTTCCATATCCTAACCTCTAATTGTCTTGGTTTTTGTGGTGATAAGGCTTGTTCAATATCTTACTGAGCATCATATCAGAAGATGTAAGTTATGTCCGTTGCCCGGTTATTCAAACTTGACTTATTCAGTCTGTGTTTCAGTCCAACTTCAACTTTTTATTTGAATTCAGAACTTTATTGATCTGACTCTTCTTAATTCTTTCAATAGTTAAACTTTTGAAATTCATGTTTTGTTTTGATGGTGAGAATGAGACTTTTTAAAAAAGATTTTGTTAATGTCAGTCCAAGCATGACGATCCAGTATGTCATAAAGCTTGTCTCTGAGGGATTTTTAAGAACACTAAACTGTACTGTTGTTGTGTTCCCCATTTTCTCATTTATAAATACTTCATTCTTCCATTTCAAATACTTTCACAAAACAGGTATTTCATGATTTTTTTAGCACTTGTTCTTTTCCTAAATTAGAATTATGTTTAATTTTCTGATGATGCCTGAAGTGGAAGAAGTTGTTTGTATCCAAAAAATTGTCTAGGGCCCTATTTCAATCAACTGAAACTCATAATCATAAGTCCATGGTACAAGTTCATTTAGGGGTGTCCGAGTCTTTTTTGCACATCAAATGTATTCTGGGTGAAAAAAAGGCGCAAGGCACTATAGGACTGTATTTAGTGTCTTAATTATTCACTGGTTTTTTAAACCTGTTATTGTCATCTCCCAGTCCCTTTAAAAGCCAAGTGAACCTGCACCTGTCACATTGCTATTTAAACAGGGTTTAAAAAGCAAGGGTTTAAATTTAAACCCATTGGTGCACAGATATATGCAAAGTACACTGGCTACTGGGTGCTGGACTTGAAAATGACAACTGCGATGTCGGAAACTAGAAATGACATCTGGTGTGGCCTTTGCGCTGTGGACTGCTTTGCACCGGGCAGAAGATAGAGCCTTTAATACTGGAGATCCACTTGAAAAGTTCTGGTCATGACCCAGCTAACTGAATAAGATAGGATTTTGCTGCTTTGGCCTCGAGGCTTTGATGACATTTTCAGATACATTTTAAGCGTGCTTTGAGCTTGGGCTTGTGTGTAATTGTCAAATATCAAATCAAGCCTACTTAGTCATGTATGAAGAACTCGATCAGACTGGTTTCAGAGATTAGTGTATTTTGGCAGGAGAACAATAGGTCAATGTTTTATTGTTGTTCATATGCATCTTGTGTTTTTTTTGTGAAGAATTTTATACTGCATGCAAATTCATACAAGGATCCATCCCATTACAAGGTACAACTGCATGTTTTTGTTTTCTGGTGTCATTTTGATCTGTTTGATTGAACTATCCCTACAGACAATGATTTTTCTGACTATTTTTGTTTGTCTCTGCTCAGAATGTGTTGTGTGCATAGAGGACACCAACTTTTCAAGCTCCCTGATCATGTTTGACTAAATCAGTCCCCTTGTGTACAAATAAAATATACCCCTTACTATGTAGCCAACTGTGTGGTGGAATGATAAAATAGGTGCTGATGAAGGGGAAGGAACAGGATAAAGATATCAATATCAATATCTCTTTACATAATAATAATAATACATACATACATATCTTTACAGTAGTATTACTCCTGGTGTGTAATGGCAATCAATGTTACAGTATTACAAGTCAGCTATGTTAAAAGCAATCTGAATAAGACTGCCTGCATCAAAAGAAAATATCCTATATGACCACATATGTTTCACTGTCAGTCCCATCTGGCCTGTGCTTGCACATTGGTTGAATGGCATGATGCCCAAATCAGATAATTGGAGCAACAATCCCAGCCCCATGTTATATACTATATACCATGATCAGAGAACTTCCTGGCAAACGTTGGTGTATTGTTTTGTTTAATTTTGATCTTGAAATGGAAGTGTTTTCTTGAAATTGACTCTGAGAATGTGTTTTCCCAGTGTTTGACCAACTGGATCAAAATGTTCAAAAATGCAAAGTAATAGTTTCATTAATTTCTTTTCCAAAAGGATAGACTTATTAGTCATGTTATGTCTTATTAGACATAAAGTTAGAGTTATTTTTTGAGGAGAAACCTGCGAGCCCTCAGCTTTATCAAACAGAAACGTTGACAGAAATACCTGCTCTCTTAAACAACGACAGGCCCCAGTGGGTGTAGTATGAAGTGAAATTAATGTGTTACTATTGAGGTATGTTGAAACTGAAGCCAGATTTTTCAACATCACAAAGGTGGCTCTCTTTTAACCTGGTTAGATCAGCATGATAACTGATGTTGCATACCTAACCTGGTCCAGAGGAGGTTATGTTCAGAGTTTCAGATTAAAGTACTGTAGCTGTAAACAGAGCTGTCTTCACCAGTTGTTCTCCTGACAATATTCTCTGTAATGATATAGACTCCCAGCCCAGCTGAGGGTTATATTGGTTATATATTGGTTATATCTGCACGCTTGCTGAGGAATAAATCAATAATGTCACCAAAGGAAGACATATAATTATTCTAGAGCAGTGCAAACCTTGTTTTTTGGCACAGAAACCTCCATGTTTGGTCTCGATTTACTGCCAATGTCCATTTTGCATAGCTGGTATTGCAGCTAAATATAACAGAAACTAAAGAGATTTCCACATATAGTTCATGATGGTACAGTGTCAGACCTAAATGCATTTCTTTAATATAATGTTTAACTAGGCCACATCAACTTTAAAGTTTATGAGTGCTACTATGTGCTGTTGTCATGATAGAGAGTAATAGGAAGCACTGAGACCACATTAAGTGGCAAAATTAATATAGGCCTATAGGGTTGCTGTTTTGCTCTAATATTTTTTATATATATGTATTTCTCATAGCTTTCCATCATAATAAAGTCAAGTAGGCAGCACATGAGTGGCCCATTTTGTAAATAGAAAGAGTCAAAGCCCCGCTTTTTATGGGAACACACACAGCCTGAAGCAGGAAGCCTGGGCTAACAAAGAAAGTTGATAACCGTACCGTGTCATGATACTCATTTTCTCTGACTGGGACTTAAGGTTTTTGCTGAGCCAGCTCACGTTAAGATCATCTGGCTATATCCAAATTGCTTCATAATGTGAAGCAATTGCACATAGAACCAATGCTCTGTCATTCCATTAAGTTTTAGCGCTGTCCTCTGCATAATTAAGAATTTGCTCTTAAGTGAAAAGAGATTGGTAACAACTTTCAAATATTAGATAAGTATGGAAAGTCAAACTATCAGTATTTATTAAAACCATATCAAACCCCATTGGTGAATTGAATTGATTTGCCCCTTTAAGAAAGGATCATCTGCTTTTTTTATGTATGTAATATTTATTAACTGTACTAACTTAAATGTACTGTTTGTCTCTATTCTTTTATCTTCAAAAAGGAGCGTGTCCAAAGTGCAGCAGGGAAGAGTGGTGAGCAGGACAAGTCTAGAACTTGCCCCGCCAGCCAGTCCTCCTCCACAGGGTTCAAACTTGGCAGACCCCAGGCCCCAAATGCAGGGAGGACCCCAGAGGAGAATGACCCTCGCAGCTTAGGTTAGTATCGCTTGCAAGCACTGTATGTAGAGAGAGCTGAGACACCTGGAAATGTGGACCGTCAAATTTTACTTTGAGCCCACTGTGTTGCAGTTAAATGTTGTTCTTTTTCAGCATTGAGCCACAAGGGTCACATTGAAAGACTAATTCAACAGGAGAAGCCCAAGACAAAATGCAGCCTGAGCTGTTATTCCTCTAAGTTCCAGATTTAAAAAAAAACAGAAGCTTTGCTGTGGCTTGTTCTCACCCCATCACTTATGCTGTTAGTATTTTTCTCTTTCCACTGCATACCCTCATAAAATAGTAATAGTGTGACTTGATGTTTTCCCCCATTAGAGGACCATGTGTGCCTGTTAGACTGCATTGCCTTGGACCTGCAGGAGATGGATATCTTTGCTGCAGAGCGTCTGCCCAGTCAGCCGTGGGACAGCGGTGGTAAATCTTGTGAAGCCGCAGACCTTATCTTTCCCTCGTACTCTGTCTGTCGCACCGGAGACAACCTGCTAAAAGACTGCTGCCGCCTCAAGCTTAAAGTGGAACGCAACCTTGACAAGTATGACCTGCTTTTTGTTTTCGTAGTTATAAAACCAAGGACCTTTACAATGAAATCACGTTAATGACACTCTCCACTTTGGTATCTCTAAAGACAATACATAATACAACGATTACACTTAGACCTCATACTGTGCAGGTGGCACATATGGGCCCAACTATCCTTCCAGCAACAACGATATGTTGATCCAATTATAAATATGCACAATCATTCTGTTTCAAAACATATCAGAAAAATCTTTATACTAAAATTAAATATACTTAAATAAATATGTATTTCAGAATAAAAGCCTGGCTCTAATACAAGCCTTGTCTAAATCTTCTTCTTTTGGATGCTCCAGATTAGGGGTCACCACAGTTGAAAATCCGCATTGTTGAACTGGCACAGGTTTTATGCCGAATGCCCTTCCTGATTCAAACCTCCCCATTTATCCAGGCTTGGGACTGGCTTGTCAATGTCCAGTGGCTGAGTTACAAGCCTGATCTAAATAAAAGCCTGATATTCTCTGCAGTTAAGGTATAATGGTGTTTTCAGAGTTGAATAACTCCACATGTGGCAGTGGAGCTAGCTAGCTAACCAGCCGGTCAACAGGCTTGCTGGCTAGCTTGTCAAACAGATCTCTGCAGTCAACACAGCAATGTAGTTCAGCTTCATTATTTTGCATACTTCATTATTATTTAACTGAAGCACTGCTTTAGGTAAACTGTCTAAGATAACGTACATAGCCAGAGACAAATGATCTTCCTCCTCCAGGATCTTCTCATTTACAGCCTCCTCACCTCACCTGCTTCCAACAGAAGCTACTAACATTCACACGTCCGTGACTTCATGATATAATTAAATGCCAATACTTATTATTGCTTAATATTTAATATACTGAGCAACAGTAGAAACGCATATTTTTTTAAAATGTAATATTTTTCCTTCACTACATGTTAAATCGTGAATAACCATCATTTAGTCATAACAGAAATAACAGTCATTGGTGCATTTCAGAGTAAACGATGGTGAGATTTTTTTGAGCATGATTGAAAACACCTGGTCAAGGCAATAAAATCCTGGGTCTAATTAATGTCCTAGAGAAACAACTGATGATGTCACAGCTTCCTCAAAACTTATATGACCAGGCAGTTGGGATGCTGATGATGGTCTGAACTCTGCAGACACGTGTAGCACAGATGTTACAGATGTTATGGCTCATTGCACAGTGGAGGCAGATCACATTCAGTGACAAGTCCAGATTTAACTTGACAGAGCTGATGGTCGTAGGCGTGTGTATCGTCACCACGGGGAACGCTATCCTGCAGCATACATCCAGGAAGTGAATCGTTTTGGTGGTGATGTCATGATGTGGGGAGCCACTGCTAATGGATGACGGTCAGACCTTGTCCAGATCCACGGTACACTGACAGGTATCTGTTACTGAGATACAGTCCTAGGTCCACATGTCATTCCCAGGATACAACAATCAGGCATCACCTTCATGCACGACAATGTCAGACCACATGTGGTTCATGTCTGTCAGGAGTAGCCTACCTGGACCAGAACAATGTCGCTGTCCTTCCTTGACCAGCATATTCACCAGATCTCAACCCAATAGAGCATCTGTGGGACGTTCAGCATCACTAGGTGAGACGGAGAGAGATCCTGCTCCAGTAACACATGAACAACTTGTCACAGCTCTGCAGGAAGAATGGCATGTCATCCTACAAGTCCAGATTAACATCTTATCAATTCCATGCAAAGGAGATGTGACGCTGTGATAAATGCTGGCGGTGATCACACATTACTGACTGTTGTTGTTCTCTGTATCACCATCCACACTTTTTGACTTGTTAACACTAAGGCAAAACCCACTAATTTGTACAAAAATGAATTTTCTGTATAGCTATAGGGTGAATAAAGCTGTGCGAACCATAATTTGCCTTTGATATTTAATATCAACAGGAGGGCATGACACCAAAAAAAAATATGCGTATCTACTGTTGCTCAGTATATTTCATATTGTCCATCTGTAAGAAGGTTACAGTAGTACTAAAATGACTAAGTATGCTCGTCAAACAGAGGGATTTATAAATATAAAATATAAAGACCTGTTACTGGTTGCCCACACCAGATCCAATACCACTAGTAAGTACTAGACTTATGTCTGACAAAACTGTGCTGTCTGTACGAAACCAGTAGATATAAATATATCCAAACTGGTTATTTAAACTCATGCTTGTGTTCATTAATGTTAGGGAGCTGAGCCATGCAGTGCCGGACATGTCCATCCACGGCAGCCTGTCGTCAGTCCACTGCTCTCTGGACCTGGAGCACTACCAGCTGATCAGAGGGCTGCTGGAGAACAACCTGGGGGAGCCTGTTGAAGATTTCCTCCGGCCGTACAACCTGCAGGACCCCAGCACCTATGTGAGCACCTATGTCAGGAAAACACATGACTTGCCGACTTGGGCTAGCTAAGGATTTGTATACTGATATATGTATGCACTGATATCGTATGGGTTTATGTGATATGAAGATATCTATCGTTTGACCATCACATCTCTTGTTTCATATTAGTTGCTATCATTTATGTCATTGTGCTACAAATCACACTCTTTACAGCGATATATGTCACAAACAGCACAGACTGAGAGACAGGAAGCAGCTCTTAGTGATGTCGACCCTTTAAAGACACTCAAGACAAAATGAGACAAATGCACTGATTCGATGTCTCCAGTTCAGTGTTGGCCTACTGATGCTGTTGTTTTCTAAAAGCTTCTAAGTGTTCCTGGTTGATGGATGTCATTCAGTATCATATTGGTTTCCATATTTTCGATATGGCTAAGTCTTTAAGAAAAAAAAGAGGTATTTTTGTGTCCATAGACACAGCAGACGGAGAGAGAAGCTGAAAGAAGCTAACGGGAGTGTGGGAATTTGAGGAAAAGAAAAACGAGCACAATAAAATAGCTTGCCAATCCCCACCAGAGTTACACTGTTATTCTGTCTTTTACCTCTTACACAATAATCATGTGTTGTCTATATATCTTTTTATATTTTATACATTTAATGTTTTGTAGTTTTTATACATCAAATTTTGCACAATGCTTCTAAAAAGAAGAGAAATAATCAAATATGAGTATGCACCTTTTATTTGTCCAGTATACATTTAAAATGTGGTCATTTTATTTTCATTAAATTTGCTGAAAATGTGCTATAGCGTCATATGTATCATTATCTGGATATGAAATGACTAATATAGGGATATGAGATGTTGATGTTATTACTCAGCTCTAATATCTTATAAATAAGGCTAAGGTTTGATGACTTTAAGTAGATAATAAAATAATAAAAGATTTCAAATTAAGTCAATTCAGTGTTGTCTATGTAGTTCAATATCCCAAATTATAAATGTGCCTCAAGGGTCTTTACAGTCAATTATCTCCTCACCAATACGGATTTAATTTTATATTTCCAAAGTTTATTTCAAAACAAGCAGCACAAATTGTCCTAATAAAGACGATAGTTTAGAATTCATCTAACAGTTGATTGAAGTTGTGTCTTATTCTTCCCTCTCTCTTATGATGATGAGATTATTGTGTCCCTTCTATCATATAATTGTCACTTTATATGATGTCCAAATACTCCGCTTCATGTCTAGTGTCTGAGCAGATGTGTCTCTCTTCAGACGGTGTTAAGTGGAGATGTCTACACCAATTTGTCTTTCCTGGTGGACATGATGGATGTCAGTCTGGAGATCTTGGACCATCCCAAACCTTCTGAACCCAGTCGCTCATTAGCAAGGTGAGTAAAACCACCAAAACCAATGTAAAACCAATGTAAAACCAATGTTCTGCCCTGTCTTAATGGGATACTTGCTATATGTATAGTACACAAGTATTTGTGGATTTGCTTTGTTTTTTCTCTGTTTATTATCATATTTATTAGTCCATTATTTGATTCCTTATAATTCTGTGTTTCACGGGATGGTTTTCAAACATACTACTGAATACAAATCACAGTCGTCAGAGTCAGACAGACTCCTGCATATAGTTCACAAGACTACTGCTGTTACTGCTGTGTACAGTGACGGTAGTCGTGGGCAATTAGCACAATATGATGCGTGATTTGGTTGAATCTCTTGATTATAAAATAGATTCACACAAGTAGAGTTTGGTCTAATATGTGACAGAGTATTAATATGACAGTATCATTTTCAAGTGCACTGTACTCCTGGATGAGAGAGAGGGAACATGCTGAGTATGGACAGTGTTAAGATGTGATGCAGAACCTTTATCAGTCAGTTTCAGCCTATATATGATAGACTGGATTACTACTAACAGACAGAGTGGCTGCTTCCTCATATAAAAGGCTCCAATGTGGTTTCAAAGAACCTCCTTTATTTGTCTTCATGAGAAAAATGAATAAATAAATAAAAGCTTTCTATTTTGTATCACATTTCTTTATTGATTTTAAACTGTATCTATGTTTTCTTTGAAACAAGTTTCCCTCCCACCCAGCTTTCCTTAGCTCTAAGCCATAAAAAAACAAAGAAGTAAATCAAAAAATAACAATAGTTTACAAAATTACTTATACACATATAACCATTACAAAATATATACTAGCATTAGGAGAAAAGAAAAAAAATACATTGGTTTCAGTCTCATTTGGTTAACAACAAACTCATGTAGTTCGATAATCAGGTCTTGATTTAAAAATAATAAATTAATCCCAGATTTTGTGGAAAAAAAAAAGTTTTTTTGTTTAAATGTGAAAGTATTTTTTCAATTGCTATGTTAGAAGAAAGTTCATAATCCAAAGATTTACAGATGGACCACAAATATTTTTCCAGTATCTAGCAATCAGATGTTTCGCTTGTAAAGGTTAATCAATTGTCAGGGCCAGTGCTTCTGGAATAAGACCAAGAATACAGATCTCTGGGCACACAGATGTGAATGATGCTGGAAACTGTATCAATTATTCCTGTCCAAAAGTCACAATAAAAAAGTGTTCCTTTAAGAAATGAATAAAAACTTTATTCAAAATAAGATAATCAGATGACTGTAGCTGAATACATTTGTCATTTCTGAACTCTCACACTAATTTGCTTTCCGTGCTGCTTACAATACAGGGTATGCCTTACATTGAAACACTGAGATACTTATAGGCAACGTATCTCATAGAATTCCGCAGCTTATTATTTTACAGCTGTCTAGTCTAGGGAAGACTAACATCCCTCACAGCTCTGAGCTGATTCATAAAACCTTTGATGGACTGGCTTTAGATTGAATCACTAGTTGTAATATTGAATCACTACATTGTGATATAATGGAGATTTTTAAAGTAGACATCTACCAACAGTGATGATAAAAAAATGTTGACGTTATGCCTGTATGTCTCCTGCAAAGATTCGACTTCATGAAATCCAAGTTGCTCTTTGAGAGTTTCTCTAATGGATCGATGTCTGTCAACTTGGTGTCTCACTCCCTGCTGGCATACGACACTCGCTACACTGGGCTGAATAAAACTACTGGTGGAAGGCCCAATGTCTTTGACTGCATCCTCCAGCCCTCGAAAACAGGCACTAACAGGGCCTCCCTGCAGCTGGAACTACATTATAGGTAACTCTGGAGAATGCAAAACGTCATTTGTAAACATAAGTAGAAACAGTCGTGCTAAACAGTAGAGAGTTGGTCACAGAAGTTGTTACACCTTCCCACAGGTCCTCACGCGAATCCTCCTGCTTCACTGTGGTCCTCAACAACCTGAGGGTCTTTCTCATCTTCGACTGGTTGCAGCTGGTCCGTGACTTCCTGCAAGTGCCGGTAGAGAAGGCGTCTGGCAGTGCTGAGACCCGTCAGTGCTGGCCCAGTAATACTAGCACTGACTCGGGCGTGGCCACCTCCAGCACCACTGGGGCCGTCATGCCAAAGACAGTCAAGAGTGGTGTGGTGACAAAGAGATCCACGGTGCCCGTCAACCAGGACCGCTGCCTGGAGATCAAGATCAACGTCACAGGTCAGTGAGGAATGATCAGTCACTGAGAATAGAGGTGTAACACCTGAATGTTTTTGATTTGAAAATAGAGACACAGATACTTAAAACACACATACCTGTATACACACGACAATATAATAACATAACAATATAACGACAAATAACAACAAAAAGTTAAAAAAAAGTCTCCAGCATTTCACTGAACATGCTTTATTAAATATAGAAATGTAAATGAGGTAGACACAGTTCGTTATCCTTAATGGCAGCCTTAAATGACATGTGTGTTTGTCTTTTAAAATGTTAAATCGTTAATTGGTCTGCAGGCACCGAGTTTGTGGTCGTGGAGGATTCATCATATCTGGATACCAATGCCATCATTCTGAAAGGCACCACAGTCCTCACCTACAAACCCCGTCTGCTGGACAGACCCTTCTCTGGCAGCCTGGCAGGAATTGAGGTGACATCTTCCACAGCTACGAGTTCAACCAGTGCTAATGTTAATCAGGATGTCTGATAACACTCCTGTGTTATTTAATGGGTATTGAATAAACTGAATATTGCTGCTGCTACTAATATCATTAGTTCTACTTGTACTGCCATTGCATATACTATAATGGCCACCCGAAGACTCTGTACTTATTACTGTTATTATCCTCCACCACCAACAAAGTGAGGAGGAGGATGGAGGAATGGCTTTTGTCCCTCCGTCATTGTTTCATTTCCAGATTATAACTCAAAACCTGTTTAATATTTTTTTCACAAAGCCTTTGACACAAAACAACCAAGTACTGAAATTAATCTTTCTTTGCGATTTAGGAACTTTTATTGTTTGAATTTTTCTTGGTTTCCATTGTTACAAGTTGAATTTAGGCTTCACTCTGAGTGAGATTCTTCTCAGATGACGTATTCCGGGTCATAAAACAAAACTCTTCCATGTTTTATCACTTTCTTTCTTTTCTTTTTCCCCCCACAGATATCCAATTGACAAGAATTATTTCTCCTACCCTTTACAGCTGAAACATTTTACAATGGACCTCAGTTAGTCTAGTAGCCCAATATTCAGACTGTAATTTAATTACCTTTGACTTAGAGGTATGCTGTCTCCCTCAGGTGTTCTCATGTCGGTTGGGCAGTGAACAGGAGACGGCGCTGTCCATCATTGACCCAGTCAATGTTCAGGTGGAGATGTGTGGAAGCCCCACCTACCAAAGCAGCTCAGGTCTACTGGATGCCTTCAATGTGGAGGACATCCCACCACTACTGGAGGTCAGTAGATACCAATATAAATTGCTTCTACCTTCTTTTTTAACATTTATTTTGATGTCCAGTTCAGTATTTATCTATTTCTTAATTATTTTGGTGTTTATCACTTGGAATTCTGATTGACCTCTAGGAAATGCCCACATCTCCTCCCTCCAATGTCTAAAATAGAATTTCTCTCACAAATTTGTTGTCTCCAAGAATGAGCTAAGAAACCCAGGTGCTGTCACTCAAAGTAAATCTCTCTGACAAAGCAAAGCCACAGAAGACAATACAACTGTTTTCAATGGATGACTAGTTCTCCCCTTAGCTAGATTCTTGGCCGTGTTCTAACAATCTAAAGGGCATGGTCTAAAATCCGTGGCGTGGCCGTTAAATGAATGAAACCAATCATCTCTCATTCCCTTTAAAAGACAGCTGTGGCCAAATCTGGCTTGTAACGCTGCATTATTTAATAACGCCTCAGTTTGTAATAATCTGACACATTTTGTAATAAAAACCCTGAATGCAACATGTAATAAATGTTGCCGCATTTTGTAATAAGTTATTACATATTGCGGTGGTTATTACGAAATGCGGGCGTTGCACTTTTTATATGATGAAAATGTAATAATATGGTGCAATATGTAATAATCAACCAAAATGGATGCCTTCATCTGTACCTGTATATTTTTTACAATTACGATCAATTAAAATTCCCTAATTAATAGGGAATTTATTCCCAATTAGCATTATTCTTGACTTTTTACTTTTTTGACTTTTGACTTTTTTCACACCTGAAAGTCCGGATCAAGGTCCAAACCAAGGTTCAGGTATTATAGGTTTGGTCCGTTTTGACTCGAATTGCCCGTAGTGAGTGAGAATAGTTTATCTTTTTATGTGGCCCTCTGATGACCTGGCGACTTGTCCAGGGTTGAACCCTGCCTCATGCCCAAGTCAGCTGGGATAGGCTCCAGCACCTCCGCGACCCTACACAGGATAAGTAGTTACAGAAAATAGATGAATGAATGAATTGCGTTCAGGATTTTTCTAACAAAATGCTGCAGATTATTACAGAATGTGGTGTTATTACATAATGAAGGGAAAATGTATTACATTACATATTGCAGCGTTACATGGCTCATTGCTTTTTTAACAGCCCCATTCATCTTACTAAGGGACAGGCATGTGACCAAAAGATCTTTTGCCACCACCCAGTCCTCTGTCCCATGCATGTGAGCCAAATGCACAATATTTTAGTGATGAGGAGGAGGAGGGCTGCTGCACCTCTCTGTGTGTGTAATAGGCCTAGTGACATGTGTGATCCCTGACCACTGATCACCATTTAGTGCTGGGCAGAAAATGGAGCCATGGCTGGGTTTGCATCTTTAATTGTACATGTGATTCTCTGGCAGATTCAGTTTCCTGCTCTGGACATCCGTCTGTCCTACAACGACATCCAGCTCTTCTTGGCCATCGCCAAGTCCATCCCCACTGCCCGCACTCCATTGCGCTCTGACTGTGAAACCACAACTGCAGCCAACACCGAGGCCTCTACTACAGCCAAAGACAGGTTCAGGCAGAGGACTGAGGCCCTCATAGGTACGGAGAGACCAGCATGGTCAGCTGTCATTTTCAGTCTTGTATGGTCTCTTCTTTGTCCCAAAACAGAACTAAATCCATGATTTCTTTGGTTCAAAAGTTGGTAGTGTCCAAAACATCAGATTTTTGTAGATGCATCTTTTGAAAGTGTAATTTTGCTTAAAAATAGCAAGACTGCTATTTAGTTCCACTGCTTTTTACTTCTCTCAGAAAAGCTATTCATGAGGTTATTTCTCTCCACAGAGGGCCAACTGATGCGTTTACAAGACCTTGGCTTCAGGAAGGAGGACTGCAAAAGAGCCCTGTTCCACTGTAAAGGTGAATGAACTCAGAACTCAGTAGCAAGTCTTGACCATTCAATAATGAAAACCAATATAAAGAGAGAATAATGCGTCCCTCAGGCCAGCTGGACCAGGCTGCTACATGGCTGCTAGAGAACGCTGAGAATGTGGCGGGCCATCCCAGATCCAGGACTGACTCTGGCTCCAGCAGCCACTCAGCTCCACTGTCAGGGGTGGAGGTGAAAGCAGAGAGCGTCTGCATCTGTTTCATCGATGACTGTCTGGACTGTGACATACCACTGGCTGAGTTCACCTTCTCCAGTAAGTCTCATTTACATAACATACAGTACATCAGTCCATTAGTAATGGAGATTCTTTTAAAAAAAAATCAGTAACCACTGCAACCCTACTGTGGACTAGTGTCTAAAATACATAGCCTAGAGCTGACGTGACTCCTTCTTACCTCTGGAATTAGACATTACAGACTGTGAAAGTAGGTTTTTAATAACTAGGAGAACTAAGAGAGTAAACACACCAAGAGTCAGTCTCCACAGCACAATGAAAAGTGCTCTGAAAAAAAGCATTCATAACATAACATAACATAATAACATTCAGGAGGTTGAGGATAACAATCCTGTTCTCCAGCCTGATTGTGATCTGTGGACTGTTTTGTTGTTGCAGGGCTCAACGTGCTGCAGCGCATTGGTTCTACCCAGGAAGGCAACGCCAGCTTCACTCTGTTTGGAGACTACTACAACAGAGAGCTGTCGGGTAATAAGATCTACCTACAGCATTAGAACATTTGTTTCATGTTTCAATGGGACTATTCAGCAAATCTTTGGAGAAGGTTCTTTTTGACCATGACGGGAATTCAGCTCCATGTTTGTTCAAATGAAAATAAGAGTAGATGGTTCTATTTAAATGATCTACAGAGCATGGTATGAAGTCCATAGTGCATTTAGGGCATTCCAACTCACTTTCACAAGTCAAATGGTGCACAGTTGTTTGTATTTATCTCTAAATTTGGGTGTAAGGTGAACAAAACCAATGTGTCTGCACCTGGCACATAACTATTTAAAGAATGGCGCTCTGCGCTGACAGACATGTTTGTGGTCCTTGGCCAGTGGACCCTCTGCCTCCACCGTCTCCCATGCATCTGACCCATCAATAAATCCATATGATCAAATGCACCAATACTTATCTGAATAGAAGGAGAAGAAATGACCGCTGTGGATGTAATAGTCCGAGTGATGTGTACAGATCAGGCGGGTCAGTCCACAAAAATTATCATTCTGATGACTGCAGATAGGATGTAGGTACCGAGATAACTGTCTCAGAAAATATCAGTGTCATGTTATAATGGTATTTTATTTCATTTCATTTCATTTCATTTCATTTTATTTTATTTTATTTTATTTTATTTTATTTTATTTTATTTTATTTTATTTCATTTCATTTCATTACCCATAAAGAAATGAAAACAGACATTTGTTTTTATATAATAACTCCAGATTGATTACACCTCAAATTAAACTGCTGTGGATCAGACAGACAGAAATGTTCCTTTTCATGGATGACAACATATAATTGATTTTAAAGCCTCTTGGTGATCATCGTTATCGTGTGTGTTTCAGGCTGGGAGCCTTTCATCGAGCCCTGGCCCTGCCTCTTGTCCTGGCAGCAGCAGGCCGCCGGCCGTCTCCACCCTCCACGTCTGAAGATGGGGATACGAGCCAAGCAGAGACTGGACGTGAACATCACTTCTGTCCTACTGGGTGAGGACTTAAGTTGTCTGTCATAAATCAACATTTTTATCCAGGTCTTGGTCTGCACTTTTAAATCTTTTTTTTTTTTTTTACCTAGATGGTTTAACAAGGTAAAACAAAACCTACTGGACTGTAGGGATGTTCCTTTTGACTGATTGTCCTGGAATTTAAACAGGAAATTAAACTTACACTAGTCCGTTATTCAGAAAGTAAGAAAACAATCAGACAAACAGTGAAAATTGAGTACAAAAGGTCTTATTTATTAGCATTAAGTCTCTTCATGGACTCGCTCCATATTATATTTTAGACTTTTTGACTGAGAGTTTTTGGCTGCCTGCCTGTCGATGGGTTTGAATCCACAACCTTCTCACCCTTAGGTGATATTGCTAACCACTGCACCATCTCTCATTTCTAATAGCATATTGTGACTAAGATAAATTTGCCTGCACGTCTACTAGAAATGAGATTGTGTTGCTAAGAGGAATAAATAAATTTTAGGCAGTAATGTACATATAAGAATTAGAATAAGAATGAAAATGTTTTGGGGTTCCTGCAAACCAGGCATATCTTTATCTTTATATCTGATCTGTCCAGAACAATACAGCACCACTAAGAGCTCCTGGATGGCTGACTACTGTAAGGAGGAGGAACAGACCCCCCACTCTTCACCTCCTCTGCCCTGGATGGGCTCCTTAGTCGACCCACCCTACTTTGGACAGAGTGAGTTCCAGCTACACACAGAACCACAAATAGATCACTGGGTTGTAAATACTCCAGAAATCTGTAAATAAACATATTAAAATGCCACTAACATGCAAATATGGCAAAACAGTCTGCAAGACATTTCCACTCTTGAAAATTCAAATACATAATGAAAGAGAACGTTGTGACTTTTAGGTGGGTATTTGTCTATTAACCAACTCAAAGGAAACTAAAAGACAACATAAATTAAGTGCTGATCATTTAATTCTATATTTTTTTCTCATTATCAACAAATCTCATGACTAATTCAAAACCCTTTTCACAGAGAGGTCATGCAGTGGCACTGCAGCAATTACGCTTTGTTTATTTACACTGAAGCAAACGGCTAATGTGACGTTTTACGTATGTGTCATGGAGCATTTTGTAAACAATGGAATAACATGGCAAAAACAATTATTTACCCTTCCTGTTACAAGGCGGTGGATCTCATCCTCTCCTCAGAGGAGCTCAAAGACCTCGCATTGTCTCAGCAGTTGGCAGACATTGCTTTCCTCCTTCTTTGAGTTAGCTGCTAGCTGCTGCTAGCTGCTTTTTATATCTCCCAGTTTATGATCACACACATATAACATACTGTCAAAACATCACACCTCCTGTCCTGCTGACTCTCCTTTAATGCAGGCGTTGATTCAGTGCTGTTACCATCACCACTACCTCCACTGCGCTCAGAAGCAGAACAACATTGACCAATCAGTGGTCTGTAGTTTCATGTGACCTTTCAGTACCTTGGCTCACTTGGAACCACAACAGAGGTGGTACTAAAAAAGTAGTACCAGGTACTTTTTACCTAATGGAATTTTTAATGAATTAAAAGTTAGTACAGCATTTTAGAGAATAATACAGTATCTCAAAACATAATATCACAATATGATTTTTTATCTTATGGCCCATTTCAGTTAGTTTTGATATTTCCATGGGATTTGTTAATAATAATAAAAAAACAAAAATAAAAAAAAACTTAGAACACCAGTTAGAAGATGCGATGACAGAAAGTCTTTGGTTGGTCATGTGTGGCTGAACTTGGTTGATGGGTTGTGTTCTTCTGAGGCATTATGGGTAGAGCAGGAGATTTAGCTGCTTTACTCCAGCCTTTTATTATATTTGTTTTATTTAAATATTAGTGAAGATGTGCCAGTGAAGCATCAATCAAATAAATGAACCACAAAAACTGACCACTCATCAGCCAAGTTCTGCTGCCTCAGTTGAATTGAAAATTAATGGACTTGTGTTATGTTGGTTGCTATTCTCAGCACATGTAAATACAATGGAGATGAATTCCAGTGACGCATGACTTGCACTATTCATAAACGTACTGATTAGCATAGAAGTGCTGATTACTAACACTGAGTACAGAATGAGGATAATGAACCTCTAACCCTTTGTGTGCCACCTCTGCATGTATGTCTGTTGTGTAGTAACTGTCTCTCTCTGCTGTCAGGTGCTCCTCTTGCTCACCTTAGAACTAGGAGCACAGCCAGCTTGACCTGCCTCGAGCAGCAGATTCACTCCAGAGGTACAGTTCAGAGTTTAGTCCGTCAGACAGTCTCCCTCAGCAGCACACTCGCCATCAAAACTCTCAATCAGTCAGCATGGATTGTTGTCCAGGGGGAGGTTTGTAGACATCTTAAGATTTGTAGTAAAGATCAGTCCAAATAGAGTCAAAGCCTCAGATAATTCTTGCCAGCAAATTAGTCAAAAACAATCACATTATTAACAAAGAGTGCAGTCAGTGGTGCCTCCAGGTGTAAAATATCTCAGATGTGAAACACACCACTGCCATCACAGCTGCCAGATGCAACCAGCAACATTTTGAACAAAGCTTTGCATAACTAAAGTGAGATGCATGCAAAGTTCACAATAAAGTGTATTCTGCATAGTAAAGGGTTCTATTTTCTATCTTCTGCCTGGTGAAATGTGCCACACAGCACAGTGCAGTTGTCATTTTCAAGCCTAGCACCCATGTTGTGTAAGCAGCTTCCATCTGTGCGCCCATGAGCCTGCTGCTGCCCATGAGCCTGCTGCTCTTGAGTTGGGTGTGGTTAGGTGCATTGTGCACCGGTTGCTGTCTTTGAGGACGCAGGAAGCGATTGCATCATTGACCAACATAAAACTGGTTTAAAGTAAATGGTGCAGTAAGATGTGCTTACATAAGCAGCTTCACAACTCGTGTCCTCTTGTTACACACTCGTGATGCTTTGACTCTGACATCATCCACATTTTCCTCCACCTGCCACCACATTTCACTGCAACTCTAATGGTGCCTCAGGATTCATCACGAGGGTGGCTGGCTGCTTTACTCCAAACAGTTTCACTGTGAGCATAGACTGTGTCTGAGACGTTTTAGATGTGTAGACAGACACAGAGCATTCATTAACATTACATCTATTGGCATTTATCATTGTGGTTCATTGTTCAATGTTTCTTTCCTCCAAAAACTAAAGTGATTTCACATATCCGTCATAATGGGACAGTGTCAGACCTAAATGCAGTTCTTTAATATAATGTTTAAATATGGGGCATCAGGTTTAAAGTTTAGAGCTTGTCAATGTGCTGTTGTCATGTTAGAAATAAATAGGAAGAATTGAGAGTGCTCTAAGAAAAAGAAAAAAAATCACTTAGAAATTTACAGTGTCAGCATTTTTCTCTGGGCTTATATGAGAAAACAATGTCGCTTTGTTCTGTCGTATTTTTCTAATGTATTCTTCACTCTTGTATAGCGTTATAATTAAGTTTAGTAGGTGGCAGTTGAAAGTCTGGGTTTCCATTGTATTGTGCTATAGTTGTCTTTATGAGCGTAAAGCGCTAGATGGCAGGTACAATAAAAACTGTTGTGATCGTCATTTTGTCTGACTGGGGATTAGGTTTTGTTGAGTCAGCTCACACGAAGGAAGCCTGGATATGTCCAGCTTGTTTGATAAGCCTTTTTTTTTTATAGCGCTGTTATGAAGACCCTGCCCTTCAGGGACTTTTTGTTTTGTTCACACTGAACAAGACAACGGCAGGACAACACTGCTCAGGTGTGTGATTTTAAATAGCGAGTCAGGGTTCCACTAGTGAAAGAGGTGTGACACACAGCAGCGTCAGGGTCTAGTGTGACGTCTTAACATATGTGTCAAGCAGCGCTTTGTGTAAAGAATGGATTAACATAACAAAAAAAACAACTTACCTTCCCCAACCTGATGATTGATCTCCTAAGGATAAGAGGAAGGAGCTCCCAATCCTCCTACTCTCTCTCCAATTTAAAGACATTTCCATTTTGCCTTTACACTGCTTGAAAAGGCTGTGTAAAAGGGGCTACAGCATCCCCCTCTAGTGGTCTGTGGAAACCTGACCATAACAGCTTTCCCCACCTACAAGGATGACCAGAACCACATCTATGCTGTCCAAATAGAATTCCATAATTCAGTTATCAATGGTGGAAAAAGGTGTCTTAAAACAAAAGAAAATACAGGAAACACCCCTGACTGCCTAAGATAAAACACCAGAACAAGAAAAGGGATTCAAACTAGGGCTGGATATTCAAAAAGAACTGACACATTGATATGTTTTTTTCTCTGATTTATATGAAAAACACTGTACATGCAGTGTGTTATTGATGTTCAGATACACAGCTAATCATAAGTTTCATCATTTTGGGTACTTTAAAAGTCTATCCTCCTCTAACGAAACAAATCCCTCGTATTTATATCACAGATGGTTCATCTCCACTTTCAGCTCCATGTGTGTGATTTTCAGACATAGACTAGTGGGAAGAGAACAGCAGGAGAGGTTTTTGAGAAAAACAACCTCTTTTTCTAAAGATTCTTCTAATGGTCTTGTGTGTCGAAGTCCTGTCTTATTTACATGCAATCTACCATTTCTAACGATGTTAAAATATATGCATAATCTTGGCGGTGGGAAACAGACTTAAATGAAAAGACTTTTCTTGTAGATCAGTCATGGAACATAAAAAGCTTCTGGGTTTCCCTTTTGTATAAAGCAGCAAGATAATTGTAACATGACTTAATTGGCTCATATGACTGCTTGTCCTGCAGTAGGACTGTTGGATGTGGGAACATCACAATGTCACTGCTGAAACAATCTATTTTGCAGCTCTATTTCTTACCCCTACAACTATCTGGTCTGTTGTTGTTGTTTTTCTTTTAGATGATTATATACAGTATTTACAAAATAGTTCAATCTCACATCACTGTGATGGAAACCATTCTATCCAAACAACACAGTCAGGTTCAGCACACAAAGACATGGTCAGGTTTGGAGCCAAGGAGGAGAGGAATAAACGAGGCATCTGTAGGTGTTATTTTGAATTAGGCACCATCAGTCACTCATCCCATCAACAGCAACCACCTCCACCCTCATAGAAGAGGGAAAACACAGAACATTAAGTTACCACTATTAAATACAAAGGATTCATACTCGGAGTCATAACACCAGGAACCATCTTAGGTCTTGCAATGCTGTTTGAGGGTCTTTCTGTCCTCTTTTAAAGTAGGTTCTCTCCCACAACAAGAGGAACAATGAGTGGCCAAAGTCTGCATTTATTGGTTGAACACATGAGTCATTTTTACAGCAGGAATCCTGTCTGCTGCTTTTGGCTGTGGTTCAGTTAAATCTGATGCACATCTGAATGATACAGGACTGTATATTCGGTGGTGTGGCTGGTTTAATAGCGATGCCTCTGATATAGCCTATCCCGCCTTACCTCATCTCCCACACCCATTCCTCCTTGCACTGTGTTTTGCCTGAAGAGCATGACTTGTTCGTCATTTGCTGTCAGCTGCATGGCCAGTAATATGAACTCATTGTGAAAATTCACTTGACATTATGGCACAGTAGTGATCTATGTGTTTGTTGCACATAGTGTACTCTCTTAGCTGTAATACATTTGATTATGGTCTCTTAAACTTAACATCTGATCTCATTTCTTTGTGTCCTGCAGTTTTTATGCTGCATGGGGAATGAAAACAAGATTTGAGTTTTACATCTACTAAAATGTTTAGTCTGAAAATTAAATAAAAGGCAGATGTTTATTAACATGAACACACAAACAAAGGAAGAGCCATTGGGAGCAATTTGGGGTTCAGTATCTGCAGGGCTGAGCATTGAACTTCCAACCTTCTGAAATAACTGCAGAACGCAAAGGTTAAACTGTTTCCAGTGTTTCCTTGCTGTCTGGTACAGTCTGCTTACATTTATGAGTATTTTTTATTCATATTCAACACAATTTTTTAGCTTTTTTAGCTTATTAGGTTTTTTTCTTTTTGGCATTTTGTAACATATTCAAAATCTTGTACACAATAATGATACTATGTGATGGTAAGTATAGTGCAAAATGCCGTAAAGTACAACTTTGTTAGAGTTTACTTTTATGTTTTGTTTAATTATCGTTATTATTTTTCTTAGTTTAAAGTTGTGTCCACACACTGATCATGAACTGTATGTTCATGTATAGAACATGAGAACATGAAAAATTGGCAGTAGACCAAGACGATTATAAATGTGATGTTATTCTTGGCAGTCCGATTTTTCATTTCTAAACAAATTGCCTTTTTTGAAGGGGTGCTCAGGAGATTTCTATAAAGTCTTGGGCATGTTTTATGAAAATAATGTTCAATAGCAAAGCAGTAGGGGCAGAGTCATTGTGGCTTTCACTCCAGAGTTGGGGTCAGGCTCCAGAATCTCTGGATAATCCACCTAAAAAGTGTCTTTTAAAAAAAAAAAAAAAACTTATGTTCATGACAAAGGATTTTTGCTTTGCAATCTCCAACCTCAAGCTGACATGAGTAAACCTGTTGAGTTTCTAGAGCCACACAAGTTACTACACAGCTGTCTGCACAGGCTGACTAGTTGGCCCTGTGACTACTATGTAAATCTAGTGCAGTGCCCCTTTAAATGAAGGACTTTTAAGTCTCCTGTGCCTTGGCTGCTTTTTGGGTCTCAGTGACCATGACGAGGCGAGGGTGTGACTATTAGAACTGAACATAAAGCACTGAAGTCAGTGATGAATGATGTAGAAGGCTGAACCCTCTCATCTTCCCTCTGATTCGTTTTTCATGTTTCCAGTAGATGTCAAGCTGTCCAAGAGGAGGCAGCCATTTGTGCCGTACGCTCTGCGCAACCACACAGGATGTACCATGTGGTTCGCCACTCTGACTACGACCCCTACAAGGTAGGTACCACCATAACTATAACTGTGTATGGTAACACAACTACATGTACTACAACCTGGAGATGCAACATTTTGGTAGATTCAGAGGATTGATAGGGTCCTATTTAAATAATATATAGTGCTAAAAAAAGTGCATGGCAGAAGTGCGTTAAAGGCGAGTCTAACTCCCTTTTGCTTGTTAAACATCACACAGTCTGGGTGCAACATAAGGCACAAGATGCAAAGGGGTTATATTTAGTCCTTTAATTATTCATAGATGTGTTGTGGGAGTAACACAAATTACAACTGGCAGAGTGTCGCTGCCACCAGCAATGAAACTCTGAGCTGTGCACCACTATGCACTGGGCAAAAGGTGGAGCCCCCTTTAATCTTACACGCAAGCACACAAGCTGAATTTGCTGCCATCTAATGCCTTACGCCCCCAAAAAACACTAGATGGCAGCACAATACAATGGAACAGATGACATGAATTAAGGTTCCACTATAGATTCTATAGTATTAATTATTTGGAAGAGTAAACCTTGTCTCTACATTTGATGACAATCCTGGCCAACATAACAGATGTGCATCAAATGTGCTGACATGAAAAATGTCCTTGTGAGCTCAGAGCAAATGTGTGTCATCTTGTCACCTTATGTCGGACTGATGTGCATCAAGTGTGGTATCTGGAGCACAGGTGGTTCTTGCATAGAAACTTTGCTATCATTCGAAGGGTTTATTTTACAGGTAATTTGTTGTGACAGTCCCGGATGACAAACTGTAAATGATAGTCAAAACTTTGGGGACATTTAAACAATAATATCCTGATGTTATTGGGAAAAGGTGTCACATCACTACATATTATTGGGTCTGCTTCAAATTTTGCATTTGTCATTGTATATGTTTAGTGTAGATTATTGAATTAATGCTGCTGCTCCTCATGTAAAGTTGGCTTGGCTGTCTGTTGGTCCTGAGCAAGATAGATGGAGTTCATCTCTCGCCAAAACAAACAAAACATACTTTTCAAATGCACGACAATTCTCACATTATGCTTTGCAATTACAGAACGTCACGAATAAACTGATACATTTTGTTTCACTTTTATTTCACATGAATGTTTAACTTTAGAGAAGTGAAGGGTTCAACTTCAGTGTCTCCAGAGCTAATCACATGTTCCCCACAGGGTGGCGCTGTCCCACAGCAGTAGTGCAGACTCGATCTCAGACGTCCATGGTCCAGGAACTGATGACACTCACAATGTCAGCCAGTGGAGAGAGGTGCTCCCTGGGGAGGAGATTCCCTTTGAGTTTGAAGCCCGTGAGAAACTTCGCCACCGGTACAGCTCTGACTCCGTCACACTGAATACGAGTTTGTTTATGGAACATTTTCAATTTTCATGTACATTGTTGTGACCAGTGACAATATTTAATCCAGACCAAACAGTCCTACCCTGGAAGCCTGCCATCAGTGATGGAGTCTTTAGCCAACACAGCGGTGTGTTCGTCTGTGGAACCTTTAAAAGTGGTCCAATATAAATGATGAAGTGCTGAACTGCGTCTCTCCACAGATGCATTTGTTAGATTGTAATAATGTGGCACTGGTTCCTTGCTGCCTCCTCCTCTGTAGACACACACATGAGCTGAAGCTACACCAGCTGCTGGTTCGGGTGTGTGGATGGGAGCAAGTCAAGCCGGTGTCTGTGGACAAAGTGGGTGTTTTCTTCCGTTACGCAGCTGCGGACAGAAACAACTCTTCCAACACTGTGAGGACTTTTCAACACCTCAAAAACACAAGTCATCATTACAGTGTTAAGAGCTGCTAACAAACTGTCTTAGCTTTTGATGTTAAAACTTTCTCTTAGTACTATTATAGTCTCTGTCACCATCACAGCTACTTAGGATTAGTTATCTCGGTTATATATCCCAATTGTTTACATTTAAGGGTTGTGCATATTATGAAGAATGTATGTATGTATTTTATATTTTCTTTTAATCATATTTATTGAAGTGATTGTATTCTCAGTCCCTGTTTCTTCTCTAACTGCTGAGCTGCTGTAACAAGTGAAGTTCCCTGATGTGAAATCACCAGATGTCCTCATCTTAATGTTTTCTACTTTACTCTTCCACAGGTTGGCAGTCCTATTAGCAGAACCAACATCATCCACCCACATGTTTATGTAAGTAAGAGTAATAGAAGTTAGCAATTAGCCACAGTAGCCGCTGTAGTGCTTTAATGTGATGTATTATACACTGGGAAGCAGAATAGTTACATGGAAATTAGTATGGAAGTATATAAAATAATTGTTTTTCTATTCAATCAATTGTATTTATTCAACCCAATGTCACAAACCACAGTTTGTCTCAGGGGGCTTTACAATCTGTCCTCAAACCCTCGACTCAGACAAGTGAAGAGTCGTTTTCAAATTGTTCTTAAACAAGAACCAGTATAATAGAGCAGAAGGAAATATGTGTTACACTAATTCCATACATACAACAGATTCATCACAGTCTACAATGATTTTACCGTTTCTACAGTTCCTAATAGTGTTTCAATGAAACCTCAGATTTCCTGTCATATTAAATGCCTCCTCATTATTGATTATCTGCTGATTATTTTTCTGCTTGGCTTATTTTTCAGCCAAGATAACATTTCTATTTTGTTTCGCAAGAGAATTAAAAGTTGTCTAGAGACACATTGTAGACTCATCTGGAGTAAAGGGAGGCCTATATATGTAGTCAGTAGTAACATGTTTGTTATCATGAAAAGACATTCAGAATTAATTGGCTCTACATTAGAGATGATACACTCAGCGACAACATTTTATTATGACATGAGTCAAACAAATCAAATGATCACAATTTAGAGGCTGGAACTCATGGATGTTTTCTTAAGCCTTTATTTAACCAGGTATTTCCCACTGAGATCAGAGAGACAAGGGACACCTGGCCAAGAACAGCAGCAACACAAAGTTTAAAATAACACAAATCAAAATACAATAACAAAATCATAAAAATAAACAAACATGTACACACTGACAGCCTGGATTCAATGGATTTCACCAAAGTCTTAAACTCATTAAGGGTCGCCAAACTTGAAGTCTAAGATCAGCCTGCAAATTTTTCCAAGAAGCAGGCGCAAAATACCTGAAAGCCTTCTTTCCAAGTTCCGTTCGGACTTTGGGACCATTGAAATGTAAAAAGTCCTGAGAATGGACATTGTGATTTACAGATTTCTAGGTTAAAAGGGAGGATGAATAAGAAGGTAATTTGCTGATAATGGCCTTGTAGATAAAAACATACCAGTGACTAAGGCGGCTTGTACATAAAGCAAGCCAATTCACACATGAGTATAAAACACAGTGGTGAGTAAGATAGCCACAATAATAAATGTGGTTTATGGGATGGGTGGAAGATGAAGTTGGTTTCGGTTTACACAGATGAAGCTGATGTCAGCGTTGGCATTTACATCGGGGTCATTACCAAATTCTGTGTACCACCCACACACTTCCGTCAGCTGATCACATGGTCCCGTACTGCCAGACATTTATTCACCCCATTGTAAAGTTACCAAGCTTTTATTTAGAGAAAAGGGGGCAAAAAGAACAGAACAATTAAAGGAGATATGTGGTTAGAATAGCATTTCTTTTGTCAAAAACTGGAGGTTTCACAGTATTAGATGGTGTGTATGGAGGCAATAGACTGTTGGAAATATGGAGGCTATTACCTGCCATTCAAATTCAAGTGGCTACAAGTGATGACAGTGACCTAAAACATGTCTGCTTCATGCAGCGTAAAAGGTGAGCATCAAGCAACATCTTCAGGTGCTGCTTTGAGAACCAGACCAAAGATATCATGTGCACCCCTGATTATAGCAGATGCATTAAGACTACATGTACGTGGAGGAAGTGTTGACTTTAAACTTTTCAACCTTTGACCCTTCAGTTCTCGGCCCTTCCTCCAGTCAGAGTGGTGTTTTCCATCACAATGGAGGGTAGTGCCAGGAAGGTCATTACTGTCCGATCTGCCCTCATGGTGAAGAACCGGCTGGACATTCCGATGGAGGTCAGACTCGACAGCCCATCTGCTCCTGACAGTAAGACACTACTCCCCATTTTTCCTTTCTGTTCCATTTAATTAAAATAATTATTTATTTGTTATTATGCTATTAAAACCTGTGCAACAATGTTATCTGATAGACCATTTGGATTTCATTTTATTTTAATACTTTATTGAATTTAGATTGATTTATCTCTTCTGATTTATTTTTTAATGTTGTTCAACATGTTTTAGCTCATTTAGAGTTATTCGGTTATTGTATTTTAGTTGATTCAATTTCATTTTCATATTGAATTTTATTTTATTTTTACCTCTGTCAAGGATATTATGTGTTCCCTGGCATCTGTTTATTATTTGCTTGTTCATTTTTTTGTCTGTCTCTTAGCAGGATTACACAAAAACTGCTTGGTGGATTTTAATGGAACTTGGTGGGAGGTGTATCTGGATAAATGGGCAAATCAAACTTTTTTTGTGTCTTTAACATTACGATATCTGGCTTTTTTCACCATTTTCATCTATTACACATAAACTACCTGGAGGATTGCCTGAAGGTGGGTGGTAAGGTGGATCATGTGCCAAAATAAAGAGTCAACAAATATAGGAACTGATGTGGATAAAGGGCCGGATCTATGAATGCTTTTTTTAAACATCTTTTAGCTGAGTCAATCTGAGTCAAGCCTGGCCACCATGTGTGTAGAAAAGCTTCATACTTGTTCCCAGTCAGTTTAGGCCTCAGCCTATTGAGGTGGTTTCCTTATCAACCTGTATCTCCTCTCTCCTCTCTCCTCCCAGGCTTCCACCAGTTAATGGGTTAGGTTGCATTCAGATCAAATCAAAAACACCAGTTCTCCTGTTTCCTTTGAGTTTTTTTTGGTCTGTGGTGCTGCAAACCACAGGGGTCATCAAAATTTTTTTAAAAAAAAAAGCAGTGGCCCTGTGCCTGAAAAATTACGATTTACAAACTTTTGGAGGAACACAACCTGACATCCAGCTGCAGTGTCAAATCACTTAACCAGTGATCAGACTGGCTGGTCAACAGCCATTTACAACATGCTCTGACTTCTATTATGTTGTTTAGTGCATCAAACAACATCGTACTGCCAGAGGACTGCACCAGCATTGGAGGAGAAATACTCTGCACTCTTGTGGTGGATGGAGAAATTCTCATCCAGGGGAGTTTTACCGACCAAATGATGCTACTCTCAGAATTGTCTCCATCCCGCATTGCCACACAATCCTGTATCAATCACAGGATGACTTATTTGGTCTGAATGCAACCTTAGAATTCTGTTTTTATGTTTTTCTCCATCAGGTGTTTCACAAAATCATTCACACACTGCGGTCATTCCTGATCGAGCTAACTAAAATTATTATGTGTAAAGATATTTTAACCAAAGCAGCATTAATTATTAATATACTGAGCAACATTTAAAACACATATTTTATAGGATTTCATGCAATCCTGTTCATATTAAATATGAACAGGAAATTATGGTTCATGTAAGTTTTGCAGAAGTTGTGACATCATCAGTTGTTTGAGTAGGACATTAATTAGACCTGGGATTTTATATCCTTGGCCAGGTGTTTTCAAACTAGACCACAGACCCACATTTGAGCCCAGTCTCCTCCATACAATCTTTGTTTTCAGATGTTTTATTACATGTATTATTACAGGAAGCATATGAGACCCATAGATCCTGTCATTGGGTTAGCTATGTATGGTATATTGATAAAAATAAATGATTTCTCTTTTTGCGAGGGACCCCTGGACTCCACTTTGAAAACCACTGGTGTAATGGTTAAGTTTCTATCTATGGAAGATCTTAGTTCAGTACTGGCTTAACATCCATGTTGCATCATTATACTGAAGCCAGCTGTGTCTCTGTGTTTACAGAACCAGTTGTGTTGCCTCCTATCCTGCCTGGCCAGGCCTTGGCAGTCCCCCTCCACCTGACATCCTGGCGGCTGCAGGCTCGGCCCAAAGGCCTGGGCTTATTCTTCTGTAAGGTTCCCATCCACTGGACCAGCGTGGAGCGTCCTGGAGAGATCAACAGCAGTAAGAGGGAGTGTCACTCAGCAGACTTTGATGACAACCTCAAGCACAACTTCAGGTAGATACAAACAGACATCTTTTTTTTCTTGGTTCTTGTTCCCCTCACTTCTCAGACCACTCCCCTCTCTCTCTGCATCTTGCAGGTTTTGTGTCGTCATAAAGAAGGAGAACTACCCAGAGCAGCAGCCTGCAAAAAGGGTTTCCAGCAGTTCTAAGCAGATCTACCGACAGCCAGGTCACACCATCTACCTGCTTCCCACCATGGTGCTGGCCAACCTTCTGCCCTGCGACCTCAACTACTACATTAAAGGCTCATCCATCAAAGGCTCACTGAAGCCGGGGAAAGAGGCCGTGCTTCACGCTGCTGACACCTCACAGAACATGGAGCTCGGTCAGAACTGTTCCTGGGTGCTGTTTATATCCTAAACATTTTCCTTGTTCTTTCTCCTGATCTTCATCATTCATATCCTTCAGGAGTGCTGCTGGAAAACTTCCCTGTGTGCAAAGAGCTGCTTATCCCCCCTGGGACTCAGAACTATGTGGTCCGCATGAGGCTGTATGACACCAACAAACATCTGCTTTGCCTCACCATCCGAATCATCCTACGGGCACAGGGGGCATTGAAGATCCTGATTTCTGCCCCCTACTGGCTTATCAACAAGACTGGTAACGTTTTCTTTGTTTTTTTTTAAAGCAATAGTAGTGCAGATTTCATGAAAAAACAAACAAATAATCCAGTCAGTCCATTATGTCATGTGCCTCCCTCAGGTCTGCCATTAATTTTCCGTCAGGACAATGGTAAATCTGATGCAGCAGGTCAGTTTGAGGAACATGAGTTAGCCCGAAGCCTCAGTCCATTACTCTTCTGCTACACTGACAAGGAGCAGCCTGCTATGTAAGTGTGGCTCAAAAGTCCCTCTGTTCCTCCCTCTAGTCATTTCTACCTGCTTCTGGACTATATATAACATCTTAAACAGAGACCAGTGGTCTATTCAACCATTTTACTCCTGGTGTTTTTATTCATACATCCTCACGTTAGATTTTTTTTCACCATCTATCTTGATCTCAGGTGTACTATGCGGATTGGGAAAGGGATCCATCCAGATGGAGTCCCAGGCTGGTGCCAGGGCTTCTCCCTGGATGGAGGGAGTGGAGTCAGAGCAGTGAAGGTTATCCAGCACGGGAACAGACCTGGACTCATCTACAATATAGGCAAGTCATGACATTCAAAATCATGTCAAATGCATAGCGCTAACCCAACTAGTGAGCAGGGTCGATCCAGAATTCAACAAGATTTAAAACTTTTACAGTTGCCATGGAAATCAATCTCCAATTCACTATTTGAAGATATGTTGCATTGCCTGCACCAAACTTATGGCAAAATACTGATGAAGAGTGAGAAATTGAGCTTTTCCAACCTGCACAGATAAAAAAACAAGCACATGTGCATGAAACAAAAGCACAACACACCAATGTAGGCTCTCAAATGCAGTGTGGAGATGTGTGGGTTAAATCCAAGTTCATCCGAATATATATGTAGCCTACCCTTTTAATTACATTAAAGCCTAATCTGAATTCCAATGACTACCCTATCTTAGTAAGTTTCATGAAAATATATCCAAGGTTTTATGTCTAAGTAATGTAAATGCAGAAAAAAGCCTTATCTCGTAATGTTAAAGGAAGTGTATTCATGGATCTCCTCTTTATCCTTCCTCTTAGTTTCATGTTAATCTGTCAGTTGTTAAAAAATGGTCAACAAAGCTGTGACCTGCAACGTTGAACAAAGTGAAACAAAATCCTGTGTTAGAGTGGATGTTTATTTTTTACCCTGTCACCGTGAGTAAGACTGAATCTAATTATGTGCACTAACAGAAAGTCTGTATTTAGATGATACAGAGAGGAGTACTGAGTGAGTGACTGTATCAAAAGCTTTACGCAGGTCAAGAAATACTCCACCCTTCATCAAGGCTGGTCTTCTTGACTTGAGTAGAATGATTTGCTCTAAACTCAAACTGCACAGGATGAAGTAGTTTTTTTTTGTTTGTTGTTTTTTTTAGAATATCAGAGCTAACTCTCTTTGTCGCTATTGTTACATTATCAGTTAAATTGTTTGTCAGGCATTTATTGTTCATTGTCTGATCAACACAGGCATCAGTGTACGGAAAGGAAAAGGACGCTACAGAGACACCCACATAGTGACCTTTGCCCCACGCTACCTCCTGGACAACCGCTCTACACACAAACTGGCCTTTGCTCAAAGAGAGTTTGCAAGAGGAAAGGTAAGAAATATCAGAAATCAATTGTTCACGAGCTGTTCAGATAGCCGAGTGGCCAAGACACGTACTTTATGAAGGAATCACAGCATCTCGACTTCAGATCTGGATGTAGATGAAACTGCAGCGGCTCTAAAGGACTGTTTGAGTACCCAGACTGGTTACATGCTCAGAGATGCTTCCAACCAGAAGAATCATCAATCTTGAGGAATATACATCATCAGTAGTACATCAGTAGCATCATGCGTTGATGATGTAGTGATCACAAAGAGAATAAAACCATTCCCCAACCAGGAAGTCTGGATGAAAGGAGAAGTTGATGGTTCTATCCAGAGCAGAGCCTCTGTTACCCAGTTATTACCATGTCTTTAACTGCAGATATATGTTAAAAGTCCAACATATTCAAATCTTTCCAGTCATTCAATGCAGTCAATAAATCATACCAAACATTAGCAGAGTGGGGAGGACCAACTGGAGTGGAGGCAGAGTCGCCGCTCAGTTAAGCTCTGGAGAGGACTGTCCAGGACAGAGATGGGGCTTCTGAGGGAATAAACAACCAGATTCTGCTCTGACCCAGAGCTGCTACCAGTGGGAAGAGAGCTGAAACATTAGCTTCAACAGTTCGGACTAAAATGTGGACTAATCTTCACTCCCGTTTGTCAACCTCTCTGCAGCAGTTTGCCACGTACTTTAATTTGTCTTTTTTGTCATTGTTGACTGCTGACTGGAGGAGAAATGTATTTTACTTTATGAACACGATGAGACCAGAAGGCGGCGCAGTGGGTGGCACTGTTGCCTCACAGCAAGAAGGTCCTTGGTTTAAATCCACCTGCAGACCTGGGACTTTTCTGTGTGGAGTTTACATGTTCTCCCCATGTCTGTGTGGGTTCCCTCCGGGTTCTCTGGCTTCCTCCCACCATCAAAAACATGCAGCATGCAGTCTATGTTGTATTTATTCATATATATATATGAGAACATTAAATACTATTCAACCAAAGTCATTAATTAATGCATTTGTTCCAGGGTACGGCCAACCCAGAGGGTTACATCTCCACCCTGCCGGGCTCCAGCGTTGTCTTCCACTGGCCCCGTAACGACTACGACCAGCTGCTGTGTGTGCGCCTCATGGACACCAACAACTGCACCTGGTCAGGAGGCTTTGAGGTCAACAAACCAAAGTCCTTTCACGTCAACATGAGGTGAGTTACAACATATTTTATTTATTTTACCCTTGTTTAACACATACCACCCATCTAAAAACCGCTGCAGACCAAGTGCACCCCACCACACCACAAAACACCTCTAGAAATGGCTCAAGGAACATGACAAAGGGCTTAAATGGCCTACCTGGCCCCCAAATTACCCAGATCTCAGTCTGATTGAACTTCCAATGGATCCGCCACAACTATTTTGATCCATGGAGGCCCCACCTTTAACCAGCAGGACCCAAATCAAGTCTGCCTTACACCATAATTTAGTCTAAGCTCTACTCTACATAGTGGTATCACATAGATACGCCCCCAAACCTTCCACCATGGTTTCCTTCTAGTACTTGACATATCTCACAAATCATCTCCCATTCTCTAAACCCAACACACACACAGAGTACATTAACAGTTAGACTGCATAGATAGCAGTCAGTATAAATCATTCAGTGAACTTTATTGTCTGTCTAATTCTTATAGTTGTTTGGTATTTAAGTTTCCTTTGATCCTATTGGTACAAACCTGATTCCATAGAAATGACTCCAACACATACATTAATGGAATAATAACCAATTTAACCAACTAGTATATCTGGTGCCGACTAGCAATGAAAGCCTAATCGTCCACATCCCTTCTTGCTAATAATTTATTTGAATACTTGAAGCATTGTGTAAAGAACATAGATAACATAGAAAGACTAACTTCTCGAGTGCATCAGTTCTGTGCAGACATGTTCATGATTCTTAACTCTGAATCGATTATATTCAGGAATTTGGCCAGCTGTCTTCTCTGCGGAGAAAAACAATATTTTCTCCTTCACTTAATCATATTTTGATTAGTGCAGGAGAGGAGGGGCTTATTCACAGATGGATTGATTGTCAGTATGAGGGAGAGCAGGTCAAGGTGGATCTGAGCAGATCGATCTCTCTCTCTCTCTCTCTCTCTCTGTCTCTCTCTCTCTCTCTCTCTCTCTCTCTCTCTCTCAACCCAACCAGTCACCTCACCACTGTCGCCAAGTGTTTGCACAGGGGGGATTGTCTCTGCAGAATAAAGAGCACAGTCTACAGCTGCTCTTTTGGAAAGTGCCTTGAGAGAACTTTTGTTGTGATTTGGTGCTATGTAAATTTAAAAAAAATCACTTGATCTGAATCAATATTTTGTGTCCATTCTACAGTTAAATCAAATTTTTATAGTCAATATTGATATTGTGGCAGGCTGTCGCAATTAAATCCATGTATCATATGTTGTGCTGCAGACACTGTTCTGGGCATTTTTTTCCAAAACAAATTGAAGGTAACATGTGACTGGATTTTTTATCAGGTTTTAAACTGATCTTTGTCTGAACAGGGACACACTGGGGAACTGTTTCTTCCTGCGGACAGAGGTCACCCTAAAAGGAGCCACCTACCAGATCTCCTTCACTGACACCGACCAGCTTCCTCCACCTTTCCGCATTGACAACATCTCTGAGGTTAGACACTGTTAGGAGTTCTTACTAAGGGATGGACATAATTACTCGAGAAATAAGAGATCTATACCAAGAACACTGAGCGGACCACCGTTAGTGGTGGTGGTGGTGTATTTAAGGTGCATCCAGCTCCCTTCTGCTAGTTTAAACGGAGCACAGTCTGGGTGCAAAATAGGATGTAAGACGTAAAGGGGCTGAGGCACTGATAGAGGCGAGTCTCATCTTCTGTTTGGTGACCTGCTGCTCCGGGCTCCAGTAGTCCACTGATAGTCGCCGTGAAAAGTCCATACGAGTGCGAGTCTCTACATTTATTTGCAGCTTACATGGTGTGAGTCCTGGCCATGAAAATGACAGCTTTAGTCAGAAATAGCCTGAGACATTATGAGGGCATTCTGGTATAAATGAGTATTAACAAATGTTCTTTTTCATTGCCAACACTGTGGTCTCATTGAACTGAGTGCGGGGTTGTGTTTTTCTAATGCCGGACTAAAATTTAAGTCCAAATGGAATACATTGAATTGATTCAGTTGTTTGAATACTTTCAGGTGCCCATCCAGTCCTGGCAGCACGGTGTGGCTGACATCCGGCTGCACACTGAGGTGAAGGCCGGCTCTGTGCTGGACTATGCCTGTGATGAGCCCACACTCCCCCCCTACCTCACACTGACTGTGAAGGGAGCTGGATCCTCAGAGGTCACAGCGGACATGAACTTCTTCAGAGAATACAACAAGCTCTACTACGAGAACTTCATTTACATAGCAGCCACACACACTTTCTCACAGTACGGACCAGTGTCATGCCTAACTAGTGATAACATCATTTGATATCATTTAATTTTCTCATATATAAAAGTTGGTGTCATAAATGTAAGCCTATCTTTTTGGTGATGTAGGAATGTTGAGAGGAGACCTGTTGGGAAGAAGCGTCTGGTGAGCTGTGCTGAACTGGTTCTCGACGTGGACACCAAGACTCAAAGGGTCATCCTGAAAAAGAAGGTACTGTTTTTACACTGTTTGAAGTAGAGTCATTGTCTTCAGAGTCTCGACAATGGAGAAAATACTTCATTTAGCAGGGGAAATCTGCATGATTCCAGAGGCGGTCTGTGCATCAGAGTGTACACACATTTTAAAGCCACCCATGTAGGTGTATTATCTGAATAATATGCCTTTTAGATACCAGGAAAAATACTGTACAATAGACTTTAAACCAGTCTTTGGTTCGTCAGTCACTTTCTGCTGCACCGGCTTGACTCTACTTGCCTTTTTTTGCGTTTCCATTTGGTAAAAAATACCTGGTACGACTTTTTTCCTTACTTTTTTTAGTTGTGGTTCCAAACAAGCTGAGCAGGTACTAAAAGGTCACGTTAAACATTACAGACCACTGATTGGTCAAAGTGTCCTGCACAGCATAAATCAATGGCCGCCACACTCAAACAGCAAAGCTACTTTAGCGACAGTAACTTTTTTTATTACAGTGCAGACGATCCCGCAATTGAAAAAGACCGGCAGAAAAGTACCCAATACCAAGGCAAGTCGACTAGAGCCGGAACTACGCAGTGGAAATGCGGCTAAAATGTGCAGTGGGCGTGCAAATAACTACCTTATTCAGACACTAGCAATGACACTTACTATGTCACGGCAGCCAGAAGCTAGAGCCCCAATAATGAAAGGGTCTAACATGTTCTCTGATTCTTGTGCAGGAACCAGGGAAGCGCTCCCAGCTGTGGAGGATGACTGGGTCCGGCATGCTGTGTCATGAAGGCTCATCTCCTCCGCAGAGCAAGCCAGCCCAGCCACGCCCACTCGACTCCTCGTTGGTATTGGATATTGCCGGGCTTGCAGCCGTTAGTGACAACAGGTTTGTTCTGTCTTTAACAGCTTAACACACAGGAAGCTTCCCTAAGGAGTCACTTCCAATCATTTATGGTCACTTGGCCAGAGAGTAGAACTAAGACGTAAGATGTGTCTCTCTCTCCTTCCAAGTTTTGAGCCGTTGATGCTGAGGAGGCCAGACTCACGCCGCAGCACCACCCAGACGTGGTACTTCAGCTCAGGCATGCTGACCTGTGGCCTTCCCCGGCTGGTGGTACAGGTGGGTACGCCTAGCTTTATTGAGTTCAGAGTCACATTTTAGTATTGGAGCAGTTTATAGTCACATATGTTCTGCTACAGTTTTTTTTTTTTTACCTTCACTGAAATTTTCCTCAGTTTTATTTTTCATTTCTGACATACATATATTCCATTCAGGTGAAGGGTGGGGTGTCAGGCCTGTATGATGGAGCAGAGGTGGTGCTGGGACCAGACTCTGGGCTGCAGGAGCCTGGCCCCGAGCAGCAGTTCATCAACCAGAAAATGAGACCTGGTTCTGGGGTGCTGTCTGTCCAGGTGCTTCCTGATGGACCCACACGTGTCCTCCAGGTTAGAAAAGCCCAGTAAAACTCATAAAGGGGTAATAATATATCAAAACTACTAGCAGAGCTGCTCTTTAAGGTGTATTGTCTTGGCAATTCTAAATCTCCATAGACAAAATATTTCATCTAAGCTGGCCTTTTCTCATCTTCCCTCAATCCTCACCTCCATACTGACACCAACGGTTTAGCATATTTAGTCCTTAGCGTCAGGTCTTTATCACTACATACAGCTGAGTTAGAATATTAAATTAAGATTAAATGTGTACCATCACAGATGGAGTGATTGCATATGTGTACTTTATATAAACACCACTTTGATTGCACTCCTTATGTTTGTTCTTTCTCTGCTATGAGATGCTTGTGTCTGCACACTGTAAATCAGTAACAGATCCTCTTTCAGATATAATGGCAGACACATTACAGTGATGGCGGACCTTAACACTCCTGCTCACAGATGTCGGTTTGTTTGTAGATCAGTGACTTCAATCAGAGGAGAATCATCCAGAGTTCACCCAGTACAGAACAAGACAGAGGCAAAGAGAACGTGAAGAAGACGGAGACTGAGCAGGAGCTGGAGGTATGAGTGACTGAAATCATTCATGGAAGCATTTTACATGTACAGTGATTTGTCAGTGACATTCACAACCTGGACAAAGAAGACATAATTACAGTTTGACATCTTTCCATTTATTCATGAATTCCTACTTGTTCCTTTTTCTTAATATATTATTAAAAATGTATATGTTTGAATGATCTAAAGTTAATGGCACAAGTGCATTCAGGGCGTGTCTAACTCCTTTTTGCTAGTTAAACAATGCTTAATCTGAACACAAGTCAGAGCATCATCTCCCTTTCCCTCCTGCACCTGGCACAGTGCGTTTTAAACAGTGCTACTTGTCATGCTAAGGTACAGGTATGTGTTCCTTAGCTTCTCCCAAACGTCTGTCTTATCAACAACCAAGTAAAGTAGCTGTCCTCCTGAGCCACTGGTAGAGGTGTAGTGAAATGTACATGTGGGTGCAGTTTGACAGATCTTCAAAAGTTACTGAACTAGATCCTGAAGAAAAATTAGTGACACGTTTTTGTTTTTCTTGTATGACTATCAAACTAGTAAAGATACTAATGTGATTCTAGATTCTAGGGGCAGGTTTTCATAATGAAGGAGGGTCACACTATCATGGGACTGTTATTTTTAGGTGCAATAACATAATAGGGAAGCTGAGCTGCCTTGGCAGAGGTTTTGCACTGTAAGTGCTGTCTAGTTCCACAATATTTTTTGTTTGTTCATGTGCCATTATCGTAAACCTTTTCTGCTGTCTTCAGGTTTTGGTGAACTTGGAGGAAGGTCTGGGTGTCTCTCTCGTCAACAAGGTTCCTGAGGAGCTTGTGTTCATTACACTGTCTGGTATATATGTCCACTTCATCCGCACTGCTGCCAACGAAGTGTTGGAGCTTAGCATTCAGAACATCCAGGTGAGCAGCGATGAGAACATGCAGTATTCCAGTCCCAGTTGATATCATGTTTGTATACCACCGAGGTTCTTCACATGATAACAAAACTATAAAGCAGACAGAAAGAAACGTACAGACAAACATACTGTGTTTCTTTGAAAGGCGGCTTCAGTGATGAACTTCATGAAGTTGGAGGACAGAGAAATGACAAGGCATTTGTTGTCAGCATAGCTGCGTGTGGTGAATGAGGCCAAAGGGAAGGCGTCTGGTCAAAAAGGGGTCTAATGTTGAGCTTTCATGGGACCCCACACAGTATGTCCTCTGTTGGATTAAAAGTCACTGAGTAGTAATAGTATTCAAACCAGAACAGGGTCATAAAGACCCCTGTTCATCAGCACATCCACCACAGTCCCAATCAGCAGGAAACTGAAAACTCCGGGTTTATAATGTCTTTGTACTAATTATCATCCAGATCAAATCCTGTTCTAAAAATCAAAGAATTCAAGTCAGCATTATTTTTTAATTTGATCTTCTTGACCAGGAGTCACCGATTAGCCGACTACAAGCCAAATCCGGACCACCAGAGGCTTCTATCCGGACAATGAAGCTTTTTGACAATAATGGGAATAAAGACAGAGAACATGTTTTTATGCCCCACCAAAGGGGGCATGTGGGGTTACCCTTATCTACCCTTATCTATCCATATGTAACAGGGCCTGGTCTATCCACATCTCAAAAGCCACTCGACAGAAATCAATGATATTTCACACTTGCTTTGTCGGGGCCCTAAATGTGTGCATCTTATAGATGATTTCTTCAATTTCCTTATTTTGACGTTTTTGGGCATATTCTAACTTTGCTGATTTCCAAGTTAAGTTGCTCACATTCAGGGTTTTTCTCCAGTATTCAGGGCTTATGTGTCCTTGGACAGAAATATTCTTGTTAACTTTTGCTCAGTTTTTGGATAATACGAGTACAATACACATTATGGCCTTACTGGTTGACATGACATCACACATAAATGACCCCAATTTAAAATTACATGGAAAAAACAGCTCTGTGTGATTTGGTAGCAGCTGTCCTGTCTCTCAGAGGAAGTTGGACATTTTCATAGTGGATCTACAAGAGGACTGAACACATTCTCCAGCAATAAAACACATTCAGGGCCAGAGAGATGTTTCCTCTCATGTTGGGTTCATACAAAAACCACATGGAAACTTCTGCCATCATTTTGACTCCAGCCTTAGAGAGCAGCTCCTTCTTTTCATTCAGGATCCCTTTGTGGTCAGAAATGTCAACACATTTTCACAGGAGGCTAAACTGTGTGCAGATACTGGATCTGTACAGATGGAACTTATTGATCTGCTAGTAGATGTGGCATTGAGAGATCAGTGTGGAGTTTGTGACCCTGCCTACAGACGATACATGAGACCGTTTTCCCTTCCCTTACAAAAGTAGCAGTACCCACCATGTCACTGTTTGTGTCCACATACAGCTGAATCAGCATTCATCAGTGAACATTATTAAAACTAAATACCGCTTCCAAGGATCAATATGCCAACAGGCAAGGCTAACACCAGTTTTTCACAATTCATTTTTCAGGGAGAGACGATTCATGTGAATGAATGAATGCGACTTGTCATATTTGTTTTTTTAAAGAGACATTTGTGCTTCTATCTTAAAAGATTGTAAAGCTCAGTTCAACCTAAAAGCGACTTTATTTAGTTATCTGATGAGGATGTCATGTTTTCAGGGACTAAAAGGAATTTAAACCATACAAATGTGGAGAGAGTTTATTCTGTTGTCTATTTCGTGTTTTTGTTCATTAAAAATATGAATTAATCTGATTTCTTCAGTCTGGCAAAAAAAAAACATGAGCCTGTATTTGTAGCTATCTAACAGTTCAGACATCAGCAGGGGAGGAGGATTGGTTTACTGGACCTCATGCCATTTTAATTAAACACCCCTGAGTAAAGAGTATGTACATTGTGCTGGTTTGATTAGGAATCATGCCATCAATTCATATACACTCTGCTCAATACTAACATACAGCTCTTTTCTAGTAATAATGAGTAGAAGTATCACATCCTGTCAAACTGTGTAGTAAATCCTGTTGTAATGAAGAGTGTTACATGCATACTTGGTCCGTTTTGTTTTGGTAATCAGGTGGACAACCAGCTACTGGGTACCACCCAGCCTGTGATGCTGTGTGTGACTCCCAGCTCCAGTGACAGTAGCATCAACGAAAGTGGCCCAGCCCTGCAGGTCAACTCGGTGAAGGTTCCCAGCAGCCTCATGCTCACTGATCTCTTCAAGGTGAGTGTCACATACTGCAGCACTGCTGTGTTACATTAAATAATGTCACAAGGAGCAGATTGTGGGTTTGAATCCCAGTAGGATCAAGCCTCTGGTAAGGGTTCCCAGGCTTTGACCTCTAATGCTTCAGAAGCCTATCTCGAATAATGAGCGAACACGTCTGCGTCAGGTGGGATCAGCACATTCTGATGCCTCATGCCTCACCATGCTAATGAGAAGCTTTATGGAAAATGATGCAGTAGTTTCTGTGTAAATATGGAGAATGTGGGCAAGTGCCCAAAGACAGTGAAAACAATTCCTGGGTCCGTCCCTTTATCCAGATCTGTACCAAACTTTAATGGATTCTTTCCTGGCCCATGCTCCATCCTTCCACCACGTTTCATAAAGATCCATCCAATAGCTTTTGTGTTATCCCTCTAAAAAGCAAACCAGCCAACCAATGAACAAACTGACAGACACTGCTAGCAGCATATCATGATGACTCTAAACACAGTGCAGTATAATAACGAAGGTAACACACATTAGCCCACAGCAACTAAACTATTTAACTCTGGGGAAGTCTGCCATGTCATGAACCGAGTCCCCCAGTGAATGTTCTTCAGGTCAGATAGTTAACAGTGGATAACAAATGTCTAGCAAACTGTACACCTCTGTACTTGATCCTATTGATGGGACAGAACTGCTCTTGGACCATCTGCCATTCACATCTTCATTTGGACATCCTCTTTCTATTTAGGGAGGGACTTGAGCTGGAGTTATTCTTTATTTGAAAAAAAACAGTCTGGTGTTTGCAGTCATGAGTGGATTCAGCAAGTTTCTTCTGGCCTCAAATGACGGCGGCCCTGCTGCTTTTGTAGCCTGTGATGTTCAAGGTGACACTCACCTTGTTGTTGTTGTCTTGTCTTTCTAAAGTCTCTGCTGTTGTCTTCGCTTTGTCTCATAGATGCCACCGTTTCTTACTCTGGCAGTGTTGTATGCTTCTCATCACCTGACCTTGCTGGTGATAGCCATGGCTGGAGGCATCATGTTTTCAGGTTGCCTGCCATATCACAGGAATGACTCACATGTCTGCTGGGATTAAATAATATTAAATAATTAATAATTTTTAAAGAGGCCAAAGGTCAACTTCCTGTGACATCATAAGGTTCTGCAAAAACACTTTTGTGGTTGTTATTCAACACTGTAGCAGGAGCAGAAGTGGCCATATTTGATCAGATGTTGAACTGATAACGCTGGTGGTGAAGCTGTTGATGTAAAGGTCTTCTGTGCTGCAGGGTTGAAGATGTGTGTGAAGTATCCGAGTTTTGGAGTTAGCTTCTTTGCAGCAACATCCATATTTGAAGCATTAAACTTCTGGTGATTGCCATTGCAGCATCAGATGGATAGAGTTTTCACTTCTTCACTCATCCTGGCTTTGGTCTGATCGACCAAAATGTACATTATTTACACCACCACTATTTGACTACTATTTGAAATTCGAGCAGTAATACAGCCCCAGTCTCCCCCTGGTGCATTGCTCTCTTCAATAATACATGCTTCAGTAATAAAGAAAAAAAAATGAATACAACAATGTATGGACTAATGATGAAATCATGATGTTTTCACAGCATCTCATGGTGACAGCCCGACGCTTTACAGTCATCATCGAGGAAAAGCTGCTGCTCAAGTTGCTTAGTTTCTTTGCATATGGACAGACAGAAGCTGGTGAGTCATTAGTTTGTCATTGTTAATATTTGTGTGATGCTATAAGTAAACAGGAAGTTTTTGCTTAAAAGAAAGAAGAAGAAAAAAAGAATTCTTGTTGTAATGATTGCAGAGCTGGAGAAGTTGGATGAAAACCTCCATGAGAGGCCCAGCGAGGACGCGGGACCTCCCAAACGTTACTACTTTGAGAACTTGAAGATCAGCCTCCCACAGGTCAAACTGAGTGTCTTCACTTCTCACAAGCTGCCTCCTGATCTCAAGGTAACCTAACATGGGCTCCTTTTTACACCGTTTCTCTTTCCTGTTTTTAATGCGCAGCGTCCTAAATCTGCCAGAAAATCAACTTTGATAGAGAGAAACATGTAAACTTGTTTTGGCTGCATCACCGTTCTCCAGAGACCAATGCAATCACCTTCAGTGTGCCGTCAGACAGAAAAGATTTTAAAAAGTCATTTGAGTGATTTATGACATGACTACTTGAAAAAGTTTGACCTTCTCAGAAAGTAAAGATGAAAAGACACAAACAAACCAGAGACTAACACCTGTATTCATCATTTTGTCTCAGTTAACATGTAGGACTTTTAGGTGCTTTCAGTTCTGACCACTTGCAGTGGTTCACAAAACCATCCAGTTAGCATAGCTATCTTAAAGCTTCAGTAGGTAACCTGTTTAAAAACAGAAGAGAGATAATCTGTGAAAACGTCAGACCCCCCATCTAGTGCTCCTAATGCACCTGAATCTAAACCACCAATCAGAGCCAGGAGGACTGTCTGTCAGAAGCCCCATTCAGACAGCGTTTTCATTCCGGGCCTGTTAGGCCTTTATTCCGCCCCGACGTCTGTCTGAACACAATGAAGATGTAATGGGGTGTTAGTTTGTTCCACCTCTGTTCCCCTCTGTGACGCCTCGCACCGAAACAGGCATCTGTGTGAATGAAGTGCCCCGGCGTTGTGGAACAGGTGTGACGTTGTAGTAAGATATTTAGGTGTGCGACCTTGTCCGGGGGGTTTAACAATAGGAAGTCCGTTATTTGAAGAACAAGCACAGAAGAACGCACACACCGAGGTGGCATTGTGACGCCTTGGGCCAGTCCAGTTCAAACACACTGAAGGGGTCACAGAGAAGGGAATTTGTTTTGGCGCTGTTGCGCAACACCTTTCTGAAAGTGGCTTGTGTGTCAATCAATGGGTAACCCCCCCTCCTCCCTGACATGCTCTCAGTCAAGCACAGCAGCATCTTCTGGGGGGAGGGGCTTTGGAGGAAGGGCTGGAACATGTGGAGGTGGGGAAAGGAACCTGGAAGCTGTTCTCATTCAAATTTACAAGTGAAGTCCTCTCTTGTCTCAGTCCTACTGACTTCAGCTTTACATTTTCAATGGGGATGGGGATGTAGTGCCATCTAGTGGTGAGATTCCAGATTGAAACTAATCCTCAAAGGTTGAATGAGAAGCAACTGGACTTCATTTTAAAAAGGCTTCATCAGTTTAATCTGGCTGTCAGGGAGTTTCAGGTATTTACGACCTCACAGGAGGTTAAATATCTGAAACTCTTCATCTCTTGCCTCACCCTTTCCTTTCAAACATATTGGAGAGCCTATGATAGCTGCTAAAACTGGCTATTAGTTTGTCCATTTTGGGCTGCTGTAGAAACATGGAGATGCAACATAGTGGACTCCTTAATGTGTAATGTAAAGAAAGAAACACACCCTAGTTTCAGGTGATTATATGCTATTTGAAGGGAAACTTTGCCACAGTTGTATTCTCACAATGTGGATAATATATTACAAATGATGAACGATGCTGCCTGCACACAGACCTGCCCACACATTTGCTGACAAAAGGCCACTGAGCGACATATTAATGCATCATTCTGCATACTTTTGCTGCCTCTAGGTCTATGAACTGGAGATGGTACATTTTGTGTTGTTTTTGTATTTTTGTATGTGCTTTCTCTCAGCTTAAGAGAGGGGCATCTCACCAAACTCACATCAGACTGTAAAACTAAGCAGTGCTGATCAAATAGGAATCATTGTCCAGCAGACAAAAATACCAGTTTAACTTTTGGTCCATCTATGAATCAAAAGAATCTCATGTTGCTGCATCCGTATCTTCACATGGATGTTTTCTCCCCACAGGCTCTGAAAGGCACCCTGGGCTTTCCTCTGGTTCGGTTTGAAGATGCTATCATCAACATGTACCCGTTCACCAGAGTGCACCCCTATGAGACCCAGGAGATCATCATCAACGACATCCTCAAACACTTCAGAGAGGTGAAGAGAGAGAAACTTTTTTTTTTTTTAGCCAATCAGACATTATGACCCAGAATGCTGTTGTGCTTCTATGCTGCATCATGCTCAGGTGGAAATAGATGGAATTATGGGGGCATTAAAAATAGTCAAATGCTGACCCGTAATAATTAACGTCTCATTGCCCCTGCATGTTTTAAATGATATATTTGCAAAAGAGCGATGATTTGTTTCCATCACCTAACCTCTTACATGGGTAGACTTCACATATAGGAGTGTCATGTGATGTGGTAGACAGTCCGATTTGTCTCAGATCAGCACTGAGTCGTGTTTCCTGTCTGTAGGAGCTGATCAGCCAGGCAGCCCAGATCCTGGGTTCTGTGGACTTCCTGGGAAACCCCATGGGCCTCCTCAATGATGTCACTGAGGGTGTGTCTGAGCTCATCAAGTATGGCAATGTGGGTGGCCTCATACGCAATGTGACCCACGGCGTGTCCAACTCTGCTGCCAAGGTACACGTCTGCTGAGTTTTCTGTCATAAAACTGACTGTCTTTTCATGTTTGGTTGCTTTTTGTAGTATTTTTTTACAAATATTTTTACGTTATTTTTGATAACACTGGTGCAGTGTAAATGATTTTAAGTCTTCATGTAGCTCCTACATTATTGTACTACATTGTACTCATGCTCTAGTTTTTACCTGAAAGAGTCAATGAGTAAAAAACATTAAAGATGAAATAGTGGAAGAAGCCGTGTGGTGTGAACATCCTCCTGTTCTCTGTCAGTTTGCAGGAACTTTATCAGATGGGCTGGGGAAGACCATGGACAACCGGCACCAGAGTGAGCGGGAGTACATCAGATACCACGGAGCCACCAGTGGAGAGCATCTGGTTGCAGGGATCCATGGACTGGCTCATGGTAACCTGGAAACATTTCTCTGTCTGTGGACACACAAAAACAAAACACCTAAAAATCCATTTTAGGGAGATTTGAAGAATGAGACCAATCATTGCATGTTGAAATGTTGAAATGTTAGGAGCAGCACAGAACATGTGACTGACAGCTGATTTCTGCTGCTGCTGTTATGAATCAAATACCTGTGTCACCCACACAGAAATATGATGTAATACATGCAGACATATAGAAGTTTACCAGATGTGAGGATGATAACATTTTTTTTTATTGTTCTTGAAGTTACTATTTCTGCAAGTTAGTGCATCCCTCTTCTTCCCTCAGGTATCATTGGAGGCATGACGAGTATCATCACTTCCACAGTGGAGGGGATGAAGACGGAGGGTGGAGTAAGTGGCTTCTTCTCAGGTCTGGGTAAAGGACTTGTTGGCACTGTGACCAAACCAGTGGCCGGAGCTCTGGACTTTGCCTCGGAGACGGCACAGACGGTCCGCGACATGGCCAGTCTCAGTAACCACAGGTGGGCTGAGTCTATTACCTGAATTATGACCGAAATGACTCCTCGTGTCAAACATTTTCAACTCTACAGAGCAAACATGGAGATGGGAATATGCTGCAGCTTAGAGTTACTCATACTGAACGTGGATTGACAAACCTTTATGTTGGTCACTGACACTACATAAACACATTTCATCTAACTTGATATAGTGACTGGATTTTATTTGATTCATAGATGATGATACAAATCTTGTGACAAAAGCAAGGAATGATTGTCCACTCCAAAAAGTATGCAGGGGACTTCTTATGGTGCTAAGTCTGGCCAATATGTTTCATAATTTAACTTAATTGATCTTTTCTTAAGCTTATTTTTAACTTGAATACATTGTTTTGTTTTTCAAAGTTCAAGTTTTTGTTTTTCAATCACTTTTTTTAAAATTTTCAAATGATCAAATGTATTGGCCGAATTTAGCACCATATCTTGTTTGAATCTACATGCAGTCAGTGATTTTCTTTTTCTCCATCTGTCCTTCTGGTATTCATCTGCTGCAGCTGTGTTGCCTTTAGGCTGGATTACATGTTTAACTTCATATATTTGCTCTTGGATCGTAAACTATGGTGCTGTGCTTCCAGAAGACTTCTCCGTGTTTGTGATCGGTCATGTCTGTAAACACGGCCTCTTTTATATGAACATGCTCGTGGCTACATTTGGAAAACCTGAGTTGACTTATTGATAACGGTCTTTGTGTGACCACTCAGTGTGCGAGTTTGTTAGGTTCAGTGAAGCCAGATAGCGGGAAGATCTCCAGGCGATGTTTAACCTGCTTTGTAGTACAGGCCTCTGGTTGGTGGAGACCAAACCCAGAGCTTAAAGAGCCTGAATGTTATACTTTGGTTGGTCAGTTGACCTAAACAAGACTACAGGGATTATTATGTTCTTGCTTGATGTTATTGTGGGCCTAATGTTGGTAAAGATGGAGGTTTTGGTTACATATTGGCAAAGTAAACACATCTTTCACCATTCATGTACATTTATGCAGTGTTTCTGTCTTTATTATGTTGTTAAACATATCGTTATAATTAGGATAAAGTATCATACAGTCAAGTCAAGAGTGTCATCTACATCGTATCAGTATGGAGAGAAATGTTTTCCATCTGTGTTCTTGAACCTGAAGTGTGTACAGGTGTGTGTGACGTGTTGTTTCTGTGTTGTTCAGGCTCAGTGTGCAGCGGGTCAGGAAGCCTCGTTGCTGTAAGGGACCTCAGGGTCTGCTGCCTCGACACTCGGCCACACAGGCTGACGGTCAGGAGCAGCTCTTCCGCCTCACCGACAATATCCACTCTGAGTTGTGAGTTTCAGTCATCTCACTGCACTCTTACACTGTGTGTGTCCAGTACCTTGTCCTCCGGCCGTTGCATCAGACTGAGATTCCACTGCGTTTCCATTCCAGCTTCATCGCTGTGGAGCCCATCGACAGCTACTGCGTTCTCATCTCATCCAAAGTGGTCTACTTCCTGAAACCAGGGGACTACGTGGACCGCGAGGCCATCTTCCTGGAGGTCAAGTATGACGATCTCTACCACTGCTTGGTGTCTAAGGATCATGGGAGGGTATATGTGCAGCTCACTAAGAAGGCTGAGAGCACCAGCAGTGGTGTAGCCTTCCCTGGACCCTCCCACCAGAGACCCATGGTGAGACGCTCATGTGACTGTTGATTCAGACTCAGAATGATATAACATGGTACCATTTACACCAAATTTATTAAAGAACACAACATTTTGACTGTCATATTTTACTTGTACCATAAACCATAAATTATATTGGCTACTTTTTTGTCGTCCGGGATGAAAGTCCTCAGACTCTCTTAAAGAATTATCCGTTTTCTAAGTTGTTTACTTTGGAGAAACATAAACTTTGTGCGATGCTGTCTATGACAAATTGTTAATTATTTAGACCTTCTTTTTCAAATGTTATACATTAAATTATTTCTTTCTTTGTGTTAAAAACATTGAGTCTGTTTGTTCCAGTGATGGTTGAATTTACTTGCATATACGGCTGGGAGGTGAGATCTGATCAGAGGTCATAAGAGCTGAATGTGGAAACGGATCATAATTCCAGCTGGACTCAGAACTGTCCACTTGTAATCAGATTACTACTAAATCTGAACAGGCTCTAAAATATTGTGTAGACTAAGCATCAGGTCCCTGCAGTGACCAGACCAGAAAACATCTTGGAATAGATGTCGACCCAACATCTTGGTCTTTCAGGACCTGCATCAGATCTGCATGTGTGTGTGATTGTGTGTGTGTGTGTGTGTGTGTGTGTTTGTGGATGTGGGTGTGAGATCCCAGCATTTGTTTCCACTCTCATATTAATTGTGTTCCTTCCTCTCCTCAGGTCCATGTGAAGAGTGAAAGTCTCGCCATCAAAATCTCTCAAGAAATCAACTATGCCAAAAGTCTTTACTACGAGCAGCAGCTCATGCTCCCCGCCGCTGAGAACGAGGACTGCTTACTGCTCGAGTCCTGATCACATGACTTTTCCACCAATGTCTAGGATTTTTGGAGTCCGCCGTCATTATAGCCAATAATCACACATTTGTGCACTTGGTTTAGTCACCTGATGACCTGATGTTTGACAAAGCACATACAAGTCTATAACATAAACAACATAAACACTGTGTGTTAGACTGTGTATATGCAGAACTCACTGGTCCTGCATGTTCATATGACTGCTGATGGCAGCAGGTGTACCTCTCTATGTTTGTGAATAGACAGAAATGTAAATATACAAACATAAACTATACACTAGTGTAAATATTGTATTATGGAGAATAATAACAGAAGCTGATATAATGTGAAATTTAACTGCCTTTAAATTCTATTTTGTGTACCAGAGACTATTAGTTTGAGTGGCGGGAAAATGAATTGCACTGACACAGAGAGGAGGGACCTGAAGCCCCCATCCTCGCTCTCACTGGAGCTGCCCGTCACTGACTCTCTGCCTTTCACAGACCTCTGGGTCCAACATCTCTTAACAAGCCTTTTTAAAATGTTCTTTCTAGTGCTGACTCACCTGGCTTCCCTTTAAAATCTACACAACCTTTGGTTTGGTGTCACATGAGATTAAGTTTGGAGTTTTAGAGTAGAGGAGCTCAGAACACACCTGTCAGAGAGGGAGTGGAATCATCCTGTATATAATGTTCACATGGAGATGGCTTCAAATAAAGCACCACAACTGCAGCACCCACTGCGTTAGACCTGTCATTTCTATAGTCATTCATTCATTTTCTGTAACCTCTTATCCTGTGTAGGGTTGCGGAGGGGCTGGAGCCTATCCCAGCTGACTGGGCAGGAGGCGGGGTTCAACCCTTGACAGATTGATTGATAGATCGGTAAATTGGTAGGACTTTCGGCAGAAATTCTAAATATTGACTATTAATGACCACAAAACAACAATTTTCTGACAGAGAGTACATTTGCTGAAAATGTTTGATGTTAGATTGTTCATTTATTGATAATAGGTACATTAATTTGCCAATAATGTTCTGATCAACCTGCAATCACTACATGATCCAGTAGTAATGTTAGATGGTTGGCAACTTTAATAAAGCAGAGCCTCCACCAAAAACCTTCTGAAAAGTCCTTAAAACAGGAGCTCGTAGGTTTAATTGATTGATTGATTGATTGAAACACGTACAAAATGCACCCATAGCACAATCACACCATAATTTGAGACTTGACAGGGGTTTACTGAAGTCTTGAATGAAGTAGTGGATAAATCCATAAATAGTGTCTATAATGACGTTTTGTAATATGTGTGTGTTCTGTGTCGCTCTAATGCACCAAATGTTAGAGGGACTAGATAATTACTTCATACTACATGGATTCTACTTATATAGCGCCTTTCTAGTCTGTCCGACCACACAGAGTGCTTTACAACACAAGCCAGCATTCACCCATTCATACGGTGGTGGCAGAGGCTGCCATGCAAAGAGCCACCACCTCATGAGGAGTAACCATTCACAATCACTCACACACCAATGGAACAGTAAGAGCGGACGACCGCTCTACCTCTTGATGCCCACATCATGCTTCATGTGTGCAAATAGAAATGATCTATTTTTCTCAAATTCATGTGAAAAAAACAAATTAAGTCAGCAATCAGCAAAGTATCAAGCTCATCTCTGCATCCTATAGGTCGGTGTGAGTCACATGATCTATGCATCAGAGACCTCAGATGGTAGGTCTCAACCTCCAAAGATGTCTGAATGGAGAACAGAGGAGGCTTATTTGAGGTTAAATTAGCTAATTAAATAAAACAAAAATTAAAAAGAAATTGAAATATGTCTCAATGAGTGAGTAGCTCTGTGATGATTGGTAACTACTGTAGTTCAGGGTAAAAATAAAGTATATCTATAATAGTTGACACCGATGTCTGTTCCAGGTCATGGTTTTGTTAAATTGATCTGCATTATGTTTAGTTAATAATGGGCTGTACTTTATGATATGTACTTTGTGTGTCTGTTGTGTAGGAATAAGACATAAAGAATTTCAAATCATGTCTAGTGTGTTGTAGCTCCTTAAATATCTCCTAATTTTACAGTTTTCATGCTGGTGTGATTGTGATTTCTGCCACCCCAAAATAACCACTATTCCTGTTTTGGCCACCCCATTGAAGATTACCATAAAGTGAAATAAATTACACATGTTCAGAATAAGTACTATTATGGGATAGTTTTTCCCTTTCTTATCAGAAGACAGTTGTTTCCTGTCTTGTTTCCACCAACTGGTCTGTGGCTCCAAATATTCTGATGATAAGCGCCCATGTATTCTGTATGGGGTTAAGATCTAGTGTATTGTACTGTGAATTCTGCCACTCAAAATAACCACTAGTCCTGTTTTAACTACCCCATTGAAGATTCTCTGGCGCTACCACTGCTCAAATGTTACGAGAACCAGAGAAGAAGAATAGACCCGCCCCTGTTCTCTAACACGTCCTCATGTCGGACATATACTGCTGTGAATACGAGAATGACCTCCATCCAGCATCAACTATCTGATTAGTAAAGATGAGCGGCAGAGGTAAGGGAGGAAAAGGACTCGGTAAAGGAGGCGCCAAGCGTCACCGTAAAGTTCTCCGTGATAACATCCAGGGAATCACTAAGCCCGCTATTCGCCGCCTGGCTCGCCGTGGCGGAGTGAAGCGTATCTCCGGCCTGATCTACGAGGAGACCCGCGGTGTGTTGAAGGTCTTCCTGGAGAACGTCATCCGTGATGCCGTCACCTACACCGAGCACGCCAAGAGAAAGACAGTCACCGCCATGGATGTGGTGTATGCTCTGAAGAGGCAGGGACGCACTCTGTACGGCTTCGGTGGTTAAACTAATGATCACATCTGTTAAAAACCAAAGGTCCTTTTAAGGACCACACACTATTCAAAGAGCTCATTTCTGCTGATTAGTCTGTTTCTGCATACCAGAGATTATAGACTCTTTTGTGGATATTGGTCATTCTATGCTTGAACATCCATAATTTTATCTGGATGTTATCTGTTCAATGCTGCTGGTGTCACTGTAGTGGTGATCATGTAAAAGTAACTCTTTATACTACTGTTGTCAGTCATATTTCTATGTACTGTTTGTCTCTACTTTATATATAAAATATCCTGCATCTCATTTCCTCCCATTCATTGTGAAAAAGTACAAATGGAAAGTTATTGTTCTCAAATAGTGAACAATATGATATGAAGTGTATCTTCTATTGTTCAGATGATAAAACAGGAGCACTGTGCTGCTAATGTCACCATAAAGGAGGTATGTTGAAAAAATGCATGAAGAAATCAGCTGCTGCAGATCTGTGTATGTTGATCATTTCAGCACCATGGACAGCCTCAGGTTTCAGTTCAACTAATCATTTTTTAAAAACATGTTCTATTGGCTTATAATGAACACTCTCCTCCTTCAGCCCCACCCCCCAGTACTGATACTAACAACAGACGCATAATAATAATAAATGAGGTATATTAGTTAGAATTAAAATATTCATAATAATAATATAATAAAGTAAAATAAAGTAAATAAGTAATGATAATTGCATCTGACAAGATTATAGCATATGTAACCGGGCCCGTTTTAAAATGATAATTTCACAAAATCAGTTCGTTATTCACCATTTTAGTTATACCTGACTGCCAGGACCTTCCCAGCTCCTTCTGTGTTGCCCCTCCTTATTTCTTCTTCTCTGGTTCCCCCTATATATTCTGTTTGTCCCATAGCCTCTTCCCTTTTTAATTATCCCTACATAGGAGAGGTGGGTTGCCTGTTGTTGCTATCTAATAGCATCCTGTAAATTATTGTGATTGGTATGTATTAAGATATTTTACTGTTTATTTTGTAGAGTGAGGAGCTGGGCATGCACACTTTTCTTCTTGGCAGTGTCGCAATAAGCGGAGCATTCTCCAAAGAGATACTGGTCCTGAGGTTGAGTTCATCCATATACTGTATACAAACTGCAGAAATCCACCGGTTACACATATATAGATCATTGCAGCGGAAGATCATTACTGTTCTGACAGAATGTAAAAATCAACAATAATAGGTGATCAGTCTGAGGAGACATATGAGTTACATATGTCTCTATTAGACTTGAGACAGATGCTCCCAGCCTGGGAGCATCTGTCTCAAGTCTCAGCTGTATTTGGGTATATCTGGGTGAGTCTTGATTTTCTGGACTATGGTCTATAGACTATTTTGAACTGTATGAATTGTTTGAACTTTGCTCAGGAAGAACTGGATCTTATTTCTCTCAGCACCTTAAGCCATAGGTCCTCAGACATTTGAACGCCCACTTCTGTTTCCCATTCTGCTTTAAACCTCAGCAGGGCTGGGGCACATCTGGAGCTAACAGTTCATCTAAAAAACAGATATGCCACTTTGTCATTTTTTTCACTGGTAGAAGGTTATCAAGTCCCGAGAATGGTGGAGCCTCTGGAAATGATCGGGAGTTTGATTTGAGAAAATTCTGATAATATCTGAAAAGGTCAGATAGGTGTAGGTTGAAGTCCGTATGCAGAGCCATCTATGTCAAGCTGGAACAACCATCTCTAAACAGGGGTGGGGGTCTACCCCACGACCTCTCACCCACATACAATACAGTCTTAGCATGTCTCCGCAGAACATTTCACCATCATTTACACTTTGAATCAAGTGAAACACAACAATGACTCACATGATGCCCCATTAGGCAAACAAACCACTTGTATCTTCAACGACTGTAACGACCCATGACCTTAACGACTGTCAATGAGTTAGTGGAGTGGAGTGTTTCAGGTTTGTTGGTGATCAGTGATGGAAACTACATTTTGTCCCATCAGTACAACTATGAACAGTTTATTTCTATTCAATGAGTCCTCAGCAGCAGAAATGTTCACAGCCACAGTGAGCAGCTCTGATAGGAAGTCTGGCTAAACTGCACCATCAGTGTGTTTGCTGCTACCAGAATAACTTGACTTTATTACAAACTGACCATCGACTGATGGCTGCCTTTACTCTGAGTCTCTGAACAAACATGTGGACTGGCAGGAAAACGGATTTTGATGGAGCTCTGATGCATTTTCAACATTTGATCAGACAAATAAGTGGGAAAAGCCGCGGAGAGGTGCCGGCCACGACGGTGAACAGGTGAGGTTTGGAGGCTCCCTGAAGTAAATGCAGAGAGCCTCAGATCTCTACATGACGTCAATATGAAGAGACACTAGTCCGCTATCGGCTCCCTTCACTGTCAGCCTTCAGCACTTGTCCCACATTTACTTTGGAGTGTTTTATCTGTGAGGAGAAAACACAAGTGAGCCGACATTCACACTGCATAGAGGAGCCACGAGCTGGGCTGAGTCTCCACGGTTCTCATGATATGTTTAAGGACCGCCTCCTGCTCCGGACTCTCAACAGTCCTTTCAGTGACACTGGTTATTCCGCAGTGGAACGAAGCGTCGAGGAAAATAATGGCAGAAGTACCTCCAGCTCCGGCGGCCGCCCCGGCCAAAGCAGCCAAGAAGAAGACTTCTAAACCGAAGAAGACTGGCCCCAGCGTCAGTGAGCTCATTGTTAAAGCTGTGGCCGCATCCAAGGAGCGAAGCGGTGTGTCGTTGGCCGCCCTGAAGAAGGCTCTGGCTGCCGGCGGTTACGATGTGGAGAAGAACAAGGTCCGCGTCAAGACCGCCGTCAAGAGCCTGGTTGCCAAGGGTACTCTGGTCCAGACCAAGGGTACCGGGGCCTCCGGCTCCTTTAAGATGAGCAAGACGGCAGCTGAGCCTAAGGTCAAGAAGCCGGTTAAGAAAGCCGCTCCTAAAGCCAAGAAGCCCGCAGCCAAGAAAGCCGCAGCCGCTAAAAAGCCCAAGACGGCAGTAGCCAAGAAGTCAGCAGCCGCTAAGAAATCCCCCAAGAAGGCCAAGAAACCCGCAGCGGCCAAGAAGGTAGCCAAGAGCCCCAAAAAGGCCGCCAAGAGCCCCAAGAAAGTGGTGAAAAAGACCAAGACCCCTGCAGCCAAGAAACCTGCAAAGAAGGTGGCCAAGCCTAAAGTCAAGAAGGCAGCACCAAAGAAGAAGTGAGCTGTCATCAATCTGATAGACAAATGTCCTGACTAAAGGCTCTTTTTAGAGCCACCAACATCACCAGTAAAGAGCTGTAATCATTACTCATCATGCAATCTAATTTACATATTAATATATTTCCCAACTTCACTCTTATACAACAAATAATGCTTGTAATTATTGTGGATATAAGAAGGAATAGAAGATTGTCACAGGAGTGTCACATTAATCCCAAAACAATTCCAACAATGGTTATCCTGACACTGCTCTCAACTGTAAAATGTTATTTAAAATTGTATGAATAGTTTAGAAATATATAAAACTCACATTTTAAACACACAACTTTAAACTGAGTGATTAAGTTAATGGAATTAAAACTGAAGTTATGATAGAATTAATTTAGAACTAAATTAATTAGTCTAGAACTAATGAGTTTTAGACTGGTTGGGTTCTAAAGTGAAGAGTTTCTAAAGCTCACTTCTAGAACTGAGGAAACCTTTGGATGAAACATCTTCAAAAATTAAAGTCTAGGTATCTTCTATGGACCTTGTCCTGACAAAAGGCTCTTTTTCCCTTAATGGTTATAAGGAATATTAAGGAAAATAACTGCTTATTAACTAGATAGTATATCACAATAGCTTTTTATTCTTCATAGGAGAGAAACTATATTTATTCAAACATATATAAACCATCATTTAATCAGAATCCTGATTGGCTGTCCAGCAGATGCTCCACCACCACCACCAGTCTCAGAGACTTCTTCATCCAACTGGTCTCTATATGACACCAGTACTCCCACCACACACTGCCTCTAATAACATATATATATATATATATATATATATATATATATATATATATATATATTGGGAATTTCATTGTATTTTCCACACTGGTAAATTTAAACAGTAACCTTCGATGTCAGCTGTCTTCTTAAACGCAAAACATAAAATATGTTGCTTTTTATGACAGATACTGAAATTATAATGTGTAAACACTCTCTATGGAAGTGTTGCTGTAATTGTTCACAATAAAGAAGTTTTAGCATTTCTGCAGTCATGTAAGTTATTAATGGTCTTTTTGTAGAATTGTTCTAGAGGCACTTTGTCCTGATGGAGCAACAAACAAGCTGTTGAACGATTCATGTGCTGCAAATATTCACATCCTTTAAGTCTGATCCAGAAACAAGCCAGCCTGTAGCTCATTCCTCCTTTATTTCAGAATAATCTGAGACAGACAGACAGAGGTGGATTTTTTTCTCTCACATTGGACGCTTCATGTTGGAAATGCATTTGTCACATTGTTCTGTCTATTGTAAATAAACAATTTGTTTACAACAATCAACAATTTCACTTTATTATTTGTTCTGTTTTTTTTTCATTAGTTCTTATTGTTGCCCTAATAACATTGTCTTATGTTTATTGGAATACATTTACTGTCATGAGGTGTGTTTTCATAGTTTCATATAGACCTGATGACTCATTCTAGATCTAACAGGTTCTAAAACTCAGCTCTAGAACTGAGGAAGTCTCTTGAATGAGATGTGAAACATCTTGAAAACTAAAAAAGAAGTCTGGTTTCCTTCTATTTTAACCTTCAGGACTCATTTGTTACTAATTACTTCAATATTACTGTTTTTGGTCTGGTTCCATTAGTTCCCTCAGTGGTTCATCAGTCTGTATTTGAAGATGACACACAGATGAAAATTGAAGGACAGATAATGATGAATAATGATGAAGCACTCAGTAATCCCTCAGTGTGTTGCACCAAAAGGTGAAGTAAGAGATGGTTTTGTTGGTGTGTTACTGGTCTCAGCTAATGTCCTGCTGGCTGCCAGTTTTCACTGCAGTGATTTTCACAAGAATGAAAACTAAAATCATTCCTACTTGGTGATAAAAATTATGGAATATAATCAATGCAGTTTGATGTAATTAGATCAGGTTGTGTCTGGTTAGACTGGTATTATTTTCTATTGATCATTGTTCCATTGGTGTGAAATGAGAAGCACAGCTCTTTACCAGAGGAGTGTTTGGCTCTTAAAAGAGCCTTTGGTTTGAAGTGATGCCGGTTCCAGGTGTTTACTTCTTGGCGGGCTTCTCGGTCTTCTTGGGCAGCAGGACAGCCTGGATGTTGGGCAGCACGCCGCCCTGAGCGATGGTCACTCCGCCCAGCAGCTTGTTGAGCTCCTCGTCGTTGCGGACAGCCAGCTGCAGGTGACGGGGGATGATACGGGTCTTCTTGTTGTCACGGGCAGCGTTTCCAGCCAGCTCCAGGATCTCAGCGGTCAGGTACTCGAGCACGGCCGCCAGGTAGACGGGGGCGCCGGCTCCCACACGCTGCGCATAGTTCCCTTTACGCAGCAGCCTGTGAACACGGCCGACTGGGAACTGGAGCCCGGCACGAGAGGAACGGGTCTTTGCCTTAGCTCTGGCTTTACCGCCGGTTTTACCTCGTCCGCTCATTTTAGAGATTCTTTCTAGAGACTCAACTCAGAGAAATTGGGACTCATCCTGACACCATCCTGGTTTATATGTCCGCGGAGCGCGCGACTGTTCCTGCCGGACCAACCAGAAAGAGGGCTGCTAGGAGCTGGTGTCCGCCGAGTATTAGCGGTCTGATTTCTGACCAATGAGCAGCGGAGCTTCGGACCATGTGACTCCCCACCAATCAGGAGTCGGAGGTCCGAACCAACGTCACCGTTTCACAGGCGGTCCGACAGTTTAAGAGCAGCGGGTCTCCTCTCTTTACTCCATTCTTCTGTTCCTGTTGAGAGAACCGAGAAACGATGGCAAGAACCAAGCAGACTGCTCGTAAGTCTACCGGCGGCAAAGCCCCCAGAAAGCAGCTGGCCACTAAAGCTGCCCGTAAGAGCGCCCCGGCCACCGGCGGCGTGAAGAAGCCTCACCGCTACAGACCCGGTACCGTGGCTCTGAGAGAGATCCGTCGCTACCAGAAATCCACCGAGCTGCTGATCCGTAAGCTGCCCTTCCAGCGCCTGGTGAGAGAGATCGCTCAGGACTTCAAGACCGACCTGCGCTTCCAGAGCTCCGCTGTCATGGCTCTGCAGGAAGCCAGTGAGGCTTACCTGGTCGGCCTGTTCGAGGACACCAACCTGTGCGCCATCCACGCCAAGAGGGTCACCATCATGCCCAAAGACATCCAGCTGGCCCGCCGCATCCGCGGAGAGAGAGCTTAAACTGATCTCACCCCAGTTTAACCAGCAACACAACGGCTCTTTTAAGAGCCACGTCATCCTTCACTAACTAGAGCTTCTCCTCATCGTTTTAATTGGATAAATACATATTAATTAGCTCACATGATTTGTCCCAGAGACAAATAATTTCATATAAATGTGTATATAGGTTGTGAGAATTTAAAACTGGTTAAATGTGTGACCAAGTGTTCAAGAGGCTGAATTTGTCATTAAAACATGTATGAAATCAGTTACGTATAAATGTGTTCTATTCCAGACTTGCATACAGTAGATACTTTTACGTACATAATTAGTATTATTTCCCATATTCTTGTAGCAACTCCTTTAATTGATCCATACTATATTTGCACCAATTAAAATAACATTTGGGCTTTTTTGTCTTTGTAGCAGGTGAAAATAATGATTTTATCTGTTTAGCTCCTATCACTCCCATTCATTCCATGAAAGCCCCTAAAAGGTGGGAATGTGCTGCTTTTTCTCTTTATATGTCTTTCTACATTTTACTCTAGGCTCAGGGACCTAAATTGTTTAATCCTTAAAGCACGGTTTTTTCTATTTTTTCTTTTATCTGTAACAAGTCAAACTTTTAAGCTGAACAAACTTCTCAAATAATTTTTCTGTAACAAAGCATTCGGTCAAGTATTCTTTAAAGTCAGCATTTGGACAAAATCAGTACTTTCAGGAGTTTTTGCCAGACTCTGCGTCCTTAAAGTTGACTCATACCAACATCCAGAGCAGAGAAGATAACACCGTTCCATCAGCTGTTCCTTTAGGACCCACACAGTAGCTTGTGTGAGACTCCCTACCTGTGGCCTGGCGACAACACTTCTGGGACGTGGAGACGCCCCGGGACGTTTGGAACGCCAGCGACTGAGCCAGAACTCTTCTTGGACCATCAATCAGGAGGAAATCTCTGTGCTTAAAATGATTAGCAGCCAAATGATCTCTTCATCCAAATTGTAGCTTCCCTTAAACTTCACTTTGTTCCAGTTAATTCTCCTTCAGACAGAACTCATTAGTTAATAAGTAAGTTGATCTGTTTAACCTGGTTTTCATCTCCCCAAATCATGTTTTTATTGCTTAAAACGCCAAAGCAACACTGGTTCATTTTCAATAAGTCCTTTCTTTTACACCAAGTCATTGTTCTTGTTCCTTGTTTGATGAGAAATAAAATCAATTTAACTCAGAACCTACAATCTCAGTTGATGTGATCTAAACGTAGAATGTGAGACACCAAATCTGCATCAACAGACACAAAATAGAGTTTATGGAAAGTGTTTTAACATAATGTTACAATGTTGAATATCAGAATCTTTATTTTCTCTCCATGCTGCTTTGTGTGAAGGATAACAGGTAAAATAAATAACATAAGTCATTGTGTTTCTGTCCCCTTCTGTTTCTGTTCTCATTAGTTGAACTGAAACCTGAGGCTGTCCATGGTGCTGAAATGATCAACATACACAAATCTGCAGCAGCTGATTTCTTCATGCATTTTTTCAGCATCTCCTTTATTTAAGTGTCCTTAGTGACACAGTGCTCCTGTTTTATCATGGATATCTGAACAATAGGGGATAACCTTCATATTAGAATGAGGCAGCAAGTGAGGCTGGGAAATATTACATGTGGTTCCTGAATAATCAGCACTGCACTGCAACCATTCAGTCTGACCTCTGCTCATCAGTCACCATCTGGTTTAGGTCTGCCATCAAACAAGACAGGAACAGACTGTAACAGACCAGGAAAAGGGCAGGAAACATCGCTGCAGATCCATCTCCTCCCCTCCGGTAGGCGCTACAGAGCACTGCACGCCAAAACGGCCAGACACAGAACAGTTTCTTCCCACAGGCTATCAACACTCAGTCAGTGATTTAGTACCAGTAACCCTGTAGAATGTACAGTACATACCATCCTGCACATTGTAATGCATTCAGTACCCTGAGTGCGATGCAAAAACCTACAAATTCCTTGCATGTATAAACACATTTAGCCAATTGAATATATTTAATATTTAGTATGGAGGACAAACAACTGACACTTAATACAAGATTATAGCTACCAGATCTAACATGTATTTTGGCAATACTCATAAAAGATTACCTTTAGATAATGACTTAGTGCACCACTTCCAGAATGGAAGGTTACAAGTGTAATATTTGAGAATAAATATCTATATCTAATCAATAGAAATGAGCTCTCTGACTTGTGTGTGGTCCTTAAAAGGACCTTTGGTTAACAGATGTGATCATTAGTTTAACCACCGAAGCCGTACAGAGTGCGTCCCTGCCTCTTCAGAGCATACACCACATCCATGGCGGTGACGGTCTTTCTCTTGGCGTGCTCGGTGTAGGTGACGGCATCACGGATGACGTTCTCCAGGAAAACCTTCAACACACCGCGGGTCTCCTCGTAGATCAGGCCGGAGATACGCTTCACTCCGCCACGGCGAGCCAGGCGGCGAATAGCGGGCTTAGTGATTCCCTGGATGTTATCACGGAGAACTTTACGGTGACGCTTGGCGCCTCCTTTGCCGAGTCCTTTTCCTCCCTTACCTCTGCCGCTCATCTTTACCGATCAGATAGTTGATGTTGGATAGAGGTCACTTCTGTATTCCCAGCAATATATGTCCGACATGAGGACGTGTTAGAGAACAGGGGCGGGTCTATTCTTCTTCTCTGGTTCTCGTAACATTTGAGCAGTGGTAGCGCCAGAGAATCTTCAATGGGGTGGTTAAAATATGACCAGTGGTCATTTTGGGTGGCAGAATTCACACAAAGCTTATTTTATTATATAGACAAAGTATACAGTACATTACTGGGGGGGGGGAATTAGAAGACCTCTCTTCATCTTTTTGCTGTTGTTGTTTTTACTGAAGAGAGGAAAAAATAAATTTCATTAACATTCCATATGTTTGTCTGTTTAAAAAAGACAATTCCATCTTGATTTTCACTGATCTTCATCAGTCATGTCTAAATGCTCAAAAGTTAATCAGGTGTTTATTTGCCCTTACTTTAAACTTAAGTTTCATATTAGACTTTACTTCATACACAGAATACATGGATAATATGTTTATGTGCAGGATTTTAAGTGAATTAATTAACCAAACTGTCAGACTAGTTGACTTACACTGTGACTAAGTCCTGACCTACGTGACCAAACATTATTCATCTGTGTTTCCACACTGTGTCTGAAGAGTGAAGCTTTTTTTAATTTCCAAATGTCTTCAAAAACATCTAAATCTCATGAATCTTTTAAAGTTAAAATCACTGTGGAGTGATGAATCACATTTAGAGCTGTGTACCGATGCTCCAGAACAATGTCTTTGAAAGTAAAGAGTCTCCAGATCTTAACCCCATAGAGAATATACGGTGCATATTATCATCAGAAAATTTGGGAAAACAGACATGAATGGAGCAGCATTGATGCAGCAAACTGTTGAAGGATTGAAGACAGGAAACTGTAGAAGTGAACTGAAGAAAAAGAGAAAAAATATCCCAAAATAGTAGTTTACTGTACATGTGTAACATGGTCACATATTTCACTTTTGTTAATGTCTTAAAATAACTGAATATTTTTTTAAAAAAATTATAAATGAGCTGTTTCCGCTTCATTCTTTTGCATAGGAGTGTTCTGTCCCAGACTAAACCATATTACTAATTCATCATCAGTATAACCTTACATGACTACAAGTACAGGGCAGTGCTATTGTGTTAATTGCCATTAATTTGTTTATTGTGATGCTTTATGCTGCATTTTTCTATTAAAGCTGAGAATAGAATCTGTCACTTCTTAAATTCATAGGCGCCATTATAACTTTCTTATTCCACAGATATCTAATGAATGAGCTCTTCAGAGGAGGTGGTGGCTCTTAGAAGAGCCGTTGTGTTTATTGATCGGCAGAGCTGTTTACTTGGAGCTGGTGTACTTGGTCACAGCCTTGGTGCCCTCAGACACCGCGTGCTTGGCCAGCTCACCGGGCAGCAGGAGACGCACGGCGGTCTGAATCTCCCTGGAAGTGATGGTGGAGCGCTTGTTGTAATGAGCTAGACGAGACGCCTCAGCGGCGATGCGCTCAAAGATGTCGTTCACAAAGGAGTTCATGATGCTCATGGCCTTGGACGAGATGCCGGTGTCTGGATGGACCTGCTTCAGCACCTTGTACACATAGATGGCGTAGCTCTCCCTCCTGGTCTTTCTCCTCTTCTTTCCACCCTTGCCGGCGGTCTTAGTTACGGCTTTCTTAGAACCCTTCTTGGGCGCAGACTTTGCTGGTTCAGGCATTCTTTCTCTGGCAGTAGCACAGAAACGAATATCCGAGAGGGAGAGGAGTGACGGTATTTATATTGGCACCATTCAAATTCGACTGTGTGGTCCCCCTCCTGTGATTGGCTGAGCTGCTCACTGGGTTAGAGGTGGTCCCTCTGTGGAGGATCGTGATGTGTCTTTACTGAAGCTGCAGTCTCTTCCGCACAACAACAACAACAACAACACATGGCCGGTTATAGAAAATAATAAATGCATCATCATAAAAATGAACTTATATGACAAAACATGTTTGTTTGCACTTGATACAACATGAAAACCTTTATGTTAGTTTTTCAAAGGTTTCACACATGTCTCAGTTTACTGTTACCGGTGGTAACACAGTTCAGTACCCCTAAACACACACACATTAGGACACAACAACCAAACCAGTATTAACATCCATCCTTTGTCGCTGGAATCTATTCAGACATGGATGAGAGTTAGCTCAAGGTTCATGGTCAATGAGTCATATCATGAGGGTCAAACTATCATTGGACTATTGCTTTTCATTTTCAATGACATAATGTGGAAACTGAGCTGCTTTGGTGGAAGTTTAGACTCTAAGTGATATCTAGTTTAATTGTTTTGTTCATCTGTTTCTTTTGCTGTTTTTATCTTATTACAATTCCTTTTATTTCATTTCTGCATTGAGAATTTTCTGTAGTGATTTAACACGAGGCTGTTCTTGGTTCTTTGTCTCATACAGTGTTTACAGTCTGTTGCCTTTGGGAGCCCTCTAGTGGTACTTTGGGAGACGACACCATCAGATGAAGGAGGTGGCTGCTGATATGAGAGGATGCTGCCAGCCTGAACTTCAGCAAAGATGGAGTCAACAAGTGGTTCATCAGGTGATATCCAGAGTGCAGATTAGTGGAGTAGAGTCTGGTCTGAAGCATCAGCTTGTGTGGAGGTTTGATGGTTCTGGAGGATCACCACTGTGGAGAACAGATCTGGAATAATAACAGGAAACTGTTTGGAGCACAGAGTGTCTGTGACGTTCATACCTAATGCCACTGGTTTGGCCTTCTTCATCATCATCATCAGGTCCTGTGCCACTCACTACACATTTAGACTTGATGCTGTGTACAGTGTGATGTGTGAATATGCTTAGTTCATTCACGCTGCTGCAATATCACAACCAGTCATGTCGTCTCGGGTCTCAATAGTAAATGGTCTCTATCAAGAGATTCATAACCTATAAAGCACAACAATTAATGTTGTCTCTGGGACAAATCATGTGAGCTACTTAATGTATATTTATCCAATTAAAACGATGAGATGAGAAGCTCTAGTTAGTGAAGGATGACGTGGCTCTTAAAAGAGCCGTTGTGTTGCTGGTTAAACTGGGGTGAGATCAGTTTAAGCTCTCTCTCCGCGGATGCGGCGGGCCAGCTGGATGTCTTTGGGCATGATGGTGACCCTCTTGGCGTGGATGGCGCACAGGTTGGTGTCCTCGAACAGGCCGACCAGGTAAGCCTCGCTGGCCTCCTGCAGAGCCATGACAGCGGAGCTCTGGAAGCGCAGGTCGGTCTTGAAGTCCTGAGCGATCTCTCTCACCAGGCGCTGGAAGGGCAGTTTACGGATCAGCAGCTCGGTGGATTTCTGGTAGCGACGGATCTCTCTCAGAGCCACGGTACCGGGTCTGTAGCGGTGAGGCTTCTTCACGCCGCCGGTGGCCGGGGCGCTCTTACGGGCAGCTTTAGTGGCCAGCTGCTTTCTGGGAGCTTTGCCGCCGGTAGACTTACGAGCAGTCTGCTTGGTTCTTGCCATCGTTTCTCGGTTCTCTCAACAGGAACAGAAGAATGAATTAAAGAGGAGACCCGCTGCTCTTAAACTGTCGGACCGCCTGTGAAACGGTGACGCTGGTTCAGACCTCCGACTCCTGATTGGTGGGGAGTCACATGGTCCGAAGCTCCGCTGCTCATTGGTCAGAAATCAGACCGCTAATACTCGGCGGACACCAGCTCCTAGCAGCCCTCTTTCTGGTTGGTCCGGCAGGAATAGTCGCGCGCTCCGCGGACATATAAACCAGGATGGTGTCAGGATGAGTCCCAATTTCTCTGAGTTGAGTCTCTAGAAAGAATCTCTAAAATGAGCGGACGAGGTAAAACCGGCGGTAAAGCCAGAGCTAAGGCAAAGACCCGTTCCTCTCGTGCCGGGCTCCAGTTCCCAGTCGGCCGTGTTCACAGGCTGCTGCGTAAAGGGAACTATGCGCAGCGTGTGGGAGCCGGCGCCCCCGTCTACCTGGCGGCCGTGCTCGAGTACCTGACCGCTGAGATCCTGGAGCTGGCTGGAAACGCTGCCCGTGACAACAAGAAGACCCGTATCATCCCCCGTCACCTGCAGCTGGCTGTCCGCAACGACGAGGAGCTCAACAAGCTGCTGGGCGGAGTGACCATCGCTCAGGGCGGCGTGCTGCCCAACATCCAGGCTGTCCTGCTGCCCAAGAAGACCGAGAAGCCCGCCAAGAAGTAAACACCTGGAACCGGCATCACTTCAAACCAAAGGCTCTTTTAAGAGCCAAACACTCCTCTGGTAAAGAGCTGTGCTTCTCATTTCACACCAATGGAACAATGATCAATAGAAAATAATACCAGTCTAACCAGACACAACCTGATCTAATTACATCAAACTGCATTGATTATATTCCATAATTTTTATCACCAAGTAGGAATGATTTTAGTTTTTATTCTTGTGAAAATCACTGCAGTGAAAACTGGCAGCCAGCAGGACATTAGCTGAGACCAGTAACACACCAACAAAACCATCTCTTACTTCACCTTTTGGTGCAACACACTGAATGATTACTGAGTGCTTCATCATTATTCATCATTATCTGTCCTTCAGTTTTCATCTGTGTGTCATCTTCAAATACAGACTGATTAACCACTGAGGGAACTAATGGAACCAGACCAAAAGTGTTTATTCTTTTTTTTAAATTACAAAGTATAAATACTGCTTTCCTTTCAGTAATTAAATATTTATTCAGTACTCCGTATCCACTCTGTAGGACACACTACTTTACACCACACAAAGTGGTTAAGTGATAATACTGATGGAGTAATGAAGGATTACTGAGTTACTAACCAGTATTGTATCACTACTTGGTGCACAAAACAGTAATATTGAAGTAATTAGTAACAAATGAGTCCTGAAGGTTAAAATAGAAGGAAACCAGACTTCTTTTTTAGTTTTCAAGATGTTTCACATCTCATTCAAGAGACTTCCTCAGTTCTAGAGCTGAGTTTTAGAACCTGTTAGATCTAGAATGAGTCATCAGGTCTATATGAAACTATGAAAACACACCTCATGACAGTAAATGTATTCCAATAAACATAAGACAATGTTATTAGGGCAACAATAAGAACTAATGAAAAAAACAGAACAAATAATAAAGTGAAATTGTTGATTGTTGTAAACAAATTGTTTATTTACAATAGACAGAACAATGTGACAAATGCATTTCCAACATGAAGCGTCCAATGTGAGAGAAAAAAATCCACCTCTGTCTGTCTGTCACAGATTATTCTGAAATAAAGGAGGAATGAGCTACAGGCTGGCTTGTTTCTGGATCAGACTTAAAGGATGTGAATATTTGCAGCACATGAATCGTTCAACAGCTTGTTTGTTGCTCCATCGGGACAAAGTGAGCAGTTCAGTCTTCTATTACCCCCCACAATAATTCTACAAAAAGACCATTAATGACCTATATGACTGTAGAAATGCTAAAACTTCTTTATTGTGAACAATTACAGCAACACTTCCATAGAGATGGTTTATTCATTATAATTTCAATATCTGTCATAAAAAGCAACATATTTTATGTTTTGTGTTTAAGAAGACAGCTGACATCGAAGGTTACTGTCTAAATTTACCAGTGTAGAAAATACAATGAAATTCCCAATATATATATATGTTATTAGAGGCAGTGTGTGGTGGGAGTACTGGTGTCATATAGAGACCAGTTGGATGAAGCAGTCTCTGAGACTGGTGGTGGTGGAGCATCTGCTGGACAGCCAATCAGGATTCTGATTAAATGATGGTTTATATATGTCTGAATAAATATAGTTTCTCTCCTATGAAGAATATTTTTCTTTCTTCTATTCATCTCTTTATCAACTTGGCATTTCCATAAAAGCTATTGTGATATACCATCTAGTTAATAAGCAGTTATTTTCCTTAATATTCCTTATAACCATTAAGGGAAAAAGAGCCTTTTGTCAGGACAGGTTCCATAGAAGATACCTAGACTTTAATCTTTGAAGATGTTTCATCCAAAAGGTTTCCTCAGTTCTAGAAGTGAGCTTTAGAACCTCTTAATTTTAGAACCCAACCAGTCTAAAAGTCATTAGTTCACCAATTAAATCAGTTCTAAAATAATTCTATCATAAATTCTGTCTTAATTATACTTAGTCAGTTTAGTAGTTGTGTTTAAAATGTGAATTATATTTATTTCTAAATTATTCATATAATTTTAAATAACATTTTACAGTTCAGAGCAGTGTCAGGATAACCATTGTTGGAATTGTTTTGGGATTAATATGTGACACTCCTGGGACAATCTTCTATTCCTTCTTATATCCACAATAATTACAAGCATTATTTGTTGTATAAGAGTGAAGTTGGGAAATATATCAATATGTAAATTAGATTGCATGATGAGTAATGATTAAAGCTCTTTACTGGTGATGTTGGTGGCTCTAAAAAGAGCCTTTAGTCAGGACGTTTGTCTGATGACTGTGATGACAGCTCACTTCTTCTTTGGTGCTGCCTTCTTGACTTTAGGCTTGGCCACCTTCTTTGCAGGTTTCTTGGCTGCAGGGGTCTTGGTCTTTTTCACCACTTTCTTGGGGCTCTTGGCGGCCTTCTTGGGGCTCTTGGCTACCTTCTTGGCCGCTGCGGGTTTCTTGGCCTTCTTGGGGGATTTCTTAGCTGCTGCTGACTTCTTGGCTACTGCCGTCTTGGGCTTTTTAGCGGCTGCGGCTTTCTTGGCTGCGGGCTTCTTGGCTTTAGGAGCGGCTTTCTTAACCGGCTTCTTGACCTTTGGCTCAGCTGCCGTCTTGCTCATCTTGAAAGAGCCGGAGGCCCCGGTCCCCTTGGTCTGGACCAGAGTCCCCTTAGCCACCAGGCTCTTGACGGCGGTCTTGACGCGGACCTTGTTCTTCTCCACATCGTAACCGCCGGCAGCCAAAGCCTTCTTCAGGGCGGCCAACGACACGCCGCTCCGCTCTTTGGATGCGGCCACAGCTTTAACAATGAGCTCACTGACGCTGGGCCCAGTCTTCTTCGGTTTAGAAGTCTTCTTCTTGGCTGCTTTGGCCGGGGCGGCCGCCGGAGCTGGAGGTACTTCTGCCATTATTTTCCTCGACGCTTCTTTCCACTGCGGAATAACCAGAGTCACTGAAAGGACTGTTGAGGGTCCAGAGCAGGAGGCGGTCCTTAAACATATCATGAGAACCGTGGAGACTCAGCCCAGCTCGTGGCTCCTCTATGCAGTGTGAATGTCGGCTCACTTGTGTTTTCTCCTCACAGATAAAACACTCCAAAGTAAATGTGGGACAAGTGCTGAAGGCTGACAGTGAAGGGAGCCGATAGCGGACTAGTGTCTCTTCATATTGACGTCATGTAGAGATCTGATGCTCTCTGCATTTACTTCAGGGAGTCTCCAAACCTCACCTGTTCACCGTCGTGGCCGGCACCTCTCCGCGGCTTTTCCCACTTATTTGTCTGATCAAATGTTGAAAATGCATCAGAGCTCCATCAAAATCCGTTTTCCAGCGAGTCCACATGTTTGTTCAGAAACTCAGAGTAAAGGCAGCCATTGGTCGATGATCAGTTTGTAATAAAGTCAAGTTATTCTGGTAGCAGCAAACACACTGATGGTGCAGTTTAGCCAGACTTCCTATCAGAGCTGCTCACTGTGGCTGTGAACATTTCTGCTGCTGAGGACTCATTGAATAGAAATAAACTGTTCATAGTTGGACTGATGGGACAAAATGTAGTTTCCATCACTGATCACCAACAAACCTGAAACACTCCTCTCCACTAACTCATTGACAGTCGTTAAGGTCATGGGTCGTTACAGTCGTTGAAGATACAAGTGGTTTGTTTGCCTAATGGGGCATCATTTGAGTTGTTATCGTTATTGTGTTTCACTTGATTCAAAGTGTAAATGATGGTGAAATGTTCTGCGGAGACATGCTAAGACTGTATTGTATGTGGGTGAGAGGTCGTGGGGTAGACCCCCACCCCTGTTTAGAGATGGTTGTTCCAGCTTGACATAGATGGCTCTGCATACGGACTTCAACCTACAGCTATCCGACCTTTTCAGATATTATCAGAATTTTCTCAAATCAAACCCCCCATCATTTCCAGAGGTTCCACCATTCTCGGGAATTGATAACCTTCTACCAGTGACAAAAAAATGACAAAGCGGCATATTTGGTTTTTAGATGAACTGTTAGCTCCAGATGTGCCCCAGCCCTGCTGAAGTTTAAAGCAGAATGGGAAACAGAAGTGGGTGTTCAAATGTCTGAGGACCTATGGCTTAAGGTGCTGAGAGAAATAAGATCCAGTTCTTCCTGAGCAAAGTTCCAATTCATACAGTTCAAAATAGTCTATAGACCATAGTCCAGAAAATCAAGACTCACCCAGATATACCCAAATACAGCTGAGACTTGAGACAGATGCTCCCAGGCTCCATGTAATAGAGACATATGTAACTCATATGTCTCCTCAGACTGATCACCTATTATTGTTGATTTTTACATTCTGTCAGAACAGTAATGATCTTCCGCTGCAATGATCTATATATGTGTAACCGGTGGATTTCTGCAGTTTGTATACAGTATATGGATGAACTCAACCTCAGGACCAGTATCTCTTTGGAGAATGCTCCGCTTATTGCGACACTGCCAAGAAGAAAAGTGTGCATGCCCAGCTCCTCACTCTACAAAATAAACAGTAAAATATCTTAATACATACCAATCACAATAATTTACAGGATGCTATTAGATAGCAACAACAGGCAACCCACCTCTCCTATGTAGGGATAATTAAAAAGGGAAGAGGCTATGGGACAAACAGAATATATAGGGGGAACCAGAGAAGAAGAAATAAGGAGGGGCAACACAGAAGGAGCTGGGAAGGTCCTGGCAGTCAGGTATAACTAAAATGGTGAATAACGAACTGATTTTGTGAAATTATCATTTTAAAACGGGCCCGGTTACATATGCTATAATCTTGTCAGATGCAATTATCATTACTTATTTACTTTATTTTACTTTATTATATTATTATTATGAATATTTTAATTCTAACTAATATACCTCATTTATTATTATTATGCATCTGTTGTTAGTATCAGTACTGGGGGGTGGGGCTGAAGGAGGAGAGTGTTCATTATAAGCCAATAGAACATGTTTTTAAAAAATGATTAGTTGAACTGAAACCTGAGGCTGTCCATGGTGCTGAAATGATCAACATACACAGATCTGCAGCAGCTGATTTCTCCATGCATTTTTTCAACATACCTCCTTTATGGTGACATTAGCAGCACAGTGCTCCTGTTTTATAATCTGAACAACAGAAGATACACTTCATATCATACTGTTCACTATTTGAGAACAATAACTTTCCATTCATACTTTCTCACAAATGAATGGGAGGAAATGACATGCGGGATATTTTATATATAATGTAGAGACAAACAGTACATAGAAATCTGACTGACAACAGTAGTATAAAGAGTTATTTTTACATGATCACCACTACAGTGACACCAGCAGCATTGAACAGATAACATCCAGATGAAATTTATGGGTGTTCAAACATAGAATGACCAATATCCACAAAAGAGTCTATAATCTCTGGTATGCAGAAACAGACTAATCAGCAGAAATGAGCTCTTTGAATAGTGTGTGGTCCTTAAAAGGACCTTTGGTTTTTAACAGATGTGATCATTAGTTTAACCACCGAAGCCGTACAGAGTGCGTCCCTGCCTCTTCAGAGCATACACCACATCCATGGCGGTGACTGTCTTTCTCTTGGCGTGCTCGGTGTAGGTGACGGCATCACGGATGACGTTCTCCAGGAAGACCTTCAACACACCGCGGGTCTCCTCGTAGATCAGGCCGGAGATACGCTTCACTCCGCCACGGCGAGCCAGGCGGCGAATAGCGGGCTTAGTGATTCCCTGGATGTTATCACGGAGAACTTTACGGTGACGCTTGGCGCCTCCTTTACCGAGTCCTTTTCCTCCCTTACCTCTGCCGCTCATCTTTACCGATCAGATAGTTGATGCTAGATGGAGGGCACTCTCGTATTCACAGCAATATATGTCCTGAATGAGGACGTCTTAGAGAACAGGGGCGGGTCTATTCTTCTTCTCTGGTTCTCGTGACGGTTGCGCAGTGACGGAGCGAGACAATCTTCAATGGGGTGGCTAAAAGAGGACCAGTGTTTATTTTGAGTGGCAGAATTCACACACAACTTATATTATATAGACAAAGTTTATACAGTACAATACACTAGATCTTAACCCCATACAGAATATATGGGCGCATATCATCAGAATATTTGGAGCCACAGACCAGTTGGTGGAAACAAGACAGGAAACGACTGTCTTCTGTTAGAAAGGGAAAAACTATCCCATACTACTTATCCTGAACATGGTGTAATTTATTTCACCTTATGTTATATATAAATGAATTGTCTGCTTCATTCTTTTGCATTGGAGTGTTCTGTCCCAGACTAAACCATATTCATCAGTAAAATCTAACATGACAAGTACAGGGCAGTGCTATTGATTTAATTGGCCATTAATTAGTTTATTGTGATGCTCTGTGCTGCATTTCTCTATTAAGGCTAAGAAAAGTAATAACATCTGTCACTTCTTAAATTCATAGGCTCCATTATAACTTTCTTATTCCACAGATGACGAATGAGCTCTTCAGAGGAGGTGGTGGCTCTTAGAAGAGCCGTTGTGTTTATTGATGAGCAGAGCCGATTACTTGGAGCTGGTGTACTTGGTCACAGCCTTGGTGCCCTCAGACACCGCGTGCTTGGCCAGCTCACCGGGCAGCAGGAGACGCACGGCGGTCTGAATCTCCCTGGAAGTGATGGTGGAGCGCTTGTTGTAGTGAGCCAGACGAGACGCCTCAGAAGCGATGCGCTCAAAGATGTCGTTGACGAAAGAATTCATGATGCCCATGGCCTTGGACGAGATGCCGGTGTCTGGATGGACCTGCTTCAGCACCTTGTACACATAGATGGCGTAGCTCTCCCTCCTGGTCTTTCTTCTCTTCTTTCCGCCCTTGCCGGCGGTCTTAGTCACGGCTTTCTTGGAGCCCTTCTTCGGCGCAGACTTTGCTGGATCAGGCATTTTTCTCTGGCAGTAGCAAAGAAACGAATAATCGAGAGCGAGAGGAGTGACTGGTCTTATGCAGGCACCATTCAAACTCGACTGTGTGGTCCCCCTCCTGTGATTGGCTGAGCTGCTCACTGGGTTTAGAGGCGTTAAAGGTGGTCTGTCTGTGGAGGATCTGAGTCTTTACTGTCTGCAGACAGATAAAACACAACAAAACGATTCTAATGATTATAATATGGGCGGGGCCAATGAGATTTGTCCAGCCATGGTCTTCTCCACTATTCCTCACTACCTTTTCATTAGCACCCTTATTGGCCCCCCTTAAGGACACTTAATGAACATACATTAATTTAATGACAGCTCTCCTCTAAATTAATATAGTTGATCTTGTTACGATTAATGTTTAAGCTGTAAATATACTTTTACTGCCAGAGGAATGCTAATTTCACAGTCTAGACCCGCCTTTCTCAACCAGGGTACTGCCTGGCTTCATCGGAGGTGCTGGAAAAAAATATTAAGGTGTAGAATTTATTAAAATAAAAAAAACTAAAGTTAGCGCAAAAATGCAGATAATTACCCAGTCAACTATGGTCAGCCTATGACATCTCAATACTACCTAGTATAACTTTCATTCACACCTCATGCATTATGAGAGTGTAGCGCGAGGCAGACAGACCAACATGCAACAGCTTTTGAAAAGAAAAGCTCCAGAATCAGATAATGTTGCATCTGAGTCATTAGCTATAGTATCTTAGCAGTGAGGGTAGTGGAGGCAGCGGCAGGACAGAATGATGATGGTTTCACCTTTACAGGTGATCCATCATCCTCTCTATGTGCCTGGTGTATGGTATGAAATTGTCAGCTCAATCAATGGTTCGTAGCTAACAAAAAACACACCTGACAGCAAATGATCTGCCACAAGCCTGCAAGGGAGCAGAGTATTTTATTCACCTGAAAAATCAGCACAAACGATAAGAGAGAGTGATGATGACGTGTGTGAAAGTGAGAGAAAGACTTGTTGGCTTAGGGACACCTGCAGAGATCAGGGAAGAGCTCACATCAAAAATAACATTTTCAGACATGGTTTGGTTTTGGATATCACTGGAAGAGAAGGAGTTCCAAGTAACACCGTTGCCATTCTGCTCCCATTCTCCACAATGTATTAATGGAAACTGAGGTCTGTGGAGCAGGAGCTACGTGTCTGCCTCTCATCCATCCCAGCCAGAATAGAGTGGCTGTGTGTGTGTGTGTGTGTGTGTGTGTGTGTCTGTGTGTGTGTGTGTGTGTGTGTGTGTGTGTGTCTGTGTGTGTGTGTGTGTGTGTGTGTGTGTGTGTGTGTGTGTGTGTGTGTGTGTGTGTGTGTGTGTGTGTGTGTGCGTTGGCCATCAGAGGGATGCAGAGTGCAAGCGTTTTTAAATTTGGACCTGACACAGCCACACACAAACTTTAATTGTACATCACTGCGGAGAGGCCATCAACACTTTAGATAAACCCTTAAAACATATGTAATAAACATAGGAAACTTTTACATTAAATACTGATCATGTAAAAATGCTACAAATTAATCAACAATTATCTCAATCTGTACCTAAACTGTGTAATCTGTTTGTTCTGTTCACTGTCTCCTTGGATTCTCTGCGGAATAGTTGAATGAAAGATCAGTCCAAAATTCTCAGTAATAGTTGACACCAACTCTTACAAATGTAAATGGACTGTGCTTATATGTTTCACCTTTCTAGTCTGACTGACCACTCAAAGCACTTTACAGCACAACCCAGCATTCACCCATTCACACAAACCTCAGAATGATCAGAATGCTCTTTATTGTTACGATAATCATGTACAATGAAATCTCTCTCGGTGCAGCACAATGTTTGAAATAAAACTGACACCAGTGCTTGTACAAATAAAAAAAGGGCACAGTTAAATTAAATCAGATTTACAAAGTTACATACAAACAGATCTATATATAAAGATTCTGGGGGTGGGTGGGTGGGTGTCCTTGATGCATGTGTTTACGTGTGCGTTCACAGTTCCTGTATCTTTTCTGTGGCTGGACGGGAGGAGGAGTGTGATGAAGGCCACAGCTGTGGGGAAAAGCTGCTCCTTAATCTGATTTGATTGTCCTGAACCGTTTGCAGCAGAGGTTCGGGTTGTGTGGTGTCTTTGTGGCTATTGTTAAAAAGGAAAGCGATCCACAGGTTGATGTTGAAAAAGTTGTTTTCCAACATGATCGACTGCTCAAATTTTCCAGTTTCGTACTGTATTTCGGATTACAGTCGAACTGTAAACTGCTGCTTTGGGGTTCTTCTGGCTGCTGTGGATCATGGGTTGAAGGACCAGGCAGGGCTGTATGTGTTTGACTGATGTTACAATGTCCTCTTTGACTGTATTAAAGTATCAATATTCCTCCTGTTTTATTTTTGCCTCCTTTATTTTGCCTGATGTGTTGGATGGTAAAGATTGAAACAGGGATCCAGTGAATGATCTGCACCTTAAAATGGGAGAAGAGCTTAAAGTGTGAGATTCTCAAAGTCACCTTGGTTCTTGATGGAGACAGACCAAAAGTGGCATCAACGTCAAATAATGCTTTGTATTAATGTAATATCTGACAGAATGATTGACTGCTGTAAACTGTTTAAAAAAACATGCAGAGAGTGACACCAGGACCTGTGGATGATGATGATGAAGAAGGCCAAACCAGTGGCATTAGGTATGAACGTCACAGACACTCTGTGCTCCAAACAGTTTCCTGTTATTATTCCAGATCTGTTCTCCACAGTGGTGATCCTCCAGAACCATCAAACCTCGACACAAGCTGATGCTTCAGACCAGACTCTACTCCACTAATCTGCACTCTGGATATCACCTGATGAACCACTTGTTGACTCCATCTTTGCTAAAGTTCAGGCTGGCAGCATCCTCTCATATCAGCAGCCACCTCCTTCATCTGATGGTGTCGTCTCCCAACGTACCACTAGAGGGCTCCCAAAGGCAACAGACTGTAAACACTGTATGAGACAAAGAACCAAGAACAGTTTTATCAATCATGTTCAATCACTGATGGAGACTACGTCACACTGACACGAGATTGAAGAAGCAGCAGATGCCAAACAGCATCACCTGAGTATCATCCACTGATGAAGGAGTTCCGGTTTTTGGAGAGATAAGTCATGTTAGAGGGCCATCTAAGGAACACCTCAAACAGCAATCATTCAGAGAGTAATAGGTCTGGAACTAGATGCACCGAAGAACACGACACTGAAACAGCTGATCCTCAGTATTGTCAAATGGTAATTCATCCTGATACACCTTGGTATCACATGAAGATGTTTCTACTTCAGTTTCTATTTTATATCTACACTTAGAGTCAACTTCTATGTAAGCACCAGTACATCAAGTCAAAGTCCTTGTATGTGTACACATACTTGGCAACAAAACTTTTCTGAAACTGATTCTGACCTGACAGTAAAGTGATGATTTGAGCAGTGACTCTGGTCTTCTGTTATATTATTTGACTCTAGATGATCAACTGGAATCAATAAATTATACAATGATCAAATAGAGAACACTCAGAGAGCACAAAGCTCCACAAAGGCAACCCAGTTTCCCTATTATGTCCCCTGAAACCAACAGTCCCATGATAGTGTGAACCTCATGATATGACTCCTGGACCATCAAAACCTGCCCCTGGAATCTGGATCACATTGGTATCATTATTAGTTTGATAGTTATTCTAGAAAAACTATATTTTACTAATGGTGGTTTTCTTCAGGGTCTGGATCAGTAACTTTTGGAGATGTGTTAAATTTGACAGCAAAGTGAATCAGTGCAGTTTCAGCTCCACTTTGGTTAAAGTCTGTATCATTATTATTTGTTATCTCACAGTAGAGATGTTTCTGTGAGCCCTATAAATCTAAACATTCTGGATCAACAAATCCAGAATATTACTTGGATCCAGATCAGACTCTGATGTGAGGTTGATCTTATGTGTCATTTTTCTCCTAGCATGAAGATAGAAGTAAACCTCTTGTACTTGCTCCTATCTCTCAATGATAAAGAATCCTTTCAAAAGATTCTGGATCCAGATCATCAATAATGGGCGATAAGCATCCTTTCCAAATAATTCATTCAAATCCCTTTACGGTTTTGAGTGATCCTGCTAACAAACAGATAAAAACACTGGAGAAAACATGGGGGAAAAAGGAAACAAAATAAACCAAACTTATAGATTTGATTTTCCCACAAAGCCATTGTTATTGATTTGCTTTTATAAACATTTGTTGTCATGACAGCAGCAGGTTTTGATATGTATTTCTGAGAGTCTTTTTTTAAATTTATTTAATTTTGTTGACCAGTTAGATTTGATGTGTAATCACATAATGTTAGTTGTTACTTTCTTTGATCTTCCTCAGCTGAACTGAAAGTGGGAGCATCACTGAGTTAAGGATTGTCATGTTCTGAAGGTTTTCTGCCACTAGAGGGCACCACCACAGATAGGGAAGCCGTTGAACTCTGTGTTTGCTCATCAATAGTGCTCTGGGGACATTTCTAGTTTCTAATGACTCAAAGCTCCCCTAGAAGCAGAAACCAATCAACCAGTTTTTTTATGTTTCGATGACGTCAGACTGAAAGAGACAAAAAGAGTGAAATAAAATTATAGTCTGTAATAGTCTAGTCTGTGCTCCTGCAGATTTCTTATCAGCAGCGTCACAACAACTCAGCTCTGAGAAAACCTTCAGTGTCTTTCTTTATTCCACCACTAAGAGTTCAAATCCTACAAATAATAGCTTTAACACATTAAAACATAAAATAACAATGACAAGAATTATATATGGTGAAGTGATTAACAATGATTATCTCATAACAATGGCACCTGTCAGTGGGTGGATATATGAGGCAGCAACTGACCATTTTGATCTCAAAGTTGACGTGTTGGAAGCAGGAAAAATTGGCAGCGTAAGGATCTGAGTGATTTTGACAAGAACCAAATTATGATGCGAGACGACTGAGTCGGAGCCTCTCCAAAGCTGCAGGTCAGAGTCTTAAAGGTAAACTCCCACTCAACTAACAGCCTAGGCATACAAAATACATTCCACCCAAAATGCAGCATACCAATTAATAAATATTATTTTATTATTTGGTCAAGTTTCAATGCATAATTCAAACGAAAACGTGCCTAATGAAAGGGAATTCTGTGGGTAGATTTGTTTTGGATTTCCTACCTGGCAGCCGTTTCCCTGCAGCTTTCTCTTATGCACAAGCCAGCCGTCCAGATTTAGATTTCAGTAGCTCCCATTGATCCTTCTGCTCTCCAATATTTAAAAGATTTGCTCTCCGTTTCTTTTGTTCAGATACTCGACACCTTTTCCTCGCACTGTCTGTTATTTTAGGTCATCTACACTTCAATGTTCTGCATGTTCTCACAGATTTAAAACTTCTGTGCATGCACATGGGGCCTTGCGTGGCCTGGAAACCTGAGGAAGCCCTTGAGGAACATATGCGTGCCGTTCCCGAATTTTAAATTGGTGCATTGTTTACTTCGTATTTTTCACCCTTCACTAGCTTAAAATTGGAATTGTTCTCTGTATTTCGCTGAGCTATAAATATGACCGCTATATCAGGCTGTAGAATAGCAATCGTCCTACTGAATAGAAATATCGTGGTTAAAAAAAAATTCTTCACACGCCTTGAGAAGGAATATACTGAGTATACCTTTAAGCATATTTTAGACATTCATAGGGAAAGGCTTCTGTTGAAGGAAACATGTTTTCCATTCAAATAAAGCTTTTTAGCTGTGATTTTGATATTTTAATTTAGAGGTTGAGTAGCTGATTATGAATATATGTATATTATATATTTGTGGGTAGCATCTTTTTCCACACTGCGAACATGAAGGCAAATATTGCATACCTAATAATTAGGGAGCTGAGGAGATAGTCAGCATTTCGTTTCTAATGCTGTGAAAGGGAACTTGACACGTGGTTAACTATTGATAAAGCTTTAAATCTCAAATATAAAGCATTGACTGAGTTAGGTGTTGGCTTTGTGAGAAAGAAAAGGCTTGTGGCTACAGGTTGATGCCTATTTGGTACTTAGGAGATTCATCTGCTTTGTCATTCTAACTGAGCAGAATCACCAAAGACCTGTAAAAATGATGTTTTAAAGCTTTACTTTTGAGGAAAAATTCTCCTAAACTAAACATTTTTAGAAAATGACTGGGTGAGGATAAGTGATTTTTTTTTCCTAAACTGCTCAAAGTTGGGGAAGATTTATATCAATAAGCACAAAACAGGCATCAACCTGTAACCAGAAGCCTTTTCCTCTTATAATGCCAACATCTAAATCAATCAAGGCTTTATAGCCAATTCAATATTTAAACCTTAATCAATAGGTAACCACATGTCAAGGTCCCATTCACTGCAATAGAAACAACATGTTTGCACTGTGGAAAATTGTACATATAAAGCCTGTATATGTATACTCATGCTACATTCATGCTACATCTCATACTCAACATGTAAACAAAAATACCACAATCACTGCTAAAATGTATACAAATTAATATAATATATATATATATATATTTATTTTTATTTATTTTTTTCTGTATCGGTCTGTAGTGGTGAAAAGGGAGCTAAGCTTCAAGGCGAAGCTCTCGATTTACCGGTCAATACATTCCTACCCTCACTTATGGTCATGAGCTCTGGGTAATGACTTGAAGAACAAGATGTCTTCAATAATGCTGAGTTTAAAAGAGGACATGGAATTCAGATGTACGTCAATGTTTAGCAAAGTTTATTTCGTTTCTCTTAACTCACCACTCTTAGAACCGACTGATTTGAAGGCAGTCTGACGATACAGTTGAAACTGGTGATGAGATCCGTTGAAACAGCCACTGTGATATACAACATCTGGTGTTGTTGTAGCTTAACAGGTAAGAGAGCCTAAGCACAGCATTTACATGACAGTGAACCAAATGTAAACCAGACAGGGTGTAATCCATTATGTTTGTTGTCGTGGCTTCTTGTTGTTTCAGAGGACATTAATTGAGTAGGCGCTCCATCAGTGTGGACCAGGACACATTAACATTCGCACTGCTAATAGAATGAGTCCACATGAGGCCTGGACCACCTCTGAATGCGGTCTGACTGATTGGATCTCAAACGTGTCCTCAATGTGTGCTGGGTTTGTTCACACATGTACCTGTCCACTTGTGATCAGATCATTCAGGATTGATGTTGATACCAGGTCTGCAGAGGCTCTTTTACCAGCTGAGACACCAGTTTACTTGAAGTGAGTTAAATCTGCACTGACAGTGTTTTGGGGATTAGCCAGAGTAATTGGCCGATCAGCTGATCACACAGAGACACAGAGAAGCCACTGTTTTCCTCAGGTAAGATGCACCTGAGTCACCCTTTTAGGTGCTTTTTTAGGTGTAGGTATACATGTTTAAAACATTTAAACTTTTCAGTGCACACATGGGATTCAAATAGCTTTTTCCATTAGTTACATTTGATTGGTGTGTTGCACATGAAGCCATGCTTCATAGGCACATGGCATTGTTTTGCAGCTGTCCTGCTTTTCCAAGGTGTTTCTGAAGTAGAGTAATCAGGGCCTGTTAACACTGTTAATGGGATGAGATGCTGACAGAGCTCCAGCTCCACTGGATCATCATAATGACAGAAAAGCTGCAGAAATGAAGTGGAACATATTTGCATAGCTAAATACTGCACACACTAACGATACTCCATCAGGACCAGGACTCCCTGCTGTAGGTAATCATAATAATTTTCTGATCATTTCAAATGAAATTGATTTTTATTACAAAACTGACAACAAAAGTCATAAATCCAGAGTCATGCTTAGGAGCTCAACCACCTTTTAAAACTAAGAATACAGAACAAACCACAGCTTCTGACTGGCCTCCATGATTCCTTCCACACTCTTCAAACCTTTTCAGCTTTTTCCTATAACATCTTACTTTTGGAAGAGTTCCTCCCAGAGTTTTACTCGCTGTCACAGTCACAGGATAGTAACACAGCAGAGCAACCAAGGACTGTTTACTGCTGGGGCCCAATGTAGAGGCTACCAGTTTCTCTTTGTTTACATGACATTATTCTAAATAATAAATTCAGCGTCTGTAAAAATCAAGTTTACTTTGATGGCTGATCTCAAAGAGGGCGAGGATACAGCTGAGTCCTAACTGGGTTAAGCTGATTTTACATGACATGATTTTTATCTTTGAGACAGAGTACAAATATTAAAGGATGATTAAAGTTTATTATAACTTGGGCTTTAATTGTTACAGGTTGTGTTTCCATCGCTGTTTGTTAGAAACTACCAGATTAAGTGAATTTACAGTCATTGCAGAGGTAAACTCTCAGCCCTTCTGTACCTGTGACCATTATTTCTATTAGTTATATTTTAAGTAACATGGCAATATCAAACAAAACAATCAAGATTACCTAAACCACTTTATTTGCATGTCAAACTGACAGTGATGAAATCAAAGAGTTTCAGTGTGGTGTTGGAATAATCGGACAAATTAGTCGCCGATTGATTTAAGACAAAACCTCAAGTCAGATACTCTGTAAAACATTAGTTACCTAACTTGACCACTTTGATGTCTGACTCAGAAACATGGCTGATAAAAGTAAATGTTTGATTGATCGTTTGAGACTTTTTACTAATTTGCATATTTGATATGAATTTTACTGTTCATGAAACTGTTTCTGTCCACAGAGTAGCCTTGATTCATTGGAAAGGTTATTTATTAGCATTAACCCTGATAACAAGTCAGGTAAAGCAGTATTGGAGTGGTTTTAGAGAATATACTGATGCAGGAACTAGTCTGGGATAAAACTTCAGACAGCAACCAACCTGTTCTTTACATGCCTGAGCAATAAAATACATCACATCTTCTTTCTAGCATCTATGTTGTTCATGAACACAACATCCAGAGAATGGCTTCCAAAACTCAGGAAACGGGGCCGTCCAATGAGCAGGTGAATACATTCTAAGTAAATCAGGTCAAAGCTGAGGCAGGCCTGGAAGTTTGGGTTTTACAGTTACTATTCATTTCCAGGCTCTCTGAGTGTCTGACTACTCCTGGTTCTTCAGACTCAGAGGCCACTGTGTTCAGTGTTTTTATTACTAATGAATGAGGAATGATGGAGACCCCAGATGAATAAAGTGGTGCTTTAAGAGAATAACGAGATGAGTGCTGCTTTGACATCAGGATGAATGGTTCTGTATAATTACTGGTTATTTCTCATTATTAAAATTGCAACATTACATTTTTTAATGCATGAATTATTCAATGAAATATTCAGAGAGGACAGATTATGCAGTCACATTTAGCCAGATGTTTTATCTCACCTTTGTAATAATCCCTTAATGTGTACAAAAAAATCCAGTCCAATTAGTCTATTATGGTTTACAAAAGGGAGTTGGAGTAAACTTCATTGATTGGAAAATACATTCAGATCTTTGTCAGGAAAAGAGTCATCATGATGAAGATAGAAGAAAGATGTCTTCAAAATGCAGAACGTATCTGATCAGTATGGACCTGTTCACACCTGGTATCATCATCCATCCTGAGTGATTGATCACAAGTGAACAGCTCTGTGTACAGGTGTGAACACACACAACACACACTGAGGACACATTGAGTTTGTGGCAACATCACAGAACCAGCAGGTCTCTGTGTCTAATGTCCAACTCATTTCACCATTTACACCAAATGTATGAAAGAAGACAGCGTTTTATTGAAGGAACCATGTCACATTTTACAAATACAGTAAACAGTAAATAATATAGGCCACTTTTTAATTTCCTCATTAAAAAATCACTCAGTTTTGTGAGTTTGGAGAAACATTACAAGCTTTGAGACAAATTCTTAATTATTTGGGCCTTCCTGTAAATTTGGCAGACGTTATACGTTAAGATATTTCTTTCTTTGTGTTAAAAACATTGTGTCTGTCCCAGTGATGTAGGTGTTGTGTATGTTATGTGCGTATAGAGCAGAGAAATCACTGGAGACGTATGTTGAGATGTATTATAATGCCAGATGTGAAAAGCTGGACTTGTGTCGGATCATCCAGGACGGATTATAATACCAGGTCTGGACAGGCTCTGTTTCCACTCTGCTGTCTCATACATGTAACCATCATCTTAGACATAAACACATTCATACCTGCCAATAGAAACACACACATACAGTAAACATAATGATCAGGAACTGTTTCGTTGCATTTCAAGGTTGGTTTGCTGCCAATATGATACACACTAAGTAGTACAGAGGTCACAGTAAATTTACAAAAGATGATCTGCCTGAGGCAACTAAAAAAAGCCTCTCCACACGTTTCTCTGGCTCCGTGTCACAAATCAGAAAGGAATAACCAGCTATGCATTTCCCTCATTCCTCAGGTTAATATCCAAGAGGAAAAAAACAAAACAACAATCCCCAAAAAACCCAAAGCATTTAGTCGGATCATCAGTCAGCAACAGAAAAGTCACTGAATGTTTTCATTTCTTATTGTCTGTCCATGACCACAGTCCTCCAGGTTCAGATGGGAAGAGCAACAAGTCCTCCAGATCTCACTTGTGTCCACACAGTGTTCTGTTTTCTCCTTTGAATGAGCACATACAGACATATTTGTCTATTTTATGTTGCAATGTTTGGATGTTTTTAATGGAGTAAGGCCATAATTCTGCAAATAAAAACACGATTAGCTGTTCTCTGTGGCATGCTGTTGTGGGCTGTTTGGGATAACCACAGCAGAGACGAGGGGCTTCCTCAAAGCCCCAAAAACACTGTTTGCCCTCAACCCCAAGGACTGTGTTTGTGTTTTCAGACATTCACTGACAAATTACAATCTCTGTGCGCTGTCCTTTACCTCCAGCTAAACGCCACTTCAAGTATGTTTTCAGGCAGAAACGAGGAAGAAGCACAGTTTCTCTGGATTTGTGCAAAAGTAAAGCAGCAGACGTGCCTTCTACTGCATGCTCACACCTTCACGACTCTGTGTGAAGTAATGGAGATGATTTCTCCTCTGCTCTACTGTGTAATGAAGGACAGTCTAGTTGATATTGACACCAGATTTATCTTGTAATCAGCTGTTTGAGAGAAACCTTTTTTTTTATATATATCCGTCCATCTCATCCACATCGTCATCATCATCATCACAGTTAACGAGGGTTGGGCATCGTTTACTTTTGAACTGATACTTGTACCAGTACCTGGAATTCAGTACCAGTACCCAATCCTTTTTTTGGTACTTTACTCTCTCTACAGAAATAAAAATGTAATTTTACTGTTAAAACAATGTCACCAGCATTGCTTCAAAGAAGGCAGCCGTTGTAAGACCTCAAAGTTTTTACTCTGCACAATTTATTCCTCCTGGATAACTGGACTACAGTGAAGAAACTGATGCAAGCGGCACAGTATTGGACAAAAAATATAATGTCAAAAGGATTATTGATAATAAACATAGAGGGCAGCAATACAACATTACAGCATCAATTCTGCTTTATCCAAGTAAGAAGGAGCTGGCTTTGCTTTAGTGTAAATTATTGGTTTCGTGTTCAGGTTTCTGACTATTCAAAATGTCTCATTCTGGTTAGTTTAATGAATAGCATGTTGCTAAGGAATTTAAAAACAGACTCAGTGGCTGTAAAAATGCTCAGCTAACATCACCCAAGAGAAAAAAAAGGCCAGTTATCTCCGACAGCAACTTATCCAAAGAGCTAATTGATCATATGATGATGTCATTTTAGGTTTCATTGTTCACAGAGGGTGCATGAAGAAGCACTGTGCTGACAGCAGAAACTAACGTTAGCTGCAGCTGCTGGAGGGGAACTTGGCTTCCAGGTTTCCTCTGGTTAGACTGTTGTCCTGACCAGCTTTGCATTTTGCTTTATAGATTATAAAGCGAGTGTCGTGTGCACTGAGCTTGACATGTGTAGCCACACTTACAAGGCTGATGGAGTCTTGCTCTTTCTCTTTTATACTCTCTCATTCAGATGCACTCACAGGAACCACACTGACTGATTTAACGGGAATCAGGACCGTCATACTTCTGTTGGTACCCTTAAAAGTACGAAGGACGGTGCTCAACCCTTCTATCAGCAGGACCTTGTGTCCAAATGTATCTGATGAGTCTCAGGTTTTAATAACTTTGACAAAGGAAGTCAAACATTTGACTTTATCTCAGGTGTTTGACCTCATAAGTAGTAGAAAAGTCCAATTTGATTAATAGCCAAAATATCAAAATGTCTTTATTTTTTTTATTTATTTTTTTTATTTTAATTTCTTTAATCAGGCATTTTCTAAATTTGATTTGGTCCTCTGTATCGTCAACTCCCAATGGACACTAAGGTAGTGATCAGTGCTGACAGAACCCTGATGTGGATGGAGAGAGTTGCTCACAGTGTTGTTGACCCTACAGCTTAGAGGGACAACCTCTGAGGCAAGGTGACTGTCTTATTCAGGAGTAACTTTGTGATCAGGTGTAACCGCAGTTACCTGGATAAGAGTTACTTAGCCATGTAATACAGCTCTCTGTACAGCTTAGCTTGTTGTAGCTAACATCAGTGGGTAAGAAACAGAGACAGAGACATGAATAACTTGTCAAAGACGAGACCTGCTGTCCTGTTACTGATGTGTTTGCCTCAAAGACAAAGTTTATGTTCCTCTATCAGTGACGGGCGTTAATATTTCATTACAAATATCAAGTCAGGTTAAACTATGTCAGCACCACGATACTCATAAACCCGACTCTTTTTTCCTCTGCTGAGTTCAAGAAGTTTTGACTTTCATGTCCAGCAAATAACATAACATAATGTATGTGAACTGATTCCTGACAGACCCTAAGGGCTCGATCTTATGCCTGGGCCAAAGTGGCAAAAAGCGCAGTACAAGTCGTTGCTAATGTTGTGTAAGTGGAAAATGTACTTGTCCACATGGGTGTGTTGGTCTTAAAATGAGGCGTGGTCAGTGCATTGTTGCTGTCATGGCAGCAGACAGCAATCGCACCAATGATCAACGAAAATCTGGTCAAAAGTCAATGGTGCAGTATTTTACCAGCTATTCAGACACTAAGCAGTGCCTACAGGGGCCAATTTACAGCATGCATACATGTATGGATCAGCTCTGATATCATTCACCTTTTAATCCATCAGCCACCCACCTGAAGACATTATTTTCCATGATTTAGAGACTCACATATGGACATTTCACTGTATCTCTATCTGTGCCTCAGGAGTTTTCAGGAGGACGGCTGTTTTTCTCCAAACTATTTCATTGTATGAACCTGGACTGTGTGTGGGACCTTTTAGAATGTGCAGAAGAACACAGAACATTAACTAACATCAGATCCCATCAGCGCGTCGGGAGATTTAAATAATCGATTAAGTTAAGCTGCTGTGTTTCATGTGTAAATGGCACAGACGGTGGAGACACACTCATTTCTGCTGCAGGTGACATAATTATTATTTTCCTGATTAATGATTTAATATTTCACCCACCTGCATCCCATCAGATATTAATCAGATATTAATCACAATGATTATGATCCGATCAGTAGACTGTGATCCTCGTTCAAAGCTACTTTGAACTGTGAAAAGGGTTTATTGATGGGACTGAGGATTGGGAGACAGAGGTGGGTCCATCGGGCAGAGACCAAATACCTGTCCCTCAGAGAGATGAGTGCTGTACATCGCCCCATATGCAGGCGCACCTGGCTTTTAAAGGGAGTGGGAGATGATGCTCTTGTTAGTTTAATTGAAGTTATGACCAAAAGACATCTTGGAATAATTAAGCGACTAAATACACTGCTTTGCACCTTTCAGACCAGATATTGTGCCATTTAACTTGCAAAAGGGTGTTGAACACACCCTAAATGCACTTGTGCAATGCACTTAAGATCAGGCACGTTAGCACATTTAAAAGATTATGCTTAGTTTTAATCCATTTTAAGTTTCTCTACATAAAGTGACTCAACAAAAAGAGAAACCTGAAATTAGATGTATTTTAGGGCTTCTTTTTTTTACCCTTTATTATGCTGTAGTTGAAGAAAGACAGGAAAAAGCGAAGGGGCATGCAGCAGGTTGGACCTCTAGGGACCCAGGCTGACTTTGTACAGGTGGCACACCCTCTACCAGGTGAGCTACACCACCTGTAATCATATATTTTAGATAATGTTGTCAAGAAAATAAAATCAAATACTAATAAAAAATGGCTGCAGTTCTGGTTTTGCTCAGCCCTGGTTCAGATCTTACATCTCTATCTCCCTCGTTTCCTCTTATCTCTCCACTATCTCTATAAAACAACATGACCTGTTGTTGTTGTTTTGTTGTTGTTTTGTTGTTGTTTTTCTTTTTTTTCTTTTTTAGAACAACCAGGATTCCACAATGTTGTGATGCTGTAAAACAGTAACAAAGGAACAGAATGTGATGATTTGCTGATCATTTCATACCTATATGAATGTGAATACAGTACAAAGACAAGATAATAATGTTCAAACTGAAAAACTTAACCTCTTCTTTCAATATACTCTCTGTATTTGATGTCGGTGACACTTTTGAACAGGAGCATGTTCACCACTGTCACCATCACCTTTTCTTTTAACAACACTGTTTAACGTTCTTTTCCATTATAATACGACTTGTTTCTCAACAGTCGAGTCTCCATTGTCATGTTTTACTTTTCCTAATTAACCATTCAAATTCATGTTTGGACTGGAAGCAGACCAGTCTAGTACGTGAACTCTCTTAATGTGATGCCACACAGAATGTGACCTTAAGATTTTCCCAAAATCCGTCAGAAAAAATGAAACAGAAAAATTTGAATCAAACAGTGAAAATAGCAAATATTCCTAACATAAAGACCTTTGGGACACAAACAGGCATCACTGGTGTGGGAGTCAGACATCTGAACCACTAGTGCTGTCTGTATGAACCAAATCTCATGTCTTTTCATTAATATGACAAAGCTGGGGGCAACTTAATTTCCCTGTCAGTAATCTAATGAAATTCCAAAGGGACCATGAAATGCAGAACATCCCTAAGAGTTGATGGGAACTAACACACCCTCGTACCATCACAGATGCTGGATTTGGGACTTTATTGAACTTTATGCTGGTAAGAATCTGGATGGTCTTTTTATTTAATAGCCTGGAGGACATGACATCCATAATTTCTAAAAACAATTTGAGAATTGGCTCGTCAGACCTCAGCACATTTTTCCTCTTTAGGTCAGCCAACACAGAGAAGTCCATTTCTGGATTGTTCTTGATATATGGCTTTCACTTTGCATGGTAGAGTCTTCATTTGTGGATGCAGCTGTATTTACTGACAACGGTTTTCACGCAGTATGCCAGAGCTCATGAAGAACTACGCTTCATAGAATCATGTTGCTTTTAATTCCTGCGGGATTAAAAGTCACTGAATGGGCATGAAATGTTGTTTTCGGCCCCTCTGAGTATCTGATCTTTGGAGAGTACCCCGTCATACTCTATCATGATATGGTCACCTGTTTCCAATGAACCTCTTTACCTGTGGAATATTCCACTGGTTTGAAACGTGTTGTGGGCATTTATTCAGAATAAGCATATATTTATAAAAATCAATGACACTGATGAGGTCAAACTTTAGATTCATTGTCTTTGTACTGTTTTCAATTGAGTATATGTTTAAAAGGATGAGCAAATTATTACTTTCATGTTTTACACTTTTTGAATTGAGGTCATAATCCAGCATGTTAGTAAAATTTACAGAAGTTGCCTCTTTGTCCAATTTATGGATTTTTTTTTATAGGAAAACTAATAGATCTTTTTCACAGCAGTTATTTTCAAATGAAATAGTAGAGTAAACACAGGTGTTACCAAGGATACGTATTAATATTTTGTATGTTGGCTCACTGAAAAGGTTTAAAGAGCCTATCCCAGCTGACTTTGGGCAGGAGGCGGGGTTCACCCAGGACAAGTCACCAGTTCATCAAAGGACCACATAGAAAGACAAACAACCATTCACACTCACATTCAAACCTACGGGCAATTTAGAGTCACCAATTCACCTGTATTACATGTATTTGGTGGTGGGAGGAAGCCGGAGAACCCGGAGAGAACCCACGCAGACATGGGGAGAACATGCAAACTCCACACAGAAAGGTCCCAGGTCCTCAGGTGGATTTGAATCCAGGACCTTTGTGCTGTGAGGCAAGAGCACTACCCACTGCGCTACCGTGCAATACGGCTGCTGTGAAAAAAGCCTATTCAATCCAGGACTAAATAATTAATCTTAATCTATTTGGCCACTTTATGAAACAGTTTTTGTTATTTGCTGGAGACCGTCTGTCTGGCTCGGTTTCTACATTACGTGCATGTTTAGAAATTAAGGTATTTTACTCGCGTTATCAAAGGTCTGACTCCATGTATGTTGTTCTTTTCAAAAAACAACAACAGAAGTGTTGGCAGATGGAAATACAGGTTTACCATTCCTGAATTACAATTACACTCACTGTTTCACAACCACTGCTTAAAACTAGCTTTCATTGAATCAAAAACCACAAGAACTCAAGTAAACACTCCCACAACATGCCTGTTGGCTGCCCATTGGTTATTCTCCGTGTTTAGATCATCATCTCTGCTTACATGACACAATAAGGCTCTCGTGGCAGATGAGGTTTAGTCCTGCAGCAGGCTGGTAGGTGGGAAAGGAGCCCTTTCTTCAAGTCTTTGTTAAGGAAGAAACAGACAATAGGGTTGACCCCGGCTTGGGCAAAACTCATCCACACTGTGGTAGAGAGGTACCGGTGTGGTATTGTGCAAGCCTTGACAAACACCCTCCAGTAGCAAGCCACTATGTAGGGAGACCAGAGCACCAGGAACAGCAGGGTGATCACATAGAACATCCTGCCGAGCTGCTTCTCCACTTTGAATTCCTCCATGCCCAACAGGCGTCGGTTCTGGTTGTGCAAGTTCTGCCGAATTCCCAGCAGAGTGGGCGGCATTGGCCCCCTGCCAAAGCCTGCAATCCAGTTTGCTGCGGCTTGGCCAGTAGCTCCCGGCCCATGGAAGGTCCAGTTCTGACTAATGGCCGGCACCATCTGGACCGGCTTCATCTTGCGGTGCTTGTACTCAAAGAAGAGTAGCTTCATGTAGACGACATGTGTGGCTAGAATGAGCACAGCCAGCATTAGCATGAAGCCTAGCGTATCATTAGCCTTGAAGTAGCGATGCTCAAAGATGCACTGGTCCTCCTCGCGAATGAATTTATATGTGCCCACATCAAATACAGGCGGGAAAGCCATTGCCACAGACAGAGTCCATACCATGCACACCACTGCCACACATGTCCAAAATGTCATGCGTTTTGAGTAAAAGCGGTGGTGTGCAATGGCCATGTAGCGAGTGACGCTGATACAGAACAGCATGAAAGCAGCATGGAAGCAGAAAAGCACAGCCATGAAAGCTACCACCTTGCAGCTCAGCACACTGTAGGTCCAGGCTGAACCGTTCTTTATAGACACCAGCACAAAGGGGAAGCAGATGGCTGAGCGAATGGTGTCTGCCAGGCACAGGTCAAGCAGGAAGTAGTAAGGTGCCTTGTGCAGGGCCCGATCTCGCAGTACGAGTAGAGACACAACCAGGTTGCCTACCAGGCTGATGCAGATGATCAGCCCCAGTAGCACTAGTTTAATATAGGTAGAGACCGCTGAGGAAGGACTCTCTGCTACCACTCCTCCTGCGGTAGCCACAACTGCTGCCATGGGCCCAGCAGGCCCTTCGCCGCTCTCGTTTCCATTCGCCATCCCAAATGCCCCGCCACCCATACCACTTTTTCCTCAGACACCAAAGCCCCCACTCCTCCAACACCTCCTCCGTCTGCTGGTCGTTCCTTCGTCCTCGTGGTTGCTTCCTTTCTGCAGTTCACAAGATAAAGGACCACCTCAATCCACATGGCGCCATTTCGAGCAGGGTCCCCTTGTTGGTGTATTATGTTGTGTTACCTCCTGATCCTAGACAGAGAAGACAAAGACTTAAGATTTTGCAGGGGTCTCTGATAGAAGCACATTTGCTGTGCTGCAGAAACAGCAATAAACACTATTGTGAAATTGAAAAGATATCTTGCTGTGAATTGAGATGGCTTCTTTAACTCTAATAAAGCAAACCATTTTATATACAAGAATGTTTCTGAGACCATATTTTATGGAACCTAGGGTTGCTTTCACACCTAACTTAACTAACTCTTTGGTCTGGTTAGAAAAATGTTCATCAAACTCTGGTGCAGACCATAAAACCAAGCCTAGAATGAGCCTAAGCCTAATGAGCCTCAATTTGCAACCATAAAAATGAGAGAAAAAATACAAACAATTGAAATTTTTCAATAGTAAAGGTAACAACTTCAATACATGGTGGTTGTGTGCAGAAAGTTTCATGAAATAATATCAAACATTTTTTGAGTTATGTTCTAGACACATGATGGATGGATGGACGGATGGATGGGACCCATTCCTACATCCCCTTCCTTACTTTGTTCGTGGTGGGGGAGAATTAAAGTGAAGACAGGTAAAACATAAACGATGACTTAAAAAAATGTTTAAATAACATGTGTGCATTAAATAAAACACATCAAAAAATGTTGGAGGCAACAGGATGTGGCTCCTCACTCAGTAACCTGCTCAAAAAATATATATATATGCATATATTTTATGAATAAAACAATTTGAAACAAGGCCATCTTTAAAAAATCTAAAACATGCTGTACAACATTCTGTAAAAATTTTTTTTTAAAGCTGATCACTTCTAACTGGGTTATCAAATCTGTTGTTTTACATTATTATTATTAATATAGGGCCCAGTTTATGGAACAATCTTGACAGTGAAACCAAAGAGTCTAAAACAAACAGTATCTATAAAAAAAAAATGAAACGAACATGTTGAGTAAACACAGCGAACTGTGTTAATTCAGTTTTGTCCTGTTATGTTATGACTTGTAAATAATTTTGTGAGTTTCTTTTGAATCGAAATTGAACTTTGAAATTGAATGTTAGGATGTAATTGATGACTGTGAGAGGCTGTAACTATTTTTATTAGGACCTGAGCACGAAATGCCAGGGGCCGATAGGCTGAAAACGTAGAATAGAGTCGGTCTAGACCTGCTCGTCTTGGAAAGTGCCTTGATATAACTTTTGTTGTGATTTGGTGCTATATAAACAAAACTGACTTGACTTTGAAATATGACCTGATGTCCCACTAGACTGTCACTATCTATTGTCTTTTCAGTTGCTGATCAATCAGGAAGAGGTGAAATGATAACGATTGGACAGATTCTCTACGTTTTTACGATATGCAAGCTGGAACTCATCAGTATGACATCACAGGAGAAAGGCTGCCGTGTGAGTAATCTGGCCCTGAACAATATACAAAGGTTTAATGACAAGTGAACGAGAAGCAAAGGTTCAACCTAAAAAGGTTTGTTGACTAAGACAGAATAAGACAGATTGTCATTTTGCTCTGTACCCCCAGGTAGCTTTAGCTTTTAACTGTCTCTGACATTATTACTGTAGGCCTACTGTGGTACTGGAGAGAAGAACATTCAATCTGTATGACTCACTTCACTGAAAATGGACCTTTCTAAAATCATCAGTAATAATAATGCTTTCCAAAACCGCTGTCCTACGTCACTCTGCATGGTCCAATATTAGCAAATGTTGGCATACTAGCACACAAAACCAAAATGCTGAACATGGTAAGTATTACTTGCATGTTGTTTAGCTAAACACATCACAGCACAGCCTAACACAGGTTAGGAGGAGAGGAGAGGCGGAAACGCTTCTGCCTATAAAGCAAACGAGGGTGAATTCAGATGTTCATTTTTCAAGCTAGAAACCTGTGAATCCATGAGGAGGAATGAATTAATGTAAATATTAATCATTAGCTCTGATGTGTGTCTCAGTCCATATCAGCTGTTTGGGAAAATTAAGGGCAGCATTTGAGGGAATTCATTAGAATAAAAGCTATAAAATACCTGTAGAAATCACTTGATGCTCCTTTAAAGGAGGGGTGTAAATGCTGAATGATGAATGAACTATAAGAAATATTTAGCAAATCAAGACTAGATTTATCAAACCGATCAGACCTTCATCACTGTTTTTTTTAATCAGACCATTTTTGGAGTTGCATCCATCGTAGCACCACAGGCTCAGAGCTATGGGGGCTGCGAGGGAGGCTGTGTGTCTTGAAGGAGGGGCTTTGTGAAGCTGGAAGTTGGTTGGCGGTGGAGGGCAGAGTCATTGTCAGGAACTGGGTAGCAACAGCAGCCCAATACCTCTGGCTTGATGTTGGTGGGAGGAGGCGACAGAGCTCAGTGGATGAGATATAGACAGAGTTGTTGACAGTGGGGCCCAACATCAGGCCTCCTCACATGGAGCCTACAGGTCTGGTGAGGACTGAGGAGTCATCAGCTGCTGCAGTGTGAAGGAGCTGGATGGCTTTAAATGGTCTCCACACTACACTGCACACTATCACCGGGCTGCTGAAAGGCCCTCCAAACCCTGTATTATTTATCATCAGCGTCACACTGACCACTGCATGCTGCTGTGATTCATGCATCAAACACTTGAATTTGTTCTGCATAATGAGATGATCCCTCTGTGGAGTCTCAGGCAGGCAAAAGACACCAGCCTCAGTAAAGTGAGAATCTGGTCCAACAGGAGGCAGCCAGCGATGACAGCCAGACCTCATTCTACTAATAAATGGCATGCAGGACTGCAGGGCAGGCACATTCTCTGCAGACCTGTAGGCACTACAAAATGGTAGTCATGTTGTGTTTTACCTGCTGTGGGCTGCTTGTCCTCCACTCTGAGGCAGGAGGGCCGTCTGTTGCGGTCTGAAGGAAAAACGAGCTAAAGCGATCCACCGAAAATGAGTAGCTGGAAACAGTTGATGGATAGGAGAGGCAGCAGCAGCTGTGACAATGGTCCAAACCATTCACTCTGTGTTTGTGGTGTGTCTGCTGCCAGCTCGTGTCTCCAGTCGTGATCTTATATATCCGTAAGCAGCTTGTGTAAACGGATCCTTCCCGTGAGCTGATGGACTCCAGCAGCCCTCCGGAGCATCTCCTGCCCGTAGTTTTACGAAACCCCGTCGGTCCGCCGCCGCTGTCCCCTTCGCATTGTTCCAGTCAAGCCGAGGGAAGCGTCATGTTTGCGGTTCATGAAATCCTTTAGCATGTCGAAACACTCCAAGGGCGTCTGGTCATGAAACAAACCGGTCTGCTAGCTAACGGACTGAGGCCACAAAGCCCCGAGCAGGCAGGATCGGGCTGCGGGATGACACCGAGGCCAATCCTCATTCTGTCCCGCAGCCCGTCAACGGCCGGCCGGCTGGCACACACACACGGATATGTGGGATAAGACTGTGGAGGCTAATATCCTTAATGAGATGAGCCGTGTTGCTGGCAGAAGAGCAGGTTTCACGAACAAGCGCAGCATCCAGTCGTCAGAGCAGACAGCTGCCGCCAGCAGGGACCTTAATCCCGTCTGAATGGACAGGGGCGGCCCCAAGCTTTTAAGGGGACGGAGCCCAAGCCCCCAACCAACCTATAATGGAGTATTAGGGCCACAGTGACAAAAGAAAAATCCAGGGTTAGATTTTACAACAAAAACATGATATTACAAGAACAAAGTCAAAATATTATGAGATTAGTGGGAGGATTTTATAAGAAAAAAGCCATAATAACAATGATATTTATAGTAACGTGGTGTTGATGTGCCAACAGGTTGAGTATGTCTTTATTTGGGAAACCTATCCAGTGTTTCCCCTAGCTTTGTTGGTTAGGTTAGGGGACGTGGGGCAACAGGGGCAGGAAATGACTTTCAAAATGAAGGACTATCTTAAAGATGACATGTTTTGATGATTAATTACAATAATACAATAATAAGATAATTTGTACCCGAATTAGTAAACAGTTAAGGGAGTCATATTTTACAAGTCTTCCAGTTTGGGGGTCACAGCCCCTAATGCTCCTATCACCACTGGGACCACTATGGCTTTCACCTTCCACATCTGTTCCAGCTGTTCCTTCAGCCCCCATCCTTCTTCTTAGGATGAGGAAAATGATCATGATCAACATTTAAATGGAAACTGGGATTTTTTTGAGCATATCTCACAAACTATATATTCTAGCTTCACCAAACTTAACACATATATTAACCATGATAAGTAGTTGCCCCTTTTAATATTTAGATTTTTCTACAAATCTTATTTTTTGAGTTTTCCATTGAAATATGATTTTAAGGCGACTCAGTAGGTTAGTCATCTTCTCCATAGCACATATCAAAAACAGTGCACATGGCGCTAGACTCACTAAAGGAATGGATATGTGACACTGATGAATTTGTTGTACAATGTTTTGGGGATGATGGGGGGGTGTCATCTTCAGATGTCCCTTTTATTTCAGAGTGAGTATTCCAAAGTATTGGTCCTTAATGAAACCTGTGGAGAGCATAAAAGCCACAGTTTGTGTGGTTTTAGTCAGCACACACAGCTCAAACACCTGAAACCAACTGTCATTTATTTTGCTTCTTTGCTTTTCTATAGTTTCACATCTAAAACATCCACTGAAATATACAACATTAACTCAGGCAGGTATGAAACATGTTGGACTAATGTCTGAATCTATCATTTTGTTCAGGTGTCACTGAATGCATCCTGGATTTAACGCAAACATCGGTACAGACGTTGGTTTGTCGTCCACAGCCGGCTGTGTCAGAGTCTTTATTTAACACCTGCAGCATCATACAGCAGCTGAACCCATAAGTCTGGGTTAATGTTTAACACAAGGTCAGTGGCTGTAGGATTTTTCAGGACCTGATGGTAATTAATGTATTAATTAATTGTATCACATTGTATGTTTCGTGTTGGACCCCCTCGAAAACAAGATGCTTCATCTCATGGCGTTATCCATTAATAAACATTATTATTATTAATGTTCTGTGTTGTGCTTCACATCTAGACCCTATGTTACCATTCATTTAGGAAAACGGTCATGAATATGCATCTGTCACTAATGCAGACTGTATGTGTGCTGTGTCTGAGTGTGATGTGAAGGCTTATTCAATGTGTTGGCTTTAAATGATAGAGGGGCTGCAGTCATGCTCTTATATTATGCTTAAGTGTAGTGATGTGATACGTAAGGAGGATTTTGATGAATAAATTAGCTGTTGGTTTGGTGATAGCTATCTCCTCCTCTATGCTCTTTGATCTTTGATCCAATACTGTGAACATTTGATGTAAATGTAAAAAGTATATGGTTATATAGAGTTAGGGTTCATGCATTTTCCTACACTCACTGAGGGAAGCTGAAGGAAACATTGCAGCTCCAGGAGGAAATAAAGTCACACCCAGCCTCCTATTCCTCTGATACATAACAACCAGTCCCTAAGTACAGGCTAAAAAACACTCCTAGCAAAATAAATAAATAATAACATGTATAACAAAACCTACATGCTTTCATGGTGCCATAAATTATTGACCAGTACCTTGTTCCAGAACAACAGGTGTGAGTAGCTGGAAACCACATCCTTCAGCAGCTCTGAGAACACATGAGACTGATCTTCATATAAAAGCTTGTATTGTTCATTCTTCTCTTTTACATTGTCTTAACATAATTCTGTATTATGTAAAGTGAAGTTATCAAGTAGTGAACAGGCACAGTCCCACCTCGAGCATATTTCCACTAGTGTTGCTGATGATGCTGAACGTGGTGTTTACTAACAAGGCAGTCACAGCGGTGCCACATTAATTTTAATTGCACTCATGCAGGGAACTCAGAACTGTGTTTGCAGCCCACTGGGCTGCTGTTATCTGAGGTCACTGGAACATGTGGCTGCAGTGATGACATGAAAAGACTCACAGTATGACCTGGATCGCTGCCCTTCTCATGGCTTCATGCATCAACAGCTGTCTGCTGTGCTGGAAGCTGGAGCCTCACCGCGTCTACTCCTCTTCCTGTTCAATCTGTGCTGACATCATTATCATCGCTCAGCATGAACAAAGTGGGAGGGAATATAGGAATGGGTTCGTCCATCTGTCCATCATGTTTCATTTTTGCCGTGTGTGTGTGTGTGTGTGTGTCACATTTCAGCTTACAAGAACTCCACATCTAACTTGAAAAAATGTTTGGTGATAACAGTTTAGGGATTAATTAGTTCACAAAGCAGAATATGTCTGAATTTTGAGTCTACCTCAAGAAATATTTGGCCTCACAAAGTCTGTTCTAATCAATAAAGCCTGTTCTAGTGCTGCTGCTACAGATCAGTTTGAGATCTGGGTTTATCCCTGTCGCTCTCTGCTACATCTTATTTTATATCACCACTCACTGGATCTACATTGAATTGACTGTATATGCAGTCAAGGAGAAAACAAACATGATTAAAAAAAACAACCAAAAAACACTATAGAGAATCTAAAAATCTCCAGGTAACTCAGTCCATTGATGAGATTTCGCTGAATTTATTTTGTGAAGCCAACAATTTTGTCCAGTTAAAATGTCACCATTCAAACCTTACAAAGCCAGTAAGAATTAATGGAAAAGAAAACAGTATGCCTAAACATTCATACTACAGCCTGCAAACAGCGTTAAACAGACAGGACAGATCAGAAAAGTGCAGTCTGATAAAACTAATAATGTAGACATCATTATATTCCATATCAATCCACAGTCAGTCACATTATCACAATGACTTTGTCAGTTTGTCTGTTTTGCTTCATGTGCTCTGCTCCATTCTCTCCTCATGGTTTTTCTCTGAGGGTTTGTTCCTGAAGATTTCTTACTTGACAACTCTTTTTTTCCACTTGTTTGTGTTTTTGGATCATTTCTTGTTGGATTATACTTTGTTAGACTGTATTGTTTTCATGGACTTCAAGCCTTCATTTACTTATCGTGTCTATTTCTGTTCATATCCCCAGTAAGTTCATTAAAGCTATCATTTAGTTCATCCCACTGAACTCTTTGCCTTGCTTGGTGTCTGCATTTGGGTCCTATTTTTGAACTGCCTCATAGTTAATGTATGTAGTTAATGTATTCATAGTTAATGTACAGTTTGGTACAAACAAACACATGCAGCTCTCTAGTAGCACATGATCGAAATCCCTCTGAAATATACTGTAAATAGAATGGGACTAAAGTAAAACTACTTAAAATGATTGTGAAGACTTCTGTTGTAGAAACTATGCATGACTGTAAACAGTTAACTTTAGCCACAAATACATACTGTGATCTAAATCACGTCAGATCTATTCAATATCTTAAATGAATTCCTGTCACAAAGCAGTGGTGTCTGTAAAGCAGTGAAAACCCCTGATGTTGCTGTCTGTGTTTCTCTGATCAGTGATAAATATGATCATACAGACTCCTCGCTCATTTCAGCAGAAAATACAAGGAGCCACTATCAGCCTCCTCCTCCTCCTCCGGCTGGGCCCGGATTGGATGAGGTGGTCCTGGTAGAGCTGGTGCTCCTTCTCTTTGACAGGAGCCCAGGTTAAACCATTAAAAACTTTAAATGGGCACAAGTCCTACAGCGAAATTCACAGCAGTTGTTGTAAGGTGGTACTCAGGACATAGGAGTAAATCCTGACCACAGGACGGCGGGAAGTTTGTGCCAAAAGCCATGTGGTAATTTTTTTATCTTTGTTATTGTAAGAAGTTCTCTATTTAGAGAAGTAGTCGAATATAGAGCTGGTACTACGCTGTGGAAAAGGTGCTTTTGTTTCTGGCATGCTGAATTAGTATATGCTGTGTGATTGCATTTGTAAAGCATGTTAGGAAATGAACTCCATACATGCAGACATCAGGCTGCAGATCTTAGGAGCCTTTAGGGATCGTGAAGCTTCCTCACCAGTGCTGTGGACTCGTTTGACCCAGACACAGTTCATGTGGCTCACATGACCTCAACCACCTGTTTCTGTATTTGGAGCTCAGGAAATCTTGATCCTCCACAAATCCAGAGCAATCCCTGCCAGATGAGGTGAGGAAGATGGTTGGCTCTTAGTAAGGAGGCACTCAATGCCTTTCTGGCCTATATTTTCACCTAAGCAGCGGTGAGAGGACGAATCACCAAGCAGAATAGAACCAATACCTCAATGTTTTTTGAGAGAGAGAGAGATACTTTATTAAGATACTTTATTAATCCCCAGGGGGAAATTCTTTCTCTGCATTTGACCCATCCCTGAGGAGCAGCGAGCTGCCACTACATTATGGCGCCTGGGGAGCAAATTGGGGTTCAGTATCTTTGCTGAAGGATACTTCGACTTGCAGGGGCTGGGGATAGAACCAGTGACCTTTCCTTCCATGAGCGACCGCTCTACCGCCTGAGCCACAGGCGCTTCAAGTGTTCCTTTAATGTGTCCTCAGTTCATCTTAGGTCCTCAGTTCATCTTAGGTCTGTTCACACCCGTCCACCTCTGATCACAACACTCAGACCGAATATTGATGTCAGCTCTGAACAGGTGTTGTTGCTTCAGATTAATGCCTCATATATTTAAATAATTTGTCTGGTTAATCTCTGCAGCGTGATCTGGCTCCATTACACATCAGAACACTTTGAGACAGTCTGGAAAACTTCTCATGGGAATTCATCTCTCATTTTCTGTGTTAAGGGAGTTTTGTGTAGGTAGTAAATGTGTTTTTCTCATACGGGCAGGACAGATGCGATGCAGGGCTGTTGAAACAGAGGACAGTATCAGAGAACAGATAAATACCAAGCCAGGGGTTGATCTAATATGAAAGTGAAACTAAAAGTTACTGCAGATCATTGCTCACTTCTAAAGCTGGTCAAAGGCGCCATCTAGTGGTTAAAAGTGTAGAATGCCTAAAAATAACTTCTGAGCTGTGTTCAGGGGCCTGTTTTATATTAAAGGTGTTGAGAAAAGTGTGGATTGGAGTTAAAACCTAACAAATGAATCAGAGATCAAGCTGTTTCATAAAGGCAAATTCAAGTTCAAGCATTTAGACTGATTTGAGACAGGTTAGAGTAGTCAGGATAAGTTTGTGCATGTTTGTTAACCACACCAATACGCACATTTTAAATCTATAACTTATCATTTAAGATTGATTAACTTGAATTTCAGTAAACTTTAATTCTTTCACCCACAGTGAAGTGAAATAATACGGCAGCAGCCCAGAGTCAAATGACCCTCTTCTGTTGGGTTCATGTTACAGGAAAGCAACAACTGAGGCTTAAACTAACCTGAACCACTTAGTTCACAACACAGGTTGCCATAGTAAACTATGTTGAACCTGCTTTACTAAAGTCAACCAAATGAAAGGGAGTCAGACAAGGTTAGAACAAGTCTTGCTTATTTGATAAGCTTCCTTTATGTAAGAAAACAAAAACATGAAATGAGATTATTTTATGATCATTTATTTACAGTTTTTTATTTCCACCAATAAGAACCATGAAGTACTAAGAACTAAAATGTGTAAATATTCACACTTTAAAACAATCAGCTATTTGACCACAAACTACTCACTGCTTACAGGAAACTCATGAAGTCAATTCATCGTAAACAATCTAACGTATCCCCAGTGGCGTTGGGCCTGGATAAAACCTGATAGTTTCATCCAGGTGTTAAACACATCCACAAAGTTGGCTTTAGTTCTGTCTACTCAGATCCTCGTCAGGCTGAGCTGAGGGTTACTCTGTCTGCAGGTTCACTTCATTGATGGTAAACCACGGTTTGAGGGAGACATGGCTGAACGTCAGTCACAAAGTCCTCAGTTTGCTTCAAACCAAGTCGTTGTCAGATCACCTGACGGCAGACGGTGCTGCAGGAAGCTTTTGTACAGCCACACCAGACTGCAGTGTCTCCTCCCTGAAAAGTCTGGGAGGAGACACTGCAGTCTGGTACAAATGGGGTAACAGGATAAACTGTTAAATACAGAGGAGAGACAAAGACTTTTCACCTCATCTTTCTGGTATGGATGGTATAATATACATGCTGAGTAATCTGTTTTTTTAAAATATCCTACATTCTGAAGGGGACAGACAAACATATTTAAAATCTTTGGAATAAAACATTCAAATTATCCACTAATGTGGTCTCCAGTTCATCTGATATTAAGAAGCTTTGCATTCTGCTGAAGTCAATCAGAATGGGGGTAGAAATCTGTCCTCACCACTCTAGAACTCAGACGGCCATGCTGCAATAATAAACTATTATGGATGAGTCTTATTACATCGGGATCTTTTGGATTTCTACACACGATTCACTTTTTTCTAAACCTATGTATAATGGTCTATGGTGTGACTTTTCTTCCTTTATCTTTGCTCACACTGCCGTCTCCACCAGAGCTGAAGAAGGGCTGTGTCCTCCGACAGAAGAAAACACCAGGTGAATTTTCTGTTGGTATCATATTAAAGTTAAGGTTCATGTGTGTGTTGGAGATAATGTCGCAGAAAGTTTGTGCTATCAACTAATCCTGAGTGTGAACCTGTGTGTACAGGATAGCTAACTGCTGATGGGACAGGTGGTCTGTTCTATGAAGGGAGGTGAACCTTCTCAGATTTAACTCTGGGCCATCAAGGAAGGTCATGTTTGACTAAATCTGATGGTCTGAATCAGTGTTGAACGGTACAATAACACTGAATAAGATCATTATTAGTTCTTTCACTGTCAATGTAGTTGATGTTTGCATATGTACAACAATGCAGTCCATCTAAATATGAGAACACATTCAGGATAATTCAGTTATACTAATCTATATGTCAGAAATGACCCTCTAATAAAGATCTCCTTCATAAAGAGTTAGGCTCTATGAACGTAGAAGGAGATAAGCTAACATCAAGTTAGCATGAAGGCGACCTGCTCGGTGCAGTTTAGAGAAGCAGCATAAATCACCATGACAGCACACCTCAGGTCAAACTTAGACAATCATCTCCCTTCATAGAACAGCCGTTCATTTATCCTCCTTTGTCATTGTTGTTGTTGTTCAGCACCTGTACAGGACGTGGCAGCTGATCCTTGTTTTATTTGTCCCACCGCTACTCCGCTGTGATTGGACGTCTGAATAAAAAGTGACGATCAAAGCTGAACATTTTCTAACTCGACCAGACAAAAGACTGCAAACATGCAGCGCTGAGCCCAGAACAGACTCTCAGCACCACGTCACTAATAGTGTAAATACACACAGCTCCTCTTTCAAACTATAAAAGAACCACTGGCCTCAGAAAAATGCTTTGGGGTACACAACAACGTCAACACAATGCACAATGTGTTATGTCTGTTCTGTGTCACAGGACAAATGGTTCAGCCGTACTGAACGTCCAGCCCAGTCTCACAAAATCGTTCAAATTTCCGATTCAGGAGAGAAGTCCAATGCATCTACTGATTTGTTTTTCCTCCACCCTTAAAAAAAGATTTGGATCTGGATTGTGGTTTTCATGTAGGAAGACATTGACGGTGAATTTCAGCTAGAAAAACTCATATATAAAAAAATCTGTACAGTTTTGTACACAAATAATGGCGTGTTTCCAGTAGTCCCTCGTCAGAACAGATATTTTCGACACGAGTCTGATCCACACCGACACTCCACTCGGATCCTCTTCTTCGGAGAACTGGTGAGACCTGCAAGGCTGAAACTGGAGTCCATTTTGGTGCTTTCTGTGTCGACTGGATCAACTGGAAAACAGGACAGAGCAGATATGGAAAGGGCTGAGTCGAAAAAAGAAAAAGAAATCAAATGTTTCCCCACACTGTTGACAGCTGGTAAAGACACGGTGAACATGAGGGTGAGCTTTGTTTCACAGGTGTCATGAACCAGGCACAGTTATTTCTGGATTTACTCCCAACCAGGATCAATTGATAGCAGAATATATTGACTGAACATTAGTTATATACTCTAAAAATAGATTTAGTCGCACATTAATGCTTCAACTCTGCTGATAAAAATCTGCATTATTCTTTTCGTTGGTCCAGATTTCTCCAGTGAACACTTTTCCTCTTTTCCCACTGCATCAAAAGCCAGCATAGAAATAACAAACTTATCTTTGATCAAGAAGTGAGGTAAGTTATGCAAATCTGCAACTTTGTAAAACCTCAGAAATGTGATCTTTCACATTCATTAAATATCTGGAAACCACGCTTTCATTAGATGCATCTTAAACAACTGTAGCTGCCTCTATTTCTGTCTGACTCCAGTCTCCTGCAGCGAGGCTGCTCACAAAATCTACATGAAACCTATTTTAGAATCTCTACACTGATTACCTTTACGCTTTAGAATTGATTTTAATTTTCAAAGGATTGGGATTGGTCACATATATCACTGATTTATTAACCCCTATGATCTTGCTTGCAGCCTGAGATCCTCCTGCAGAGGTCAAGGCTAAGAACCAGAGGAGACTGAACCTTTGGGGTGAGAGCCTACGACTGGAAAGAAGACCTGGAGATCAGCTCTGTTCCCATTTTGAAACTACCCTTTAAAAAAACAATTTTTAAATTGCTTTCTCCTATTTTTTTATTCATTCTTATTGTGTTTAGGTCATTTTTACCTTGCTTGCTCGTATATATTCTACTCTCTTATCTTTCTTATGACTTCATTCCTCTTCGGTGTGAAGAAACAATCTCAACGATTTACAAAAACATTTTGAAATGTGTACTGTGTGTCAGACCACAGCACGTTTTTACTCTTTGTGTCAGTCCATCTTCAGCTGCTGGCGTTCACTTTGCATAGTTGTGTCTTAACTTCCATTTATAAAACCCTGATTCCAAAACGTTGGGACGCTCTGTAAAACATTGCTTTTGTTGCCCCTGTACCAATTTCTTTTCTAAATGTGTTACTGTGTTTGTCGTTAGTTCATCAGGCTCAACGTTAGATATCTTAGTTCTCTGTTCAGTTGAAGCCATTCACAAACATGATTGGATCGGTTACTTCTGCGTCTGCAGCGTTTAGAAACCTCGTGCAGAAACGAAAGCACCCTTCAGAGATGAAATACCAAAAATGCTTATCTTGAACAGAAATGACGTTGAAGCATTGGCACTAAAGACAAAAAGAACAAGTGCACTGCAGAGCAAACTCACAGATAAACATGTAAATAGTTCTGACTGAGAATAAAGACTCATTTATCTGTTTGTTGCCTGAAACATTTGGTCAAATGGGTGAATCCAAACTCTTGTATAGTTTTTTTGTGCTGAAAAATGTATAAAATTTTGTTTCCGTATGACTTTTTCCTCTAACTTTATGTTCTTAACTATAACTACCTATAATATCATGTGGCATTATAGCAGCACTTAAGAAATATCATGCTTGTATTGTACAATATTGAATGCAAACAGTTCTAAATCAAGACTAAATCAAGGCTCCTGTACTCTGGAATAAATGGCCAAACCCACAGACAGTTAAGGGTGTGGCAGCTTTGACTGACAGCTAACAGGACGTCACCTCAGCTTTGTTAGGAGGCCAAAATGTGTTTTGCTGCTGACCCCATCCACAACAGAACATTGCTTCCTTCTCCTGAAGATTCACCACTTAGCCCTAACCCTGTTTTGCATGTTCACACGTAGGGGTAGGGTGTCCGGATTCATGTTGAGACAGAGGGGAGGGGTGAAGTGCTAATGCTGTATGACCCTAAAAATGGAGGTTTTTCAGAGGCACACTTCAAACAGAGGGGTAGGAGATATCAGCCAGAATGCTTTGAGAATCATCAGCATGATAGTGGCAAATGTTTCAGAGGCAACAAAAGAAAACCACAAACATATTTTCTTTGTAAATAAAGATTTTAAAAATGATGATAACCGTCGGGTCATATTAGTTTACTGCCGTTTCAAATATGTATTATAGCCATAACAAAAATCACTAGTTGTGTCTGTGTGTGGACTTTCTAGTTAAATAGCTAAAGTTAGAGCGTTGCTTTAAGGCTGATTTGTGCATTACCTCCCTTTGATGGCATATGACACCCAAAATGTAACTAAAGTGCAGCAGCGAAGTTTGGGTGTAAATAAGAAATGGGATTGGGCCACTGACTATGGGTAAGTCACCCTACCCCATTTCAAGGAACCCAGACATCCATTTAAAACCTGTTTAAGTTGATGCTGATTTCACAACACTTACTTTGCATCTTGTAGTCAAAGGTGAGCTCCTCTCCTGCCCGAATAGACCGCGTTGAAAACAAAGCGATTCTTGGGAGCCTCTCGTCAATGTTGTCGATGAACACATTAAATACCTGCAGGTTGGGGTTACACTGCAGAAGAAGAAGAACACGTGTCAGGAGCTTTTCATCTGCACTCAAACAAAAGGAACAGCTTATTCCTGAAGTCTATGTGCAGAGGAATCCGCAAATGAATACATGTAAAATACTTGTTTGTAAAAACACAAAAACAGAAACAGGTTAATGATAAATTCTGGTGTTGATTTGACTTATTCTCAAATCACTAAATATTGACATTATGTCATGAAAGTACCATCAACGATGTGACAGACTATACTACAGCAGAGAAGACACACATGTCACTACAGACTTAAATGTATAGTCCTCTTCAGGCCTGGTATCAACATTCATTCTGAGTGATCAGATCAAGAGTGGACAGCTCTAACTACCCCAGACACAGTGAGGACAGTATTCAAGAGCCGATCAGTCAGACCACATTCAGAGGTGGTCCAGGCCTCATGTGGACTCATTCTGTCAGCAGTGTGAATGTTAATGTGTCCTGGTCCACATTGACGGACCACCTACTCAATAGCCACAATAACAGACATAATGGATGATTTCCCTTTGGTTCACTGTGATGTGTGTGTGTGTGTGTGTGTGCGTGTGTGTGTGTGTGTGTGAACACACCATTTCACCACAGAACTAGCAGCCAGATACTTTAAAAATCAGTTGTTGAGTCAGGAGAAACTTAAATTTGCAAAACGTCTCATCTCTAAAATCATTTGTGCCTTTTTGCAAATATGGCACTAAATTCAACACATTAAATGTTTTTCTTTGCTTGTAATAATTCCATTCGTCATGACATCACTGAACCAGCCTGTGTCTGAGGTGCATCTTACCTGCCAACATTTAACAGCTGTTTGATCACTGATTCAACTGATTTCACCATTTACACCAAAATATATGAAAGGACCATTAAATAGTAAACATTTAATATTTTACAAATGCAGTAAACAGTAAATAATATAGTCTTCTTTTGCCTCCAACGAGGAACGTCCCCAAAACCCCTTAAAAAAAGCTCTGTTTAGTGAGTTGAGTCAGGAGAAACACTATAAACTGTCTACATGTCGGATTATTTGGGCCTTCTTTATATTCAGCATATGTTACAGATCAATTTATCTCTTGTCATTGTGTTAAAAACAGTGATGAACATGTTTATTTGGATATAGAGTCGAGAAGTGAGGTCTGATCACACGTGGTCACTAGAGACACACTATGCCAGGTGTGAACAGCTGGACAGCTACATCTACTGGTGATGACCCAGAGTGCATGGAACCATCAGGTCTGAACAGGCTCAGACCTTTAAAACAAGTATATTGTGGATACAGTTTGAAGACACTTACGCTGTGGTTTACGAAGTGGGAGATGTTGCCTTGGTGAGCTGCGTCCACTGTGTACACGTCCTCCACATAGTCCAGGTCAAACAGGTATGTGGAGCCCTGACAGTCGTATACATGACCCCTCCTCTCTGCTTCATCTGTTGTGATGATCTGGAGGAGGAGACAGAACTTTAGTGGGACAAACTTCTCAGTGCATTTCGTGACTTTTACTTCATATATTATAGATGTGAATAGACACAAGCACAGACACAAACAGCTGATGTTGAAATGAACACAAGAGCCCTGCTACAAATCTTACCTTATCCTTTAATTACCTTTAATTCAGTTGGTTCAGCTCTTCTGGACAGTGTCAGAGAGCTGTCAATTTCCCTGCTGCTGTATTGATAAAGTTTTATCTGTTTGATTATATTTAAAGAGGTAACTTCATCAGCCAACATATCTGACATTAAAAACAGTTGAGATGGTGATGTCCCAGTCATGTTGTTTTAGCCCTGATCCCAGTCCTAGTTCTTAGATCTTTGAAAGAATAATTTAGTGGTTTTAGAGATTGTAGCAGCTGCAGCAACAAGGAACAGTGTGTTTTTATGACATAACGCTTTAAACTTCAAGCAGCTATCTACGTGTCGTTTAAAGCCTCTGAGCAATAAAAAAATACATCTTCTCGTCGCGTCCATGTTGTTCACTGAACACACTGATGTCGGAAGAACGACCTTCCAACTAGGGAAAGAAGACCATCCAAAAACATTTGAATACACATCATGAGCCAGCCATACGAGCTAATGACATGGTTTCTGAGCAATTATCAACTTCAGCTGTTGTTGGGCCACGTTAACTTCAAACTGTTTTTATTTTCCATGGTTAGAAAGCAACATTAGACAAAGGTTAGAGACAACAGGGCAGACTGACTCAGCTGACAATGGACCAGGTCTTACCTCTCCCACATACTCCATGACGAACGTGTTCTTCTTGATATGCTGCAGTGTGCGGACGCCCCATCCTCGGCCGTTCTCTGTCTTAAAGATGCACAGGTCGAACTGGATGCCCTTCTGCACCACTCTGTTGGGACAATCTGGGCCACAGCTGCACTGGGAGTTACACTCGTATATGGGCTTCCCCGGCCGGATCCGGACCTGTCCCTTGTCATTGTATGCCATGCGGTGCAGTGAGGCCCCCGGGCAGCAGCCGTTCACCGGCTCCTCTAAACAGTTCTTGCACTCACAACCCACAGCCATCACATCCAACACAATGCCGTGTCCCACTTTGTAGTTGTTAATGTAGGTGAAATTTTTGGGGGGCCCTTCCAAGTCCACTTCGTTCACGACAAATATACGACCTGGGTGGTTGCGAGTCTGGTTCAAATGGGCCTCCCAACGCAGCAGGCTCTGACGAAGTTTGGCTTTCTGCATCAGGAACGAGGCAACTTCCTTATCCAGTTTTTTGGGGGTACAACGTCTCTTGTGGCGCCTCAGCTCCTGATCCAGGTCCTGGTGGAACTGCTTCATCAGTTTTGGACATTTGAGGTTCCTCTTGGGTTCCCACGTGTTATCAGTCTCTGGGTAGCCCCTCCACTTTACCAGATAAAACTCCTCCTCCTCAAACACACAACAACAATTAAGGGCAAAGGTTGGATTCTTTCTCATGTACGTTTTTTGTATGTCAACACTGACAGGTGAGACAGACAACAAATGTTGTCAGTGGTAAAGTGTTTACTGGTTTGTTAGACAAAAAAACTTATCTGATCAGATCATCAATCAGGCCAATAATCAGTCTATTCCTAATTTTAATGGTGCAAATTGACAAATTCATAGGCTATATCAAGTATGACTGTAGTTTAGATCTTTAAAATAGAGGGAAAAGACTAGATTGTGGATTGTGATTGAATAGTTTGCAGTAATATTTTCTGGTCAGATTGCCGCACCCCCCCACCCCCAAAGAGCAGAAAGCAGGCATGTTGTAAAATACTGACACCTTACCCTCGTCTTCTTGTAGTCACAGAGGAATTCCACCTCATAGTCATTGATGTTGGCTCTGATCACTCCGAGCTGTTTACAGCGGAGTTTCTCTCTGCGACACTGAGCTTCCAGCTCTTCCCAGGACATCTTACAGGACACGCTGCAATCTAACACAGCGTCTCCCTTTACAGGTGGGGTGAGTGATTCTGCAGACAGACAAACAGTAGATTGTTGAGTCTCAAACACAGATGACTTGGCATGTATGCTGCAAAATAACAAAGCTCCTAATGACTAAATTCCCTGAGGTTTAAATCGCTCAGAAGCTTAAACATGGACTAGTAGACTAGTCTGAAAGTAAGAAAACACTCAGAAAACAGACAAAAATGAGAAGAAAATAAAATCTATAAGGTTAAACATTGTCCATAGAAAACTGTGGCATTTGAAACTGTTAATCACATTCTTCAATATCATCCTCCAGGGTTCCCACTACCACTGTACAGGCCTTTTTTTTTTTTGTTATATGCCAAATATCGTCAAATATTCATTCATTCAAAACTAGTCGTTTGCATTTGGGAGCCTCTGTGCTGCACTGTTCTGAAAAGCGCTGTGTTGCTGCAAAGACATGGTACAGCATCGAGATCACCTACTGTCTCCCTTCTATCACCAGCGTTATTTAGGTGTGTTTTGGGGTGTGTGGAGTTAATGATCTTATCCATACTACATTTCTTTGCTTGACACAGTAGTTCTCCGATTCCTTCAACAACCGAACAGGCAGCTGAATCCACCGTAACGCAACACGGGTAACTACAGACGTTAACTGGTCGACTGCTGGTAGTTTAATGACATTCATCTCCAGACATCAGCTGATTAATAGCTCCTGTGGGGTCTTGCTCCTGTACGTCTAGCTGTCTATCATGATGCTGGCTGGTTAATGTGAGTTAATTAACGAGCTCTGTAGCTAACATTAATTCATCCATCCAATGTCAGACTGGTAAATTTAAACAAAAGCTGAAATACTTTGATTTCAATTCACTTTGTGTATGAAATATGTTTAACAAACATGTTAAAATGAGATACCCCTATTTATTTTTATGTTCATTGCAGGATTAACTTAGTGGAGGAGCTAACATTCACATATAATTATCAGCTGACCCTGTGTTTACTGTCTGCACTGACACAGACTAACATGAACAGAAGACTGCAGCAGTCAGAGCTCAGGTTTGGAAAAACAAGTGAGAGGACATGAGAAAGAGAGAAGGTGATGGAGATGATGAGAGAGGAAGAGCAGGTACTGCCCACTGTGACCAGGATAGGATCAGCATGATGTCCCTGTGCTGTTCACCACCTGACCTGATCCCATTCAAACAATGTAAACCTGATTACCAGAGATTTATGTTCTTTGGTAATTACAGTGGAAACTACAGGCTCAATATAACATCACAAACCTATAGGCTCAATATAACAACAACACAAACCTGTAGCATAATTATAGAGTCATAATATATTATTATTGTCTAACTATATTATTGTATAACACGTCTTATGTTTATTTACTGTTTGAGACACATTTCTATAATTCAAAATGAGGCAAACTCAAAAAAAAGATGAAATAAATAAAGTGTATCGAATTTCACTTAATTATTTTTAATACACTTTGACAGGAGACACCAGTGAGGAGTCACAGATGAAGGGAGAGGCAGTGAAATCAAGTTTGACATAGCCAGATTTTATTTGAGCTGGCTTGACAAAACCTAAAACTTCAGGCAGATCAGAGTCATTCTAAACTTCCATATCACTCAGGTGTTTTTCATCAGGGTTGTGAGCAATCCCATAAGTTTAATAGGGCTATAATTATTTTACCACGAAATCCACAACAGTGCATCTTGTTTATTTCTAATGTAACAAATGTACAGCTCTTTAACTTTAACCTCTAAACAGCATAATCAAATGTCACACTCAAAAATTGCATTTAGATCTGCCATAATAAAATATATGTGGGCATCATACTATTTGCCAAATAGTTCAAGTTAAATTAACTTAATTGATTGAATGTTATCTGTGAAAATACCAATAGACAAATCTATTGTCTATTCCACTTTCTATTTGATGCCATACCAGAAGTGTTAAATTAGCATTGACGGCAAATCAAAACCTCACATAAATACATAAACCAAGGTGGTCTGTTGTCGCTGTGTCTTTGTCATCATGTAAAGGTATGGATGATATTCTGTGTGCAATTTAAAGTGTTGAAGTGACCTAAAGCAACGCAAACACAAATATACATGTAGGTTCTAGTGATTTAAAAAAACCGCAGTTAATAATACAGTTTTCAATTCTCTGCTTCCTTTGGTGACATTATGAAACAAGTCTGCACATGTGATGTTCTCCTTCAGCTGAAGGCTTCAGCTTCCAGTTTTTAGGGCCTGAATCGTCGCGAACGGAAACAAACAAAAAGACATTTAATCGTTTCCGTGACGCTGTATGGCGCGTGAGGATTGTCCAGGAGTACCGTACAGTAGTAGTAATAGTGTCTTTGCCCGCTAAATCACGCAACCTGCCCTACGGGCAAAAGGGTTAGACTAGCTTTATAGACTGAAATTATTATGCTTCCTGAAATGTATATTATACATCTTGGATTAATTGTAGTTACTCTGAATTCACAGGCATAAGATTTCATAGCACGAATGGCTCCATTTAACTGAACACGTCTGTCTTTCTAGACTCTGCATGATATACAATCCCACGGCTGTATTAATGTTGTATGAGCTCAAGGACAGAAGAGCGTGCACCATTCGAGGTCTGGGAATACTTAACCCTTAGACTTCATCGAAGACCGACACTAAATAAACGCAAAATTGAATATAAAGTCATAAGTAGTCATCATAAGTTACCTTTCAAATTTTCCGCCATGTTTTCCGTACAGCCGCCAAAATAGAAGAAACTATAATGGTTAGGAGGATCCGCCTCCAGAGTCGACTGTAGCGGTTGCTGATTGGATGAGCATCATGTTTCAGCCCTCTCATTGGTTCAAATGCAGTCAGGAGGGTCGGCCGGAAGAGAAGTTTCATAATTGTTCCTGTACGAGTTAGTTCAGGACGCTACGGAACATTTTCACACTCAAGAATTGCATTTACGTCTAGCGGTGCGTCTGCGTTTACACGTCATATCTTTTGGTTCTAAGATGACAGTAAGTATCATATTTAACTGGTTGTCACTGACTTGAGTGAAGGGGCAAGTCATACAACTATCCCACCCTGTGTGTGCTGAGATTCCCCATGTTCCCACCAGATGGCAGCAGTAGAGCAGCAATGACAACCTGTTAAAATATAAGAGTAGGTTGGGATACCAAACTTTTTACATTCAACACCTGATACTGTTTTTTTATTTTTTATTTTTACAATTTAACCACTGTCAATACAGACACACTGTAAAATCTAATAAGTTGAGTTACTTAAAATGTTATGCAAACTCATTGCCTTAGATAAATTAAGAAAAGTAAACTTGAGATTTTGAGTGTGCAATACTTAGACCAACTTCTTTATTTTGTGAGTGTAACACCTAAATTAGCGTGCTTACTGTTATTGTGAGAACTTAATCTACCATTATCCTAATAGGTATTGTAGCATGCTGGAATTTCTTATTGCATGAATTTGACAAAATGACTTTCTTTTTGCTCTGAAGTGCTTGTTATTACAATACATCACGTCACATTACTTTATTGTTTCACCCAGGCGGTACGTCACTAACCGTGTGAGAGACTTCACTCATGGTGCCATGGTGTTGTATAACAGTAACCACTTTCAATAGAAATATTTCTAAAGACCTAATTACTGCTTAACCGGTAATTATTCAGAACACATTTAAACACAGGTCTCAGTTTCTGATGGGAAACTCCACCCACCTATTACCAACACCTATCTATTAACCCATTGTGTAAAACCACAGTAATACCCTAAACACAATACACTGAGAACATTGAAAAGGACAGCTGCAGAACAATAAACAGAGATCTGAATGTCAATTAAAGATTTTAGAAGCTGGGACAGCAAATACCTGAGTAGAGTTTTACAAAACAAAAGAACCATTTATCCAACTTTTCTTACATAACAAAAGTAGTGGTGTACAAGTAGAAAGTGGTATGAACAGAAAACAGGATATTCAAGTAAAGTAGATCTAATTGGTGGGGAACTTAATTATAAGAGTAGTATACTTAGTACATTGTGGGATGTAACTAAGTACTGAAAAAAGCAAAAGTTCCCACTACTTGGTTTGTTTAAATGAACCAAACTCAAGTAAACTGAGTTTGACAGTTTTCTTGATTCCAAAGTAACTATATAAAATAAAATGAGTTTTTAACAAGTTGATAAAAACTGAGTTAAGTCAACTCAGTATTTCTAATTAATTTTATAGTGTACTAAACATTTCTTAAATGGATATGGGATTCATCAAAATAACGGTAATCTTAAGGGGAAAAAAATCATTACACTTGAAAACAAATCACATGACACAAATCGGCCATTCATGACAAATGTATTTAAAAAAACAAAGGTATTTTTAAATAACAATGCTTGTGTAAATTAAGTGTAAAATTGGTCCAGTATTGTATAGAAATAATATGATAAAATAATAATAAAACAAATATATAAATATGAATTTAATCAAACTAAAATACAAACAACATACAGGTATGCATGGGGACTGAGAGTGAAGTATGTATGAAGGTGTTTGCTTGTAGCAGGATCAGTATGTTATTGTTTGTTAGTGTATCATTCACAGTATTTCAATCGCCTGAAATTAAGATGTGCAGCAAATGCAATCGCAGTTCTGAGGAACCTAACTATCACTATTTTCACTCATTTCTTCCTTTACTTAGGACCAACCTATAGACAAAGTTTTGCGTAAATCCATTCTGACCTTTTAGTGTAATCTCACAGACAGACAGACAGACAGCAATAACATATCCTTCACCATTTCACTGTCAGAGGTAATAACTAATAACTACTAACGATGCTGCATGGATATGTTTTGTCCCTCAGAAAACTCACCTGCTTCGTCGTCTGATGGGCAGAGGATGGTGCAGGACACTGAGATGTATGGGTCTCCTCTTGCTTTTGTTCAGCCTCTGTCAAAGTTTCAGGGTGTGTTTTCATAAATGTTTAAACAGGTTAGTCGAGTTGCTGCTGTGAAGCATGTTCCTGTCAGAAATACAGCATCTTGCCGTGTTTTTATTCTGAAGTGAAAAGTAGCAGCACAGCTCAATCTCCCATTATTGATCTGCACAGCCTTCAAGGGAATGGAGGGAAAAGAAATTTGATGTTCTGCAAGCCAGTGAGTGTTCATTGTTAACGACTTAAATCCTTTCTTTTGAATGGTGACATTTTTTTTTCAGACAGGGGTATTTTGGGGGCGGCGGTGAATTATCTTTGTGACTATACTATCAGAGATCTATTTGAACATTTGGCCTATCCTGAACAGAATAACTGCTAATTATGAATCCATTTTCCAGATACAGTCATATCAATACACAAATATGAACAGAATTACAGTCATCAAAAGGCCAAGTGCTCATTTATCTCACTAAAATGTTTAATTATAACATTTATTTTATAAATTATTTTTTAAAATAACAGTCTAATTATTTAATAATTGATGTAATGTAAATGATGTAATGAAAAATGTGTTTTTAATAGAATATGAAGGAAATAATTTCCACACAAACACAAGGTTTTGTTTCTGTTTCCTTTTCATAGGTTATAACTACATCCCCTTTGGATGAAAGCAAGCAATGTAAAAGTGGTTGCACCAAATACAATTTTTTAAAAAGTAGTGCCATTATTCCTAAAATCTGTGTCATTTTTTTGCATGTCAAACAATAAAAAAACAAGTTTATGGTTTGTTTACTTCCTCAAAGATTGAAGGACAGTAAAGGCATCAGGCCGTCCACTAAACGGATGAAAACGGTAAACTGTTGAACCTGGACTCAACTAATTATAAAGGAATCAGGTATTGGTCCGATACCAGGCTCCTGTACTCATACTCTTAAAATTGCTCAAATACTCTGCAGCTGATACCACTTTACAGCAACATAACATTAACTTCTATATAGCAGGTGGGCGGAGGAGGAGTGAGGTCAGCAGTCTGGAAATATTTTAATATCAGTGATGTATAAAGTACAAAGTAAAGGAGACCGTAAAATATGTAAACAGTCGAGAGGATGTGTGAAAAATAGTTCCTTTAATACAATCAAAACACCTGAGGAACCAGCACAGCGCTGCGTTCAGGGAGTTCACTAATGCTAGCAGCATGCTAAAAACAACAACCAACTCGGGATTTTTTGTCGTCTTCTCAGCGTACTAGAGCCCAAATATGAGACACAGAGCAGTCACTACATCAGACAATAACAACTCTGTGAGAAGGCACATCACATGCTGTTGGAGGGCATTTTGGACTTCATCTTCTCCACTGATAGTCTGACTAGCAGTGTTAAATTCAGGTTTTCCCACAATTATGGAAGCAGGTTGACAATGATCAGCTCCTGTTTCTTAATTTCCCATATAACTATGTGGATATTGATCCTGTCCCAGCCTGTCCTAGTCCCATTCATTGTTCCCAGACACTGTCTACTCTGAAGTTTTAAAGATGTTGGCCCTCTTGGAGTCATCAGTGAGTGTAAGGACACCTATGTTTAAATGTAAAAAATAAAGACCAACTGATGAATTTTGTATGCGCTATCAATGCTTCTTCTCAGAGTCTCTGGGTTTCACAGTGAATAAGGGTTTGTTGATTTTTCTAGAACACATAAATAACAGAATTTGGATAGAGAAAACAAATATATACATACTTCTCCCACCCTATAAGTATAAATAATAGTATACACACACACGTATATATATATATATATGTATATATATATATATATGTATATATATATATATATATATATGTAATACAATCCCATCAAAGATTGATGACTTTTTATTAATGTAGTTGCAGAATCAGGAGAAAAACACTAAAGAATAACAGAGTTATTAACTGTCCAATGGAGTAAAAAGAGGCTATTGTTCTGTTTAGTGCAGACACCTCCATACCTGAGAGCACATGTAATTAAATAGTCCACAAAAGCTCACCTTCTTCATTTTGTACTCTCATTGCTCAGTGAATATAAATGTGTGAGATTGGATGTGTCCTCAGTAAGCAGTTTCATTTCAACTGCTGCTTGGTTAACCATGATTAATACCGACTGAATAGTTATCTGTGGCTTTGGGTGCAAGGTCTACTGTTGTGAACCAGTGTGCTATCTTCATTAATCAAAGTGGGAGCTGCTGTCTAGTTAGCATTCATCATGGGCTGTATTATTATATTCAGATTATTCAGTGTGTGCTGAGCTGGCCTGGACACACAGAGAGAAGTCAGGCTGGAGAAATCAATGTGTGGAAGGAAAGGCTGTTCTCAGCAGTACCAGAGAGGAGACGTGTAAACCGCCACCCCAACACCGGCTAACAAGGGAAGGGATGTTATTCAGCCGTGGACAGAGCAGGGACGATGAAGGCTAGACAAAGAAGCAGGGGAGCATGTGAAACAAGTTCACACATACAATTTAACAAGAGCCATCAGAGGAGGCATATCCCCCAGTCCATACAGGGAACAGTCATACCAGCAAACTGGTTTCCCCCATCGGTCATTTTCCTGATGATACTGTGTAATATCATCATTTATAAACACATTTATCATAGAAGTCTGGAGGACACAGTGTAAACCTCAATAAATGAAAATACAACACAATGGAACCAAAATTCAGCAAAAGGCATCACTCCAGTGTTCGGGCATGAGAAAATGTTGAGAGGTTTCTGATATACGCTTCATAAAGAAAACCCAAAAGCCACAAATCTTTGACGGCAGCTTCATCTGCGACGGAGTACAATCTGTTTTTGGAAAAAGTAGAGTTTTAAATTTTTTCTAAATGTGAGAAGGCACATCTTACATGGATGATATATGTGCAAGGTTTCAAGAAACAAGTATTGATCAACAGTATTTGAGATATGCTCCAGAAACGACCCCCACCCTCCACTGGCTCCCCGTCCCACAACGCATCCAGTTTAAACTCCTTCTCCTCACCCACAAAGCCCTCCATAACCAGGCCCCCTCCTACCTCACGGATCTCCTTCATGCTCACGCACCCTCCTGCAGCCTCTGATGCCAACCTCCTCTTAAGACCTCACAGGACCAAGCACCGGACCTGGGGTGGCAGAGCCTTTTCGGTAGCTGCCCGCTCCCTCTGGAACTCCCTACCCAAAAACATTAGACGCCACTGACCTGTCCATGTTCAAATCACTGCTCAAGATCAGATACTTTCAGATCAGCTTTATGGTTTGACCGTTGTGTGAGATATGATCTGTGATGTGATTTGTTACTTGTTATTTGAGCTGTTTTTAATTCATAATATGTGATTTGAAACCTGTTTTTAACATGTTGTTTTTTTTTCTTTTTGCCTGTAAAGCGTCTTTGAGAATCTTGAAAAGCGCATCTAAAAGAACTGTGTGTTACGTTACACAGCTAAATATTCCACATGTATGGGGATTCGTCCCCAGCTGGCAGATGACGTGGATAATTCTGTAGGATGGACCAGCTGTGCTGGAACCATGGGCACCTACTGCTAAGTAGCATGCAACACCAACTCCGCAAAGGGAGCGGATGCTGCCACATTCAGTCTGTAGAACCGGGTAATGGCGCTGACCAAGGAGCTGCAGTGAAGATCTCGCCCAGAGATGCACCTTTCCACGGCAGCCAGGATGTCGCAACTCTGCAGGAGGAGTGTCCTCGTATGCCAGGTGGTGTGGGTGCACCCACTGCTTAACATGCATTCTGTGATCCAATGGGGCAGCCTAGACTGAGACAGTGGTCTATCCAGACACTCTGATGCAAAGTGAGGTGCTGGTCAGTAATCAAGGGGCTCAAAGGGGGCACGCTGCAGAGAGCACCGACTCCCAGTCCCAAGGTGGTACAGGAGGGGCTCGAACATGAGCCCTGAGTCTCCGGGTGTCCCTCTCAAATTATGCAATGAGAACAGTCTTCATCTGAAAGTCTGCCCCACATGGGCTGCATTAATGGCAGCCTCCATGCATCTGAAGGTCAATGAAGCCTTCCCCCATCCAACAGAGCCTGCAGGACCATGCTCCCAGTATCCTGGAGTTGACAACGCCCCACCAGTCACTGCTGCCTGCTCCTCAATCAGCCCACGGGGCCTGAAGGAGAGATGCTCCCTCTTTTCAATAATTGGCTCCATTCCCCAGACCCTGCAAGTAAAGATGGTAAAAATGAAGCTGTGTACATTCACTCTGAGCTTAACCGAGTGAGAGCATGTGTGGGAAGAGGGGGCTGCCCTTGGCTGGGACGCTCCCTCTGTGGCCCCTGGCTGGCTTTTCCTTGGGGTGGGAGTGGTTCACCTGGGGGCACGTGGCCTCGGGCCCTTCACGCTCTGTGGGGCCGTGGGGCACCGTGGTGCTTTGAGTCCTTCTCTGCCTACCGCTGGGGGTCGACGTGGTGTTGTAGCGACCCCCCCACTTAAAACCACATCCAGTTACAATCTCTGTCACACACGCACACACAAACGTGCACACGCACATTAAGTTGAACAAGGTTACACAGTTATGGTTATAATGTTGATGCTATTGTATATACAGTATATCACTGCTGTTATTGTTGTTGTTTGTTTTTGTTGTTTTTGTTGTTGTTTGTTTTGCTGTTATTGTGGTTGTCTCCCCAACCCTTTGCTGTTTCTGTTTCTCCCTTTCTTTCCACTGCATTTGATGTCTCAGCATCCTTCACTGTCATGAGTGGAATTGAGAAAGGAAGTTTATAAAGAGCGGCACGGTGGCGCAGTGGGTAGCACTGTTGTCTCACAGCAAGAAGTTCCTGGGTTCAAATCCCACTGTGGGCCTGGGACTTTTCTGTGTGGCGTTTGCATGTTCTCCCCGTGTCTGCATGGGTTCTCTCCAGGTTTTCCGGCTTCCTCCTACCACCAAAAACATGTAATATATGGTGACTCTAAATTGACCGTAGGTGTGAATGTAAGTGTACATGGTTGTTTGTCTTTCTATGTGACCCTATGATGAACTGGTGACTTGTCCAGGGTGAACCCCGCCTCTCGCCCAAAGTCAGCTGGGATAGGTTCCAGCCCCCCGCAACCCTACACAGGATAAGAGGTTACAGAAAATTAATGACAAGTTCACAAAGATGGTACTTCTCCACGTTGAACTCTAGAGGGCCCACTCCCCTCTCTCTGCTGTCTTCTTCCCATTTCATCTCTCCCGGTATGAGATAACCATTTCTCCCTGTTCTTTGTAATTAAAAGTCTATTACTCAGAGAAGAGAGTGGATGCAGTATGTATTTGTCACTGCTATGCACACTTCTTCAGACAGACTTCTTCTTCTTGTTAACTGGAGGTAAGTATTATTACCTTTGCATTGATTGTGGTGACAGATAACAGCTCGTCCACAATAGAATTGTAAATTGAGTGAAGTGGAGAAAATTAACTGAGCTTGTTGTGCCCTAAGGAAATGTAGCACTAGAAGTACCAAGGATAAACATGCCTTCAACAAAATATCAGTGTCTGATTCTACTGCAAAGCTACGACAACACATTGTTTTTCAGTTTCTACAGGTTGAATATAATTAAAGTTTTTAAGCCCCCATGTTGCAATTAAAAGTCTGATAGGTGAGATTTAGAAGTGGCAAGACAACTGGCGGAAATTTATTTTTTTAAAAGAAGAAAACGACTCTCAGACGAGAGCCGGCTCCCACGGCTCCTTTAAAAGAGCCGGATCATAGAGCCAACTTGTTCACGAAGGATACATCGCATCACTAGACTCCAGTAATGTAAGACACAAACCTACGTGGACAAACTAGTTGGAAAATGAGCTAACATGTAAGTTAGACAAAGGCAAACGCCTTCCTCTGATGCAACCTTTCTCATTATTCAGTGATTATAACGTTAGCTGTTTTTGTCATTTTTTATTGAGATGAATAAATGGATTAAATAAGCACGTCCAGGTGTGTGATTTACTTTCAAGTGTCCTCTGGAAACACTTGTTGTTTTGTTGTTCATGGTTCTCTGTAGGGTTGAGCGAGTGCTTAAACCAATATTCGGTATGGATGATGTAGTTTTTACAAGTAGAAATATTACTGATTAAAATGTGTCATTATCTGAACTGTTCTGATGCATTTAAATAAAATCAGCCAATTTTTAAAAGAAATCAGAGGACTATTTTATATTTTTGGTTAATGAAATAATTGAACTGTAAATCAATAATAATAATAATAATAATGCATAATCTAGGTATAAACCCAACAGGACAAATATATCCTTTTACTTCCTCTGAAGTGGACAGATGTATTGTCAGTGATAGAAGAATGTACAAGAAAGAGAGACAAATATTATAATTAATATTATTAAATCTGGATAAAATGATCTTTTATTATTATATGTTATTATTATATAAATCTAATTTATTGGAGAAATGTTTTACCTGTCTGGTTTTCTGAGAATAAGGTGTTTTAATAGTTACTCTAAGGTAACAGGTGAATTTCCTCTTCCCTCCACCATCTCAAAATGTGTTGGGTATCAGTACCTTATACTTGTAAGGTATTGACTTGATAAACCCAGTAACTGAGTCAATATCGACATTTCTCCAGTCAAACTATTCGGTTCTTTCAGTACAATTTGCATGGTTTTCCTCCAAGCCAATCACTGCAGGCGGTCAATTTAATGTGTCATGTGATTGGCCCACCACAGCAGCTACAATCCATAAAACCTGTGGTGTGAGGAATTCAAGCAGTAGCAATGGTACGCTGTCCAAACCGAACCATGTGCCGTACAGGTACACCTCAGGGTTGTGTCAGCTCACCTGTCCTTTTTATGCACTAATAACCTGAACAACTACATAATTAAATTCTCGGACAATACGGCCATCTTATCTTTGATGGAAAAAGATAATGACCCATCTGACTATTATTCAGAGATAAAAAGGTTTGTAAAATGGTGTGACGACAACTCTCTTATTCTGAATGTTAAAAAGACGAAGGGGAGTGACCTCAGGCCTAACTATGGCTTCTGTAAGTGTTATATTATACGATGATTAGATCCTTTAAACAGCAGCATTTTACTGAAGCTGCTCAGATACTTTATTCCGGTTCCCAACGTAGGGTTTGGACCCACTAAAGGGTCACATGATAAAGTTGAGGGTCATGAGTTGATTAATGGGGTGGAAAAGAAAGAAAGAATACATTGTCTTTAAGAATGTTACTTAAATAAATGTACTTAGTTACCTTCAGCACATTTCAGTCAAATACCTCTGCATGTTTTAATTCTAACATGTCCTCTATCAGCCACACTCTTGGCTGCAGCCTCCTCCCTTTCACTTCACCTCCACCTCACCTCCTCTCACCCGTCTCTGCTTCGTCCAGTATAGAGGTGGGACTTTCCCCGATGTCCCCCAACTCACCAGCAGACAGTCGGTCACACAACACAGGGGCACGATGCTGCTTGTGTTTCAGGTCACCTCAGTCTCAGCTGCAGCCAGGAGAAATACAAAAAATAAAAAACACAAAGGTTTTTCACAAAATGTTTTTCATTTCATTCCAGCTTTGGATGAGAGAGTTTGCCAATCACCTTAAATGAAAATGTAAGCTACCAAACTGATGGATCAGGGTTTTAACAGGCTTTATTGTACAGCACTGTGAGATCTGGCAACAGTGAAGATGTTCACAGAGACAGAGCCCACAGAGAGAACATTGATCAGGGCCACCAGACTGAAGCGACACATTAGAGACTGGGAACGATAAGAGGATAGAATGAAAGAATTCACTCGCTTGATTGGGTCCAATGACTTCATTCCGTTTGTACAATATCTGTGCATGTGATCTATCCCTCCCATCTGTGTGCAGCAGAGAGACGGAGGAGGAGGTTATCCTTAAACTTATTTGAGTGGGTGCGGAGCATTGAAAATCCATTCAGTGTTGCTGTCACAGCAGTTCTCTTTCATTGAATTAAGAGGGGTCAATTCCATAAATCAAGAGATTACACTGCAGGGAGATACAGGCCTCACTGCTCTGTGGTGTACAAACACACACAGTAGAGTGCTGTAGGCTGACACAGAGGATGGGAACAGAAACAGACTTCATGCACATGTAATTATTGTTGTACCACCAAAAAAAACTGCAGTAAAAAAAAGGGGGGGGGATTTCAGTTTTATTATAACAATCATGCAATAAACATTTTTTGGAGAAAAAAAAAAGGTGGGGGGGTCATTGCATGTGGACAGGTCCTTGAAATGCAGAGCAGTGGAGTTTACAGTATGGTATTTTCTATAATGATTTATTGGTGATGGTAGCCTCCTCTAACTCCCTGTGATTGGTCCTCAAGTCGGAACCAAAAAAGTGCTTTTACACGTAAATGAACAGAGCCATGGCTCAGTCCACCTCTTTTTGCTGCACCAAAGATTGATCCAAACCTCGGCGTGGGGGACATTTCACACCTGTAATTTTTGTCAGGATCAAATGAGAAGTTCGGACCAAAGGATGTAGGTACCTGTATGAAAGTGCCCAAAGGCACTTTACAAGGAAACGTGTGTTTTGTCCCCATAATGAAGGTAATTCCCACAAAGTGAGTAATACATGTCTATCCACATATATACTGCAAAAACTGAAATCTGAAATACTTTAAATCAAGACAATATTTGCTTGTTTTTTGAATGACGACATGTTTTTTTTCTTAGCAGGCAGCTTTATGTTCTAGCTTTCCACTTGTTTCAAGCTATTTTGTCCTTAATAATCTTAATAAGATTTTAATTATAACCTTCTCCTGGTTATGAGTAACTCAAAGCTTGAAACTAGAATTAACTGAATTTTAAAAAACTACTGTCTAGACAGTCGAGGCAGAATATCCTATTCCCAGTGTTTTATCTTAATTTCTACACATATTACAGTGTGTATCACTTTTAACCTTTCCTAAATAGGCACTTTTTTCTTTAAGAAGAGACATTTTAAAGCTCTGTTGCATTTGTTATTTTGCCACGTCTCACATTTGAATCATTGCCTGAAATTAATGTCTTTCTCTTAACAAAACCATGTAATTGGTAGAAGTACATTTATCTTAGACAGGATTACATAATAAGCACAATGTGCTATCTTATGGTAACATATTTTGCTGGAAAAAAAGGATAAACGAGTGGTTGGTGTTCTTGCCTCACAGTAAGAAGGTTATGCCAGTTCCATGTCAGCCTGTCTGCAGTGCATCCTACCTCTCAGCTAGGTTCATCGTTGGTGGAATTATGTGCTTGATTTCACCATTTTAAGACAGAAAAGCTATTCATGACAAGAATAGTCAAGATTAACTTTATTGTCATTCAGACAGGTACACAGCAGAAAGAAATTACGATGCAATTGGCTCCATCACAACATAAAGAAAAATACAAAAGTAAAAGGCAATAATAACAGTATTAGATAGAAAAATAGAAAAAATAGCAGTCTGTACATAAAGTGATAGGGTACTGCACAGGAGCAGGATTATTGCACTGGTTGAGCTGCATAATAATAAATACTCTGGTAAGTGTAACAGGAATATATAAAATTGCACATAGAATGGGATATGAGATAATTGTACATAGTATGAGATATGAGGTAATATTCACATGGAGATGGTTTGGTGGTACGGAATGGATGAAAGAGTTACTGGAATGAAGAGTTCAGCAGTCTGATGGCAGTGGGGATGAAGCTGTTGCAGAACCTGGTTGTTCTGCACCTGATGCTTCGGTACCTGCTGCCAGAGGGGAGGAGGGTAAACAGTCGGTGACAGTGGTGGGTGGGGTCTCTGACCACACACGTGGCTTTAGACAGGCAGAGCTTGTGGGCAATGTCCTTTACAGATAGGAGTGAGGTTCCAATGATTTTTTTTCCACTGTCCTCACCTCTCTCTGTAGGGCCGTCCGGTCTGAGGCGTTACAGTTCCCGTACCAGATAGAAATGCAGCTCGTCAGCACGCTCTCACGCTGCTGTGCTCTTTTGGTCAGAGCTGAGGTGCTAAGTCCAGGTCAGGTTGTTGGTGGAACTTGGTGCTCTTCACACTCCACCATGGAGTCGTTGATCCTCAGTGTGAGTTGGTCTGTTTCTCCTGAAGTCAACAATGATCTCCTTTGTTTTGTTGACATTCAGGACCAGACTGTTGGTGGAGCACCAGTCCACAAGGTGCTTCACTTCCTCCCTTGTAGGCCCAGTTACTGTCGTCCCAGATGAGTCCAACAACTGTTGTGTCGTCCGCATACTTAAAGATGTGGTTCCTGCTGAATCAGTCAGTCATGGGTCATCAGGGTGAAGAGCAGTGGACTCACAGCTCTTCAGAACACAGCCTGGTTTAGTAGGATGTTTAGTAGCTGTGGATTTAAGGTCTTTTCACTTATACATGCATTGAAAGAAAACTTTAAAAGCTAGTTTTGATTTTATTCCACTTAACAATGAGCAGTTTGGCACTTGTTTCAAGAGATTTCTCATTTTTCTAAAGCCTACCTCATTTTTCTTATTTTGAAAAATCTTTCAAAGTGCAATCATCAAGTCAATAGCCCCATTTAGACAGCGTTTTCATTCCGGGCCTGTTGCACCTTTATTCCACATCTGTCTGAATGTGATGAAGGTGTAATGGGGTGTCAGTTTGTTCCACCTCTGTAACGCCTTGGAAGGTTCAGTAGTAACATCACCAAAACAGGCGTCTGTATGAATGAAGTGCATCGGAGTGGGGGAACGAGTGTGAGCTTGTAGTGATATGTTCAGGTGTGGGACCTACCCCGGCAGGATTTAACGATGTGGTAGCAACAGGAAGTCCATTATTTGAAGAACAAGCACAGAAAATGACAGCTAAACTGAGGAGATAATGAAATATATCAGCTTTTATGTTCGCTGTTGCGTCATAACATTAACATTGTTGAATGTACACTGTGAACGCACACACCGAGGTGGTGTTGTGATGCCTTGGTCTGGTCCAATTTGAACACATCAAAGGGGTCACAGAGAAGGGCAATGCCTGTCTGAAAGTGGCTACAGTTTGTCCTCTCTAATCTTCTATTTACTCCTTATTTTACTCCTTATTTTTTGCAGTGTATACTCTCTCTCTATCTCTCTCTCTCTCACACACACACACACGCACGCACACACACGCACGCACGCACACACACGCACACACGCACACACACGCACACATACACATACACACTATAAAGCCCATGTTGCGTGACCATGCAGTGGTTTGGCTGTAGTTGTGCTGGCAGGAGGAGGGATGGTTGTGATTGTGCTGAGTGGAACGATCCACAGTTTATAGGACCTTGGCATACATCACACACGAACACACACACGTTCACACACATACGCTGCAGCAGCCCTGCGGCTCAGCCTGCTTTAATTATTATACTGCCAGCTAATCAATAGCAAAGAGGATATTCCTATTTTATCCCTTCATTTTGATTTATGTCACTGTCATATTTCAACTACCTGTGCTGCGATTCTAATCATATTATGTATATGTATGACTGTGTGTGAGTGTTTCTGCTTAAGTGTGTGCGCTGTTATGTATATTAGTTTAGCAGGGTTGGGTAATGGCTACTGAAGTTGTATATGAGGATGCCCACAGTGAAACATGGCTATGGACGATGACATCGGCCCTCAGAGTCAGGAATCTTTGGTGGAGTTCCTTTTGATGACTGTATCAGGAAACCAGAAAAGCCAACTGGTTCAAGTGGGTAGAGAAAATACCCACTGTCTTTATCACCCCTTCCCACTGTCTCACCCAGCAGAGAAAACTCTGGCTCCCGTCTCCAGCGAAGGGAGCTGGAAGATCAACTCTCAAATCGCTGGTCAGACATACATCCCTGTGTCGGGTATAAAAGTTCTTTGTCTCCTCAACACGTCTGAAACGTAGCTGCGTTGAGCCTCTGAAGCTGGAAACAAAGGGCTACCTCAGAGTTTTCCATAAGTCGTGGCTGTGGAAACATTTCTTATGTTGCTGCTGTCTTGGCCGGGGCTCCCATGAAAAAGAGATCTTACAGTCTCAAAGGAACTCACCTGGTAAAAAAAAAAGGTTAATCAAATACATTTCAAGCTGACTACTTTCTGTTCTGATCATATTGGTTGTTTTAAATAATAATCTTTTCACTGGATGGAGGATTTTACTCAATGTCTTGATCAAGTCATCAGAGAAACAAGCTGAGTAAACGTCAGTACTCAGTTCGCAGCCCCCTCAGATGTCCTCTGTACACTGGAAAGCATCTGTGAGACACTCATTCTCAAACTGCTTTATTCTGTGTTTTTAGAGGGTTTTTAACCAATAAACAAGATTAACTGCTCCTAACCAATTGGGTTATGATTGCTCCTTGCTCCGCCCACACTGCATTACAAAAAAAAATGTGCATGTCTCAAAAACAGGCTCAAATCGCACAGTGAATGCATCATAGCTGCATGGCTTAAGCTAGACAAGTGGGGCTGTTTAAATAGCAATGTGACAAGTGAAGGAATACATGGATTTTAAAGAGAATGGGAGATGACACTCTGATTGGTTTAATGCATGCTTAGACCAGAAACACATATATGAGTAATTTAGGGTCTAACTAGAACCACTTTGCATCTTGCATTTTATTTTGTGCTCAGGTTATGCAGAGTTTAACAAACAAAAGCTGGACATGCCCTAAATGCAAAAATGACGTTTATGTAGATTATGTATGAATCTGTTCATTTGGAGCAGTTCTTCTCTGCTGTGTGGTTTATAAAGAAGTGGCCACAGTGGTGATGGATTTCAGCAAGAGAACAAAGTGAACTATTCACTGATGCCAAAGTTCATTTATGTCATCTAGACTCTGTCTTTGTGGATGTGAGCTGCAGTCGCCCAGTTGTGTTAAAGGTGATAACCGTCCAACTGGTGGTTGAGGAATTAAAGACAGTGTTCAAGCGTGAGGCCTTTAAATAGACCACACTCATTACTGACTGTCTCTCCGCTGTCCTCTTTACACAGCATGACCTGAAATATTTAAACCTCACCCTCCCTCTTTGTCCACAAGGTGATAAGTGGAGACTGTAGGCTGTAAGTATACCATTAAATACAATGTATATTACAGTAGAGGGTATTCAACTTTTCAGCCCATGACCGGGGCAAGAAAATTATGGTCTGGCCACAGGTCTCAAGCTCATTAAAATATATTGGTTTTCATGACACCGAGGGAGCCACCAGCAGCTATAGGCCTGTGATTTGTTTTGGTTCCTGATGTACAGTTTCAGAAATTAAGTTTAATAAAATACTTGAGTGGCTATTATGACAGTATTATCCTATCAATTTTTATTATATTACATCACTAGGTCAGATAAGAATGAGAATTACACAGAGTAGTCAATCAGAGAGCAATTTATAGGCAGATGTTACAGATATTTATTACAGATATTTAGCGGTCGTTCACTGAACGAAAAGGTCGGTGGTTCGATCCCCTGCAAGTCTACAAGTCGAAGTATCCTTGTGCAAAGATACTGAACCCCAATTTGCTCCCCGGGTGCCGTAATGTAGTGGCAGCCCTCTGCTCCTCAGGGATGGATCAAATGCAGAGAAAGAATTTCCCCCTGTAGGATTAATACAGAATCTAAAATTAAAAAAATATAAATATAAAACATATAGAACAAGACGAAGACTACAGCCACACTGTGGCTCTGTGAGACGGCTCTCGGTTAAAGTTGAAAATCTGAGGAACCAAAAATGTTAGAACAAAGATTTGTTCCTAAGATCTTGTGAACAGGAAGTTCATGAAGTTGTTCTGCAGTGACTGAGAATAATCTGCTGGCATCATTAGCTTGGTGCTAATGCAGATGGGGCCGGTGCAGAGCTGTTGAGAGCTCCATAATTTATTAGATTTCACAAGGGGTATTATTTCAGAGTGAAAGAGATGCGATCCTGAATTGCTCTGCTCTGTTGCTTGGTGTGAAATGAATTATGGGCCTGTGGACTGGGGGTGGAGCTGGCTGGACATGACTAGACATTTAAAATTTAAGAAGCACTAGTACAGGGAGACACTGGTGCACTGAAGATAATTTAATCAAAAGTCATCATTTCCGGAGATGGCTAAACCGTGGCAGTCTCCACCCTGAAAATAAATAAGGGTTGTACTGGTCGAAAGAATGAAAGTTGGTCTCACACTGAAGGACTCCACACAACCGATGTCCCATAAAACAACAAGAAAACACAACAGACATAAGGGATTACACACTGTCTGATTTATATTTGGTTCACTGTAATGTAAATGACATGTTTTGTCTCTCTTACCTGTCAAGGTAAGCAGCAGACGTTTGGACTGATTTCCCCACTGAACCACATGATCTCCAGACTGCCTTAAAGATCATGCAATTTGTAGTTGAGTCAGTAGAAATGTCATAAACGTTTGACAAATTAAAATCATTCATGTCTGCTTCTAAACTCAGCATTAAATACAACACAATAAGTTGTTTCCTTCCTTGTAAAAAGTGTCAGTTTGTCGTGACATCACTGTACAGACCTGATTTCACCCTTTACAGCAAAATTATGAAAGAAGACAACATTTTATTGACAGTAAAGATGTCTTTTTTTCTTACAAATACAGTAAACAGTAAATTAGGGTATACAACAAGTTCCCTCTTTATGGGTAAATTCCCCCAAATCCCATAAAAATCGCTCAGTTTTGTGAGTTAATATTATAACAAATTGTTCTGAACTTATTGTGAATTTATCAAATGTTATACATTAAATATTTCTTTCTTTGTGTTTAAAATATTGTGTCAGTTTGTCCCAGTGATGAATGAATTGATTTGTACAGAGGTGGGATCTGATCATAGCTGGTCACTCGCGATGCATCTGGAGAAGCATTATTATGTGCGGTGTGAACAGCTGAACTTTGAATTAGATCAACCAGGACGGATGGTTAGAAGAGGGCCTCGGTCATATCAGACAAAGGCTAGAAAAAAAATAGGAATTTGTGTCCAAGGACACAGATGCCCCTGCTACAGGAAAAACTCAATTTGTCTTAGGTGAATGTGAGCACCTTGCCTCCATAAAAATGTAAAAAATAAGCAAATAGAAGAAACCAATTATAAGATGCACACCTATAGAGCTCCTACAAAGCATGTGAGAAATTTCATTGAATTCTGTCCCATGGATTTAGAGGAGATGTGGATTCACCACCCTGTTACATAAGGACAAATGTACTGTACAGATGGACAGACAAAGGGGTAACCCTACATAAAAATATGGGAGAAGTAGAGAGGGTCTTCATCTTCAGTTCTTCTCTTTGCCTCAAGAGTGTGCACATGTGCTTCATGTACACCCAGCTGCTCTCTAAATGAGTGGATGTGGATAGGACAGCCGCTGCTGCAGTCTTGTCACAGACACACAGGGAGAAAGAAGAGAAAGAGGAAAAATAATGGGCACAAATTCTTCAATTTAACTCCTTATCGATTTCTCTTGTCTCCACCTCGCTGGTGTCCCAGTCCTCTGCTGCAACCGAGCTGACTGTCAGAGAGGAACTGTGTCTCAGCCGGAGCATCAGGAGGAAGGAGATAGTCAGAACCTGGAAGTCTGTGTCGGCCTGGTTGGACGTTAAGTGCAGCTATAGCACTGGGTCTGATTGCCATTTCATTCTTTCATTGTGAAAAAGTCCTCCCATTTGTTGATTAGAAAAAGTCTGAAAAAACTGAATGAACTCTGCTTGAGTGTTGGCTAGTGGTTAAAACTTCCAATTTTACAAGAATTGTACATCGAAACCGACCCTTGGACTTTGTAATCACATTGGTATCATTGATAATTTGATAATTATTCAAGATGTTTCACTAATGATGTTTTTTGTCAGGATCTGGATCAGCAGCTTTAAAAGATCCGTCATATTTTACACCAAACTGAATCAGCACAGTTTCAGCTACAATCTGATCTCAGTTCAGTTTATATTATTATTATTATTATTATTATTATTATTATTATTATTATTATTATTATTATTTGTTATTTCACAGTAGTGAATTTTCTGTGAGCTCTATAAATGTAAACATCCTGGATCACAAGGTCCAGATTATTACCTGTATCCATTAAAAAAAAAAATTGCTTCCTTCGGTGGTAATAATTAGTCCTGTTGAAAAGAGAAATACATAATCTCTCGCTCTCTCTCTCTCACTCACATACAGACACACACACGTGCCTCTCTATGATTGTTTTTAGAGGTTGACAGGGTTTTTTCTTATATTCACCTGTGCTGTCTTGCCCTAAACTAGTGTTTAAAATAAAGGGTAATATCAAAACAAGGCAAACTGGAAAAACAAGTTAAAGTGCAGAAACTGTCGAAAGCGTCTCAACACTCAGCCCCTATAAGTGTTATGGTTCTAGCATGAGTCACACTTTTTTCAGTATTTTGAATATAAATATTGAAAAGAGCAATCAGATATTGGCTGATTTTGCACTTCTTGACAGTCAAAACTGAAACAAAGGTGAACTCTGATCTGTAACTCAGTCAGAGCTGGAACACAGAAAATGCTGGAGCTGGATCACCACAGAGAAAAAATGAAGCCGACCAGAAAAGTGTATTTAATAAGTGATGTTTGGCTGAGAGATCCATCATGCTCTCACTGTATCCACCAGTGTTCATATGTTGCCATGTCTGCATGGCCAGAAACTGCAACTTTTACACTCAGACTTTTACAGCAGCAAATTAGGAGAGAGGATCGAGCAACTGCTCAAACAAGAAGACTTCCTGTCCCGTTAGAATTCCATCTGATGCTCTGAGAAAAATCATCCATAAACCCCTCAAAGTAAAACCGCAAAATTAGTCTGAGGCAACAGAACTCAACAGATCTCAGTACCTCAGTACAGAGTCGTATCTGATTCTCAGTTTATTTGTCAACCTCTCCTCTCCCTCAGATTTGTTGCCAGGTTTGCAAATGGGACCTCTCTGTGTCTCTGTGTACTGATGCCAGGCAGATTCTCCACCTGCGGTGGGACAGGCTGGGAAACAGGAGCCCCAGTGGGACATGGGCTTTACCTGGCAGATTTATTCAGAGAGTTGGCATTGGGCGAACGCTCCGAAGCTGCACTCCGAAGCTCTGCCAACTGTTCCTCATGATCCCTTTTACCTTTGCTCCATCCTCCTGTCCTCCATCCTATTCTTCCCATCAGTCACTTTATTGTCTTTCTATCTATGCCAAAGCAAGTTTCTTATTTTTCTGTCATGTACAGTAGTAGTTATTAAATATGGGCAATCATAACTTAATTAACATGAATGTAATTTAACAACAAATTAAATCTATAACTGTAACTGTCTGCAGTGCAAAAGTTTCTGTGGAGCACACAGGGTCATCATTTCATGAATTTTCATGGGACACAATGATTATTTGATGTTTTATGACTCTAATGAATGCCTCTTGAGATGCAGAGGGGTGTCGGGCCTGAGGTTTTGTTTATGCATATCAGGTAAATGCTAAGTTGTAAACAAAACATAAAGCAACACATTGTCTGCACTCCACACTAATTAGGGGGGAATTGAGACTGACATTTAGGAAGTGGTTTTCACTGTTGCTTCAGAGCAAGATGGTAGATTTTTGTCTCCATACGAATGTTTCACAATTCAGATATATTTTTCAGTGCTTTGAACACCTCAAATTAATGTCCTTGATTCTCTTCATGGTAATAATACTGCACCAAAAAGCGGTGAATTGTTTTCTTTAGGTTAGGAGAGAACATCTGTCCCAAGTGATGGAGCTGACTTATCTCAGAATGTCATTCACACGGAAGTGAGCTTAACACGTAACATAATGGGGAGATAAATGGCCAATCAGCAGCTGATTGAACTAGAGGGTTATCATAGTCCTAGTTGTAAAATATACTCTGTAAATGTAACATTTTATTGAAGAAAACCTATTTCTCTTCAGTGTCGTTCCACTCCTTTCAAAATTAAGTGGTAGTCGGCCTCACCCTCTCTCTCTCAGTAATTTCCCACCGTCCTTGATGAGGTTTTGCAGACCAATCACCTGTTAATTAAAGTGCATCAGTTAAGGACCTAGGATGGCTGACATTATCTTTATTTACCAGCCTAATTGTCACTCTGATGGCAGCTTTGAATGGAGCTTTGCGGCACTGAAGAATGATCACTCACTCACCTGAAACTCAAGACATGAGGCACACACTGATCCAGATGTAGGCAGGGAGAGTATAAAGCAGGGGTGTTCAACTAAAATGACAAAAGGTCCCCTGCTCAGGTTTGAGTCTGAGGTCTGAGGAACCTAAACCTAACCTCTAATAATAATATAAAATATTAAAACTGTATATATATATGTAATTCCAATTCCAATTCATTTGACACCATTTATTGACTAAAAGAATATTTAACATTCCACCTTTAAGGTGTGACCCATTAAGTGCAATTTAGCCAAACTCTCTGTTGACAAAAATTTGAAACGGACCTATCTTTTGTTCCCCATTATGTCAAAAGGCTTTGTGGCCCAAATGGAAGCTACCAGTTGATGATCCCTGGTACAAAGGAAAGAGGAAGGGGAATTACTGCTAACAGTAGAGTTTTCCGGCTAAAATTGAGAGTTTAGTAAGATTATTAAAATAAGAAGAGACTGAGAAATAAGCTTGAGGAGACTTTACTAATATTGTAGCCATAGAAGAATAAGAAGTCTTACACCCTCTGCCATGTGCAGGATAAACGTCAGGACCAGTGTCTGACTGACAGCTGTCATTTTCACGTCCAGCTGCTTTGTTGACTTTGCACCCATCTGTGTGCTGTGGGCATGTTGGTCTTAAAATGAGGTGTGGTCAGGCTTGTTGGCACATTGCTATCTTCAGGCAGCAGAAAGCGATTTTACCATTGACCAACAAAAAATAGTAAGATACACCTACATAGACTAGTTCACAGTGTGTGTTTAACTGCTTGGATGTGTAGAAGAACACACACTGATAAACATTAGATCCTGTCGGGAGATTTAAATAATTCATGAAGTTAAGCTGCTGTACCTCAAGCGTAAATGGCACAGACAGCTGCTGCTGGGGAATCCTGATTTCACCCACCCGCATCCCATTTGCTATTAATCAGAGTGATCCTTCTTATAGCCCGGCTCACCTTATCTGCAGGCTGTGGTGTGCATTCATGACTACACATGTACAGCAGCCTTCCTCGTCCTCCTCCTCCTCAGTTTAATATGTGCTCATATGCAGTTGAATGGAGTTGTTAATGGGACAGGGGATTGGGAGATGGTGGAGACAGAGGGTCCACTGTTCCAAGCACCACCTGTCTGTCTGGTTTAATTCATGTTTCGGACAAAGCACACACTGCGAATAATTAAGAGACCAAATACAACCCCTTTGAGTCTTCTGCCTTATGTTGCATCTTTAATTTGCATGACATAATAGACAACCCCCCAAATGTACTTGTGCAATGGATTTCAGACCATGTGTTTTAGATTGTTCAAATACGACCCAAAGAGTTTGTAGTTGCAGAGATACTGCAGTAGGTGACAAAGAAGATAATAAGGCATGGAAGTGGAGTCAGTTACTGCTCATGGGTATTTGGTGGGATCCTATAATTGAAAAAAAAAGAAGAATGAGAAGAAAAATGGAAGTGGAAGCAGCGGATAGAGAGAAAAAAACAGCCGGCAGTCACACTGAAGGCTAAAATATTAATCTTCCTCAGAGCAGTGAGGTGGCTATGCATATTAGCCCTTTGAACAGCAGCAGCATGGGCCACTAGAGCCACACACACAGAGACACACAGGCGCACACTCTTACAGTAGAGGTACCATTTATTTTAATCCTTCCCACTGCTAATTTAAAGGTCCTCTATGCCTCTCTCTCGCTCTCTCTCTCTCTCTCTCTCTCTCTCTCTCTCTCTCTATGTGTGTGTAGGTGTGTTGTGTGACAAGAGAGGATTAGGATCACAGTCATCTCCACTGATGCATAGACAGAGCTGCACATCTTTGTTATGAACACAAAGCTCAACAAGTTTTTCTACTCCCAACGGAAATGTAAGGAAACAAGAAGGAGAGGGCACAGTGAGTAGAGCTGTGGTACAATATGTTAATATAAGATGTCATTTTTACACAGGGTTTTACATTTAGACTGCACCCACACTAAATTAAAAAAACTGTTTATGACAGAAAGCTACGGAGCCTGGGAGGGGACATGGATGAAAAAATAACAATGTAAACGCGTGCGCTTAATAGTAAACCTGCCGTACAATGAGTTTCAGTGTCGTTGATCCTGGCTGGCCTGACCGGAGCTTCACCTCAGAGAACAGTAAGGTGCATGAATAACTTACAAGTGCACTTCACATTAAATGTATAGTAGACAAATTCATGTTTTCTTGATTTTCTCCTTGAATATTCATTTGCAATGAACCAATTGCTTATCTCTGCAGAGACTGCAGCAATGAATGGCAAAAAATATTCAAGAAGAAAATCAAGAAAACATTAAGTTGCTTATATTTAATGTGAAACCTTACAGTTTTCTGAGGTGAGATCAGAGATATTATATTAGATAGAAAAAAACTGATTATGTTTTTCGATATAATCAATATAAACAAAATCACCTTCCTTGTGAGAAAAACAATGGAACATTGGTGTGTTTTCATTTCACATCTGATATATAATCAATAATATATTTGCATAACTAACACAAAATTTGGGCTTTTTTTTGTCTACAAGTAGGTGAAAATAATTATTTTAGCCGTTTAGCTCCATTCACTCCTATTCATTAAGGACTCTTTAACAATAATAATACTGAGGAGCGAACAGGCTGAATGGCTGTGGTGAAGCTCTGGTCAGGCCAGCCAGGATCAACAGCACTGAAACATGTTTTATGGCAGGAAGGTGAGGCATTTACTATTTTAAAATATTTTTTCTTTCTATATCCCCTCCTGGGCTGCATAGAAAACAACACACTACATAACTTTTTGTGGCCTTGGCAAAACGTCCAAACGTTGAAATAAACCTACAAATGGCTGCTTTCTGGACCATTCCTGCAGTCAGCTGTGTTCTGCACACACTCTACACAGACACACATCCTTAATAATCACATAGCTGCCATTTGTTCTCCCTTCGGTCTACCTATGGCTGTGGCTCAGGACATAGAGTGGCCATCTGCTTATTGGAGGGTCAGTGGTTCAATCGCCATCCCCTGCAGTATCCATCGAAGTGTGCTGAACTGAAAATTGCTCCCTGTGGCTGTGTGTGAGGGATTGTGTTAACGCTTATCGGTCCTGATGAGCAGGGCAGAAATTGTGGTTTGTGCAAAAGTCTTTATCATTTTGCCAGTGCACATGTAATCTGTTGGATTCCAAGTGTTGTAATGATGAATGAAGCATCCCTTTTTCATGGCTTTATCATGTGTCTAATGAACTGGTGCCCTGCTGTCTTTAACACTGATAAACAATAGAAAATCTGTGACATCATTGTGAAATCATGTAGGCATCAAATGCAAATTAGATTGTCATTTTGGACTTCATCACAATTATATATTTTATGTATCACACATCTTAAACCTTACAACCAATAACCTGTTCACAATGCTTACAAACTTAAATTGATCATTTAGAGCATAATTGTAGAGACTGCATGGAATTCTATGCTGTTGAATTCGAAGACGTGTGATATTATTAATACATGTACATTGCTGATAGATGAAGTACTTAATGAATAAATTCATGCTTTTCCGTACAGGAAATCATGATAATATATGTGGAAAATAGGGAAGGTGTGCTTTTACTTACTGTATTTACTTTTTTAATTTTCCTTTTGGGATGACCAGAGCCCTCGATGACCAGCTGTCTGGACTGTCCCTTTAACTGGCCCTGTTTCGCACACACTGTACACAGACTCACATCCCATAGTTGCCAGTGGTTCTTCCTGCCTGCAGCTACTTTCCTCAGATGTCTCCTCATATCTCCACCTGTGCTATAACAAGCTCCGTGAGCAACTGAGTGCCCATTACGCTGCTAAAAGCCCAAAACAGCCGACACATGCTGGTAATTTATACCTCTGCCGGCCAGGGGAGGAGTCTGTGTGTGTGTTTGTGTGAGACTGTGTGTTATTGCAACTTGCTGAGAGGCTGCTGTGGTGCCTCCTCCAACTTTCCCCGGTGCCCAGCTAACGTCCTCTTTACCAGCAGCAGAAAAATCTTCTTTGCACTTTCTTGGTCCCTCTCCTCTGTCCTCTCTGTCCTTGATAATAAATGCATCTGTGAGCAATACTGTTGTTGTGGCTTTCTTGAAGGTGGATGTTTTCCTTTGGTTGAGTGTCAGAAACAGTGACAACCACTCTGGGGGTTTTCACACTTATGAAAAACACAGACACAATCTAACACACAGACAATCGCGCACATCAGAGTGTGTGTCGGAGCTGTCTGCTCCTTCCTGTCGCCTCATTTGTTTCTGCATCAGGCTGCTCTCAGAGGAGCCCTCGCTTCTGCCCTTGTCAGCAAACATCAGCTCTCTCTTTTTACTCTCCTCACTCTCCCTTCTCCTCACTTTCTTCCCCTCTGCTTCTTTCTTCCTGTGCTGTCCATCTTCCCCCACGTCACCGTTTATTACCCCCTATCTCTCCTCACATCCTCCTCCATCCCTTGAGTCCATCTTCCCGTTGTTCCAATGCGGTAAATCTCTCCTTTCTTTATCGCTTTGCTCCGTTTCTCATCCTGTTCTTATCTCTGTGTTTGATGGTGTCGGAGTTGGTGACAGTCAAAGATTCAGACAAACCTTGAGTGTGTGTGAGAATGTCAAACCTGCAGACTCACATCATAGATGTTTCTTCTCTGAGTCCAGAGCAGGAACACGCTGCTTGTTAGGTTTGAACGAGTGCTGAGGGTTCGCTCTCTCCACAGCAGACTGAAGCAGTTGAAGTGTGAAGGAGGGTCAAGCCAGAGCAGAGCAGCCAGTAAGCTTATGACAAGGTGTCCATGCATGTGTGTGTGTGTGCATGTGTGGGTGTGTGTGCATGTGTGTGTGTGTGTGCATGTGTGGGTGTGTGTGTTTAGGATGGATCGGGGATTGCTGGGAGAAACATACACACAACAAGGAGAAGTGAAATGAACTGCTTCATCAAGTTGTTCAGTCTACACCCCACAGGCAATCACTCACACAGACACACACACACACACACACACACACACACACACACACACACACACACACACACACACACACACACAGTACCTGCCCTAACTATCTATGTAAGTACTTTATTTTATAGCTTTTTACCAGGGGTACTGCTCCTACACATTTCCAGCCCTCCCTAGTTTCCTGCTCCACCATGCAGAAAGAGGAAAGACAGGTCAGCCATATCTCTTGTCCTCAAAGAAGTTATTCATCATCATTATTGTATTTCAAAGTTCATTTATTGTCATACCTCACTTTTTTTTTTACCAACTGGGCGTCCCAACTGAACGGAGAAGCTAGCATTTGTGTGTGCGCATAGGACTGCAACTACGGTGACACCTTGCAGCGGATTCTAACATTTGACAATGCCCTGTCAATTGCTATCAACCAACAAAAATACCCAGGACCTGCAAAATCCAGGTACAACAGAGAAGTGCTTCCATGTAAATAAAGGCACACAGGAGATTCATGCAGTCAAGGGAGACACACGAGAGTGTTACAGGTGCCAGGGGACCAAGCATACTGCTGCAGACTGTAAGTTCAAACATGAGTAATGTCATGCTTGTGGTCAATAGGACATATAGCCAGAGCTTGCTGCAACAGAAATAAACAGAATCAGGGGATTTAAAGAGAGAAAAGAGGAGGCCCGGTTACGTCCGAGAAGGAGCAAGTGCACCTTCCTCCAGGATGAAGTTGAGTATCTGGGACACAGAGTGGACACACTGGGGCTTCACCCTGTAGAGAAAAAAGTGAAAGCCATCCTGGAGGCAACCACTCCCACAAATGTCACTGAACTTAAGTCATTTTTAGGGTTGCTGAATTACTACAACAAATTCCTTCCCAACTTAGCAACCCTGTCCTTTTGATCTTGGCCATTTTCAGAGGGAACTGACACAGGGTGCTCTGTTTCTGTGTTGGGCATGGAGATTTTAGAGTATACATGCACTGTGAACCTGTAAACACTTCCTACTGTCTGAATGATGCACCCCTCTTAGTCACTAAATGCTTTTTATGTTGTTTTATGATGTTTTAATGCTCTTTTTTGTAAAGCACTTTGAATTTCTTTGTTGTTAAAAAGTGCCATACAAATAAATCTGCCTTGCCTTGTCTTTAAATAGCTGGAAAAAACACTGCACCATTGACTTTGGACCAGAACATGTTGATCAACTATCATTTTCTGCTGCCTCATCATAGCATTTCACCAACAATGCACCGTACCACACCTCATGTTAAGACCAACACTCCCATTGGTGCACAGATGCAGACAAGTACATTTGCTTCTTACACAATGTGGGTGCTATGCATAAAAATGACAATTGTATTGCTCAGAAACCAGCAAACTTGAAACTTGAGCTTCATGAGGCAACTTATGGCTTTGCCCGATCTCACTCCTTCACACCCATCAAAATTGCTTCTTCTTTTTTTTTTCTTCTTTTTTTTGTATAAGTAACACACACTTGGAAGTTCGGCATGGACACACAGAACTGACATGTAAGTAGACAAAGACTCTTTCAGTTACCTCACTGTCTGTGAGGGAGCCAAAAAGTTGTGCTTGAACATACTCAACTAGCACATACACTGTACAGGCTGGGAGGAAATAACTCTCCATACCACCAGGTGGTGGTAGTCAGTATTCAGCAGTATAAAGGGACACCAGAGGACCTGGACTGTGGATATACAGTACCAGTCAATGGTTTGGACATACCTTCCCATCCAATTGAATGGGAAACTGTGTCCAAATTTTTGACTGGTACTGTACCAAATTTAGACTGGTACTGTACAAACTGTCATGTTAAAGCGTACTGTTTTCACACCACTTAGATTCAGTTGGTCTTCAGCTGCTTTATTCCAGGTGGCCATGTCATTGTAAAATATCCATGTATTGGAATGATTGATGAAAAATGAGAAGAGCCTTCTGTGCCCTCTTGTCTAGTCTTTTACTCTCTTTAATCACTACCATTTATCTTCTAATGCACTGATTCACTTTTAGCCGAACAACCAATCAGAGTGTTTTTTCACAGAGAGGCTCTGCTGCTGATTTAAGGTGCTCAATCAGCCATAAATCCACAGACAAGGGCTGAGTTCTGCCAACAGTGCACCACAGACGCCGATGGCCTGGTGTGTCAGAGCCCACAGTGAGTCACCCTATTTGGAGATAGAATGATATTTTCTATAGTCACTGAAAATGCTGGCACCTCGACATTGACAAGGACATATCCTGTCCAAGTCCATGCCAATGTAAACACAGTGCATTGGTTAATTTTTTACACTGACACTGGCCCAGTCACATCTCTGGTTACCCACCTCTCCTCCTTGAGAGGCGGCCATGGAGAGGAGCAGGTATGTGAAAGAGGAGAAGCCGTGGAGGGACAGAGTGATAAGGAGTAGCTTATTAACAGGGACTTGCAGGGAGGGAGGGAGGTAGTGTGTGTGTGTGTGTGTGTGTGTGTCATATCAAAACCTACTACTATAAGCCCCAAATTCTGACCATAATACTGTCCAGCTAATTCCAAATTACAAGACTGTTCTTAAAAGGAATAAGCCACAAATCATAGAGATGCTTAAAGGATCCTTCATCTGCACAGACTGGGACATATTTCATAACCAGGACATTGATGTGGCCACTGAAACAATAACAGACTGCATACAATGTTGTGTAGACAGTGTGGTTACCAAAAATGGACTTTATAGTGTACCCCAACAATAAGCCTTACATAACTAAGAGTGTAAAGGACTGTATCAACAGGAAAGAAATAGCTTTTAAAAACAATGATGGAGCAGGTGTTAAAGTAGTGCAAAAAGACCTGAACCAGATGCCAGGAAGCATCACAAGGACATCATAGAGCAGAGTTTCATGTCAATGGGCAAAAAGCTGTGGGACTCTATGAAGGTGATAACCACCGTGAACATCGTCACTGATGATGATCTGGAAAAAGCAAATGAGCTGAATGATATTTTTCTTAGGTTTGAGAAAGATGATTTTTCTGAGGAATGTAATAATGCACCAGGAACCATTTCAACTGATCCATGCTGTAGGATCATAGGTGAGCCACACAAGAGTCAGTCCATTTTTAATCATGTGTGTACTAAAAAATCCACTGGCCCAGATGGTATCTCTGCGCTGCTTTTAAAGGCATGTGCAGAAGAGCTCACCCCCATTTTCCAGCAGTCTGTGGATTTACACACAGAAAAAAATCCACCACAATTCCAACAGCTAAGAAACCATGTCCAACTGAAAACAATGACTTCAGACCTGTGGCACTGTCTTCCATTGTTATTAAATGTTTTGAAAAACACATGGTGTCTGTGCTGAAGGCAGATGTTAAGTCGGTGCTTGACCCAAACTAAGGAGATTGTTGTGGACCATAGAACAGTGGGTGATCATGGTCTTATGGTCAGATATGGAACACACATCAATCAGCTCTGCTCGCACAAGTAACTCGGTGTTCACTTGGACAACACCTTCAGCTGGAAGGTCCATGTTGAAGGTTTATGCTCTCGCTTACAACAGAGACTATATTTCCTACGCAGACTCAGAGGGTATGGTGTGGACCTGAGGATTATGTTTTTATTTTATCAGGCTGTATTAGAGAGCTTAGTCAGATATGGGATGTCAGCAGTGGGTAGCACTGTTGCCTCACCATAGAAAAAAGGTCCGGGGTTCAAATCCACCTGAGGACCTGGGACTTTTCTGTGTGGAGTTTGCATGTTCTCCCCGTGTCTGCGTGGGTTCTCTCCAGGTTCTCCGGCTTCTTCCCACAGTTCAAAAACATGCAGTAGAGGTGAACTGGTGACTCTAAATTGCCTGTAGGTGTTGGTCTTTCTATGTGGCCCTGTGATCAACTGTCGAGTTGTCCATGGTGTAGCCCACTTCTCGCCCAATTTCAGCTGGGATTGGCTCCAGCCCCCCTGCGACCCAACACAGGATCGGCGGCTGCAGAAAATGGGTGGATGGATGGGTGAATGCATGAGTGATTTGTTGTCCAGTTTTTGCAGGGGTCTGGGAGATACAGTACATCATCTTCAGATGATTCTTACTTAAGTATCAGACTGCACTTCTGGCTGCAGACTGTCATTCTGTCTTTACAGGAACAGCTTCTGAAGTTCTCCTTTTTGTCACCATTTGTCCTCAACTGTGAGAGAATTGTTGCTGCTATACTGTATCTATAAATATATTTGTTGAACAGGAGAGGAAGATAGGAAACAAGGACGGAATCAGAACAAGGACTTTGTCGGTATATGTGCTGCTTTAAACATTAGGCTACCACTGCCATCCCCTATTCAAACACCATCCCTGTCACCTGTTCCTTTCTTCATGTATATGAATGCTGTATGGTTTTAATATCTATTGATCACACGTGAAGGTGACACCTGCCATTCCTGATTTCCCTTGTGGCCCATTCCCCTGCTGCACGCTTGGTGGAGGTGCTGTTGGGCTGGGGCTTGGAGCCGTCTGAAGGTCACAGTCTAGATATATGGTTGGATGTCAGGGTCAGTGCAGCAGACGGGCAGTGAGTTCAGCACCATATGTATGTGCATGTTGTGTGGGTGAGCTAGAAATAGAGAGGGAGGTGATGGGGGACGGGTAAGAGAGATTGATATAGAGAAGAAATGAAGGAGAATAGCGCGGGGGGTCGGTGGTTATCTTTCCATAACATTATGTGAAGGAAAAGTACTGTATAACCTCGCTCTCTCTCTTTCTGCCTGTCTCTCTCTGTGGTGCTTGCTCTCCAGGATAGATAGAGGACATTCATTATCTGCCATCCCACTGGGACTTCCCTCCTCTTTAGGATGCATCCAGCAGTTTAAACCAGGCCAATCAGAACTGTGGGGGAGAAAAGAGTTAGAGTAGGAGGTGTGTTTGCAGTTTGTGTGTTGGGGGGATATCACAGATTTAACCTGCCACTCCATCCACTGTAACCATGGAGATTTACTTGCATGATGGGATGGCGCAGTGGCGTGTTGTAGTTTTCTGCTTTTGTCCAACATGGAAGCATTGCAGAGGTGAGGTGAGCAGGAGCAACACATCACAGCCAGTTTGGCGAGTTACTTTTTATTTAACATATTCATAGTACATCTAGGGCCTCTTTTCTTCTGTTTCTTTTTGTATTCTAATTTGTACCTGCAGTGAGGGCAGCACAGTATATCGTGTCAGCATCGACGTCCCATGTGCTTATGTATATTAGTCCCATTGCAGGCTGGGAGGACACTTAAAGTACCCTTAACTTACAGGAGCTTCAACTGCAAAGTGCTGTATCTTTAGAAATATATATATACAGTATATTTCATTAAATTACACTATACTGGTCAGGCTTTTGTCAGTACAGTACATTTGCAGTTTGTAAACTGTATTTGAATTGGCAGTAGGTATACTGTATTTAACGATAATTAAAGAATTACAACAGCGCTGCTGTGACTACTAATAATAATAATATAATAACTCAAGTAACAAAGAGACAGTTCCTTTTCAAATAGTTACAAAATAAAAACAACAAAAAGTGCAACACAAGCAAAAACTAAACTGCTTCTTTACTTTTCCTTGTTTCGCCATTGAAAGACTGACACATTTTTATTTAGATGAGTAAGCAATATTTGGTAATTCAGCTTTGTTTTCACAGGAAAGGGAAAATCACTTGGACTGTTTTAATTAACCCGCTGTAGATAAGCAGCAGTCTAATTTGATGTGTGTGTGTGTGTGTGTGTGTCTGTGTATGTGTGTGTGTGAGTGTGTGTGTGTGTCTGTGTGTGTGTGTGTCTGTGTGTGTGTGTGTGTGTGTGTGTGTGTGTGTGTGTGTGTGTGTGTGTGTGTGTGTGTGTGTGTGTGTGTGTGTGTGTGTGTGTGTTTGTGAGCTTTTGTGCCCCTGGGTTTCAAAAGCTCAAATGCAACAAAAATCAGATGATATTTATCTATTCCAAGAGAAACGTCTTTTAAATTTCCCTTATGACAAATACACTATTATATTCCATTTTTTGTGTGTTTGTTTTTTGCGTGAGTTTGCTGCACAGTTAATTAAGAAAAGGGAATCCTGTAAAGTAGTCTATATTAGACAACCACCAGTAGCACCCTTAGACAAAAACTGGTTCACCCGAGGACAAAACACCCAAACACAAACAAAAAGCAATGTTGTTTATGAAGTCCAATGGAGCGAGGAGTGCACTGATCTGTATAAAGGGGAAAACAAGCAACCGCTCCACAAACACATGGAACAACACAGGAGAGCCAGCTCCTCAGGTCAGGACTCAGCAGTCCACCTACATCTAAAGGACAAGGGACACTCATAATGTGCACATGTTGGACAGAGAGAAGTGAAGGACGCCAACAAATTCCCTTCTCTGTGACCCCTTCAGTGTGTTCAAACTGGATCAGACCAAAGCGTCACAACGCCACCTCGGTGTTTGCGTTCACAGTTATGTCAGCGTTCCACAACATTAAGAGGCGTAGTTGATATATTTCATGTTTGTTCTTCAAATAATTATAATTATAATAAATATAATTTACTTTACTTTAAATGTCCCCTGTCGGGACTGGGGGATCCAATACATGGTAGACTGGGAGGGCTATGGCCCGGAGGAATATTTATGGGTCCCTCAGCTTGATCATAGATGCCAGACTTTTATGGGCCTTTTATAGGGAACACCCAGACAAGCCTGGTCAGCTAACTATGTGGTAGCTATATCGGCCCTCATGGTGTATTAGTAACTCTAGTTTATGCTCGTTGTGTATTTCCCTAGACTGTCTGATGCTTATTAGCAGTTTCCCTGTCTTCCCCATGCTCCCTCCACCTCTGAAGCCTACAGAGAACTCAAGCCTCAACTGGACTATCTCTGTTTGGTCCTTAAATTCATTTCTAATTGCATTCATTCATCTCAGTGTCTGCTTTTAGGTGCACAACCATAACTGAGTCGCAACACATTTAAAAGTATCTCTCTGTAAGTAAGTCTCTGTAAGTATCTCTCTGTAAGTAAGTAAGTAAAAGTAAGTCTCTGAAGCCAATGGTCTCCCCTCTGAGCTGGAAGAGAGTGTGTGTAGTAAGTCTGTCTTTTATGGAAGGGGCTCATTTGTTGTAGAAATTAGGAGGGAATTGGAGAATCTCCTTCAAGGAGAAGGAAGTCCAGAGGATATCCCAATTAGAAATAATGATCTGCCTAATCTGCTGAGCCTTTTTGGTGAAACGTGACATAATGTTTACCTGATTTGTCTTTTTGGTCTGTTTGATTGTTTTCGGCGGTGATGATGTCCAATGGAAGCTTCCTTAGTCGAGCTTTTGAGACAGTGGTCTTTTTTCACGATCTGTCTAAAAACGTCAGACCATATGTTGAGACAGTAGTTGCAAATCTGAATTCAGGTCTGAGATCCTTCTCAACCTTTGAAGCTGTCAGTCCCTCTCCGACAAACAGTGACTGACTGCTTTAAGGCCATTAGAGTGGTCAATAGAGTATCACACTTCTGCAGTAACCATTAAATTCCAGGCAATATTGTCAACTCAGCTCAATTTAGGCCAAACATCTGTAGTGTCCCGGACATATGAAGGTAGTTTATGAACATATTCTGAATCAGTTTGGACTGTGCTTTTCATGTTAGCTAACTCTTTGCAACAGATCGATGGTACAAACAACAAATGCAGTGAATTCTTAGGGAAGAAGTCAAGTATGATTCTTTTTGCCAATGTGGAAACAGAAAGCAGGTTAGACTATTTCCTCACTACATTAGCCTGTATAGTTGAATGTTGTCTAAATGTTAGTGTTCAGTCTCTGACATAAACTACTTTGACTTAGCTATAACAGTGCAAATATTGAGCTTTTAAATGGCTTTGTTAGAAATGGTGGAGAAAGCCTCACAATTGTTTTTTTTAGCAAGAATAATGGTCTGACATTTTCTAATATTCTGACACTTTGAGGGAGAATACATGTGATGACTTATGTTACCAATGGATGTTGCCCTCTCAGTGCGGTTCTGGACATCTGTATTAAAAGGATGTGCAGGTTTTAACATATCCACTCATTTGCAAAATTTAGTTCCCACACTTTTCTTTCACCACCATGATGCTCAGCTGTTTACAGTTTACATGATCGCATTGTCTTAAAGTGCAGTGATCACGTTTCATTTGTCTCAGATTGTATGACACTGTATGACATACATTAATACAGCATGTGAATGTGTGCTTGTGCAGTCAACGTGTTACATCCATGTTAACAATACATTTATTCTGATTGTATACAGTAATGACTGATTAATTATTACCAGCTCCAATTATAATTTAATTATTGCTACACACACACACACACAAATGTAGAAAACACTTCCATGTTGTGAAGAATAAGTGCCTGCAGTCATTCTATACCACTTTCTAAGGCTAATTGAGGTTAATGAATGTAAGTGGTAAGTAAAAACACATTAACTAGAATAATTAAGAGTGTCATTGGGGATAAGTGTGAATTCATTGGAAACACAACAAGAAATTACATAACCTATCAAACCTGATGTACCCCGGCTCTGTCGGACACTGAAATATGTGTCTTGTTGGAGACTTCATAAGATGCCATGAAAAAGTACCTTTCAGTTCATCTATTTGTTTTATCACCTGACAGAGAAATGATGGTTGATGTAAGTCAAAGATCCTGTTCAGACCTGGGGCCTCATTTATAAAAGGTTGCTGCACACAAAAAAGCAGCAACGAAAGATGAAAGATGCTTACACACATTTCAACGGGGTTGAAATGTGTGTAAGCATCTTTCACCACAAACGTTGGTATTTATAGAGAATTTCTCAGCAGAACAAGGTTCAGATTTCTACCTATACTTTCATCCTGTTGTAGAGACACAGGAAGCAGTGATACCTGATGGTTTTATCACAAATTTAGCTCAGTCAGAAGTAAAAACACAGATGAATGTAAGACACACATCAGCACATATATATTTCATAATGTATAGGCCTGCATCTGATGGTGGATATAGTCTATATTTATTTATTAGAGCCTAAATACATAAATATGTAAATGTAATTTAATGTCATTATATTGTTTGATGCAGATGTGGGTGGAATTATTTGAGGATTGTTGATGTTGTCACATTTTGAATTGAATGTCAGCATGTGTATCAGTCAGGAGGTGAGACTTTTCCTCTGTGTGTCAAATAGTTTCTGACTGCAGTAAAAATGTTGTTTTTAAAGGCTAAAAACCAACAAATATGGACAGAAGCAGAATATTTGGTTGATAAAAACATGTTCTGAATTTTAGGAACCATTCCATCTATCTTTCTTCAGCTGTGTTTTTGACCTTCCTTTTGACACTGCAACAGTTGGTTGTTTGATCCAACCCTGTTCACCATCCACCACATGCTTCTGTCAGACAAACTGCTGGAGACACCGCTGACTTGTCTTTTTTATTAACACACTGCACAATATCAACATGAGCTCTGAGCAAGTAACACCAGAGAAGTGGGACGACACTGGAAGGAGATTATACCCACACAATTCTCTCCAGGTTGGTATTTATCATGATAAGACTGTGTACAGGTCTGCGCTGCATGGTTCTATAGATCTGAATATTTTCTTGAATATGAACATTCTGAGGTCTGTGAGTGCAGAATGTTTTAGGATGGAATCTACGCTGAGTTTTATAAATCAGGCCCTCGTATTAACACAAACCCTGACTGATCTGATCACTAGTGGACAGCTCTGAGTGCAGGTGTGGATGCACCCAAAATGCAGTAGAAACCTTAGTTACCCACGTACCTCATATCCACCTTGCTACACATGCACACACCTTCCTACCCACTCACTGAAATGCTGTCTGTGACAAATTCTTCATTATTTGGTCCTTCCTGTAATATTGGTACATGTTATCCATTAAGTTATTCTTTTGTGTTAAAAACACTGTGTCTGTTTTGCCCAGTGATGAATGTGTTTATTTGCATGTGTACAGCAGGGAAGTGAAAAGGATTCATAAGTGGTCACTGGAGACGCATTATAATGTCAGGTGTGAAGAGCTGGACTAAGAGCTGTCTACTCCTGATCAAATCACCAAGGATAAATTACCCATATGGATAAAATGATGGATAGACTGGAAGAAAAAAAACACGTACACACTAACACACAATCTGAAAGTCATAACCAACAACGAAACAGGTATATGACAGTGGTGAGCCGGGGGAAATCCTGCAGACCATCCTGTATAAGGAATCCCAAACTTGGTGCACACTGATATAAACACACACGCTTTCTCACACATGACACACTAAACAGACTGTGGAGGCTGACATCACATCCCTTCAGATAAGACGCTGCTGTGGGAGATAAAAAAAACTAGCTTGGTGAGATAGACTCGACTCATCACACGAACATAATGCAGCCCTGAAGAGGAGAGCTGAAGAGGAGAGGTATTTTCATGTATTTATACAAACTAATATATAAATACATGATTTAACATAGATACCAATGTGTTAATATAATATATAAATATATAATATAATATAAAATATATGTTATAGAAGGTTCAGGACATATTCTCATTTGATATGTAAAAATATCTCATGATATTATAATATAATTATATTTAATTATATTCTATATATATGTACACATGTACACATGCAGCTAGGAGGAGTTCAGACCACATGTCCCCAGTCTCAGAGCTCCAGTTTGCCATACCGCCCAGGATCCTTGTATTCTGCCATCATTACATGGGAACAAGTTTGGCCAAAAGTCCAATTAAAGCTATGATTCCGTTAGTTCTTATTCTCTTCTCTTTGTGCCAGCCTCCTCCTCTGATCCCCTACCACTAGATATCTCTGTAGTTTGTGCATTTATTGTATTTTCCTTTGTATCCCAGACTCTTCAAATCAAAAGTGTCAAGCCTGTTAGTTGGTAATTCAGTTTCACATTTGCTGCCTCGATCCTGCATCTACAGTAACAGTATTCTGGAGAATCCTTCCGTTCAGCTGCTCCTCATTAGATGTAAAGGCGTATCCTCCAGGCAATGATTAAGAATGATTCTCATTTACACTGGTTCATAAGTTGGTGTTGAGGTATAATAATATTATGTTGAACTGCTTATGACCTTCTATCTTCTGTCTTCCCATGCATGGCAGATACACTGTGAGATGTCTCTCTTCTAATCCTCAGCATGATCTCACCTTTGTCTCAATTAACCAAAGAAGAGCACATGTCCTCGATATCCATGAAACACACAAAGCCTGATACTCTGTTGTCATCACTAAGACTGATATTACCTATGTTGTCCTTTTTCTTCCATGTTGAAATTCCTGCACCATCGCTCCCTGACCAACGGTCTGCAATCCTGCTCATCATTGATGGTTACAAATCCATGGCTGGATCGTGGTTTGCCTCAAAGCTGCATGATCTCCAGCTTAGCTGTGAGCCTCTCCTCTGAATGCTACTCCCCTCACTCTCCAAGAACTGGCACAGCTGCAGCTCTCCATCTGCCTACCTGTACATTAGTCCTTTGGCCGCTGGTCATCCTTAACAACACTACACCAGGCTTCACCAGATGGACATCTGAACAGCACAAAAGCTGATGAGCTCCTGCAAATGCTTGCATCTGTTTTGCTACTTGATTCTACCAATGCATATCAGGTGGTTTGCAAGGTGTAGAGTATTTATTCATCTTAGTATATCTGCTGGTGGTCTTAGGAGGATAACATTTTCTAGGTTGCATAATCCTCTTGGGCTGCGGAGTTCAGTGGGAATGGCCACACGGTGGATGGTGCCAAGGCCCACACATAGTGCTCCATGTCGCTGCTGCACTTTCAGCTCCACCACCACCCCAGCATCCAACTGTAGGCTCCGGTTGAGGGGGTTCAAGAAGTCTTCTTATCGCTCCCCAATGTATGTATATAAACATATCTGCAGGGAGTGACACGGCCGGAGCCATTTGGCAATAACATCTATAAAATGGTGGAGAGGCTTGAGTTTGTGGAGAGGGAATGCACACAGAAAACTTTTTATTCTTTCATTTTTACCACTTTTCTTGTTTTCACCTCCTGCTGGAGCCAAACTTCTGATATTGATGGATTTCTCCCACAATTCCCACTCTTTCATTACCCTCGGGTCCATAGGATCCAGACACCACATATTTAATGTTAGAAGGGTACTTGGAGAGCACACTCCTCCACCAAGGCTGCAAACAATATTCTGGATCTACTCCAACATTTAATGGGCTCTTCTTTGGCCCATGTCTGACCTTCACAACAAATTTTGTTGGAATGGTTTGAGTAGTTTTTGTGTATGCTAACAAACAAACAAACAAACTAGTGCTGATTAAAACATACCCTCTTGGTGGAAGGAATTAAAGGCACACAGTGTGCACTGAAATGTAATATTTTACATGATCTTCACAAAAAAAAGAGCTTGCATCATTTTCCCTTTAATGAACAGTGACAATGGGTCCCACTGACCAATCAACATGTTAGGATCTGCAGTATCTCTTCCCTCTTGTGTCTCTGTTTTGTCTCCCCCTGTCTGTCTGTGTTGTGATTACCAGGGCGTGGCTACTTGGTCACTCTCCACCAGAGGCTTGTCACTCAATCAAACACACCTGAGATCCATCTGGCTCATCAGCTCGCCTGACTCCTGCAGTATAAGCTCTGGCTCTTGTCTGTTCACTCTCCTATAGGTGCTATGACTCAAGCTTTTTGGATGAAACTCTTAGTGTGTTCTTTGAACCTGCCTGCTCCGTTCCTGACCCTTTTTCCTGTGCTTTCAGGTCCATTCTCCTCCTAATCGCTGTGGTCACGTTCTGGTAACTCGCTCTCCTCCTTTATTGTGGATTCAGCTGTGAGAAGACGCCTTTTTGTTGTAGTTTTGCCATCCTGCTGTGACGACTGAGTTTTCTGTTGCATGTTTGGTACAATAAATTGTACTTTTACTCCTCTAGAGTCTGAGTTCTGCATTTTGGGTCCTTTAATATTGCTAATTATAACACAACACAAGGGTAAACTATACAATACTCTGACAGGCTATATAACAAGAACACTAGGGTGTGTATCCACAAGGGTTCATGTGGTGAGAGAGAAAAACATATCAACATAAGCCTGAGGCTACTGTTTCAAAATTTAAAGAATAGAAATAAAATAGAAATAAATTGATGTACTTTACTTGTCAACAACAACATGAATGCAACACTTAAGTTTTTGCTCACATTTGTCATGAGTTGAAGTATAAAATCTAAAACTTTGTGTCTATGAACAGAAAAGGTTTATTCCCCTCAAAGTTTGATCATAAACTCGTTTAAATCTGTGTTAGTCAGCATTTGGCCTTGATGGAGATAATCCATCCAGCTACAGGGGTAGCGTATCGAGATATTGATCGAATAACATGATTACTGCACATGTGCGTGTCGGGATGGTCACAATAAAAGGCCACTCGCACAATGCCACAGATATCGCAAGTTTCGGTAGAGCGTGCAATTGGCATGCTCTCTGCAGGAATGTCCACCAGAGCTGTTGCCCATTAAGTGAATGTTCATAAGCCGTCTTCAGTGTTGTTTTGCAGTTCATTCAACCAGTAGGTCACGTGTAATCACACCAGCCCAGGACCGCCACATCTGGCTGCTCCACCTGGGAGATCATCGGAGACCAGCCACCCAGACAGCTGAGGCAATGGTTGGTTTGCATAACCAAAGAATCTCAGCACAAACTGTCTCAGGGAAGATCACCTGCATGCTTGTCGTCCTCACTGGGGTTTTAATCTGACTGCAGTTTGTCATCAGAACTGACTTCAGTGGGCAAATGCTCATCTGTGATGTTGTCTGGCGTGTTGGAGAAGAGTTCTCTTCACAGATTAAGCTACACTGCACCGGGCAGATGGGAGACAGCATGTATGGCGTTGTGTTGGTGTGAACAGAGTAGCCCATGGTGGTGGTGGGGTTATGGTATATAGGCAGGCATAAGATACGGACAAAGAACACAGGTGTATTTTATTGGTGGCAATTTGAATGCACAGAGGTACCGCGACGAGATCGAGTCCCATTTTCGTTCCATTCGTCCGACAGGAGAGGATCAACATTCAACAGGCTACAAACATCAACCTTATCAACTCCAAGGGAAGGAAATGTCTCATATCAACAAATCTAAAAGCATTGTGTTTATATATGAGTGTGCTTGAGGCGGCGGCGTTGGCCAGCCATATTAACTATACTATAATGTAGGCCCACTTTACTTTGTGTGACTTATGTTACGTTGAAGGGGTGAGAGTTACATCTTTACTCATGTTTTTTTTTTTATTTCAAATGAAATGACAGTGTGAAGCTGGTTGATTTGTGGAAACAGATTTATATGTTGGAGAGCCAACGTTTAAACACACATTCAGCCTTGTGACTACTTATTAAAAGTACTTGGCTGAGTTGAGATATTTTAGTGAGGGACTGAGGTAAGAAGGAGCCTATCTGGTAGAAACAGCGAGAGTTCAAGCTGTAACCTCCGACTGCACCATGGTAGAAGTGAGTCGATGTAAGTGAACGAGGAGTGTGTGTGTGTGTGTGTGTGTGTGTGTGTGTGTGTGTGTGTGTGTGTGTGTGTGTGTGTGTGTGTGTGTGTGTGTGTGTGTGTGTGTGTGTGTGTGTGTGTGTGTGTGTGTGTGTGTTGGGAGGAGGTGGAGTTTTGTTTGCCTGCCTTATTTCACAGAACACAGCTGAGGTTTTTCCATCATTATGAATAAGGATATTTGACACAATACCAGATACTCGTTTCAGCTGAGTACCGACTCAACCGTCAAACAGACTCATCTGTCTGTCTGTCTGCAAACCTGTGCCCTCGATATATAATCTGATCATTTATAAAATATGAAGGGATTCTACACTTTAAAATATGCATTTTAAATGGGCAAACTTTACTAAACTACTTTAATGGTGCTTTTTCTTTACAACAAAAATGTATTTCTAACATATTTGATAAGTGTTGCCACAATACAAACATTTTGACTTCAATATCAGTATCATGGTTCTTCAAAATTATACTTGAAACTGAAACAAGGGCGATTTGAGACTTAAACAGAATCAGAAACAGATTATATTTTCTATTTCACAGTTCATTAACAAACTTGTAAAACGGTGAGATTGCTGGATTTTGTTTTAAATCAGTTCCTCGTTGGATCTAAAATTTTGAAAATATATAAATGTATTGTGAAAATGTACAGAGAACCTGGGCTGATATTTACCTCCATTTCAAATGAAAATATTAGCTATGTTGTGCCTGTTCTAGTCTGAAATGTCTCTGGTGTTAGAAGTTAGAAAAATACCCCATTAAACTGAAAAAAACAAAAAATATGATGCATATTAAAAAAAATAAAACCTAAGTTTTCAAAAACATGAAACGAAAAACAAATAGAACACTAATAATTAAGAAGGCAGTGTTTCCTTCCTTATTATTATCAAGTAGGAAGTTAGATCGCTCTCTTCACAGTCGTCTGTGTTAACATGTCTGTGACGGCTCCTCTGTCTGTTACCTGACATCAGTGCAAGAGGAGGACCTGGTGACATGGCTGCTACTGACACCTAGTGGATACAGTCAGATAATTTATACATTTCATCCTTCACATCACACCAGAGACACATTTGACCCACAAAAAGAACGGGAAATTACAATACCAAACATTTTGACAAAAAGGTGCTGATTTAGGTATACTGTACAATATAATTTACACTACATTATAACATATCACCAACATGTAAAAATAAATGTATTGGAAACATCACTTCCACTGATTAACATATTTATCCTCTGCTGACTGTTGTTTCGATAAATTTCAGTATGTGTCTGTATCTGTATCCCTGCAGTAATGTATGTCTGTGTGTGTGTGTGTGTGTGTGTGTGTGTGTGTGTGTGTGTGTGTGTGTGTGCGTGTGTGTGCGTGTGTGTGTGTGTGTGTGTGTGTGTGTGTGTGTGTGTGTGTGTGTGTGTGTGTGTGTGTGTGTGTGTGTGTGTGTGTGTGTGTGTGCACCTGGTTGTCTGTGTGGGAGACCTCCCAACTGCTCCTCCATTGACTTTCACTTTGGCTGATAGAGGATGTCAGTTTATCAGTCGATTAAATACCTGCAAGCTCTTTAATTATGACACGCTGTTGTTCACTTTTTATTCCTCTCTGAAAAGGCATGGGCAGTGACAAGTGTGTGTATATGTGTGTGTGTGGAGAGGATAGGAGGATGGTGGGGGTGAAGAGAGGACAGAAAAGAGAGGAAAAAATCAATACATTTTTGCTGAAAAGCCTTGTGTAGCAGGAACAGCACTAGGACGGAAGGAGGGAGGTCAGAGGAAGGAGGGGAGGGTGTTTAGAGTAAAGAAAGAAGTCGGAACAGATGGAGGGAAATGAAGAAAAGAGAGTTGTGTTTCTTCTATGTCAGTTGTCTGTCTGACTGCACTGCTGTGCTGGTCTGCATGGAGCAATCCACCGTCTTCCAGCAGAGAACCATGGGTGCATTTGCATGTGTTTACAGGCAAATAATAAAGTAAGCAAGATAACAAATAAGCAAAGCCAGTGTTGCTTCTTCTTTGGCAGATGAGACCAGGGGTGACTGATTAGCAGGCAATGTGTCAAATCCAGACTGAACCCTTTCAATCAATCATCAGGTATAGGGAGACACAGCCCTCGTAGATGATGGCAGCAGCATGGAGGTATGTCATGAAAAGGTCTGTAGTGGATTTGGAAAATTATATGATATATATATATAAAAAAAATATGAAACCAAAACTAACCGGATCAAACGTATACAATGTAACGAAAACCTGAACCTTGGTTTGGATTTTCAGGTGTGAAAACGCCCTTAATCACAGCGCAATCAACAAGAAATCGTGATAACCTAATTTCTTTAAAACTTTACCTTAAAAAGTGTTGAGGTTGAAAGTGCTTGATAATGTAAAACTAGAAAACACTCAGAGTTCATACCTTCACCACCGCCAGCGTAAATGAAACCTGAATGATCAAGAAAGAAACATGTATTGTTTATCAGTAGACTTCTGAAAAAAGTTAATGGACACTTTTGTGTGTGTGCACAATAAGAGCATCCCATTCAGTATCACTGTGAGATGATCAATAGTCACATCATTACATACATTCACTGTTAAAAAGGCAGATGTTACAGATGTTTACAGACAGAGTTGATCTCAGAACATACAAACAGACCCTTTTTATCCACTTACTGTAGGTAATAATTTATTTTCTATTTTATCTTATTTGAGTCTGTCATTTTTTTAAAATGTTTTTTACATTTCACGCTGCTTCCTCCTCCCTTGTTCTGCTGTGTCAAACTGAATTTCCCTCACGGGGGGATCAGGAAAGGTACATCTGATCTTATCTTATTGACAGATGTTCCAGATATCTTGTGAACAAACAGACAAACAAAAATGAGTGATTACATAACCTCCTCCATTTATCAGTGATGGGGTTTTATAAAGACAAAAAAAATCTACATTACATTTAAAAATTAATAGATTAAAAAGATTGAGATGAGTTTCAAAACTATTTCTCTCTGGCTAAATGTGCAGTACACAAGTATGTGTGCATTTGATTTGTTTTTCTCTTTTTAAATGTAGGCCTACTGTATTCTCCTGTTACTAAACCTTTCTAAACCTATAATATATAGTGACTCTACTGTTCTCTGCTTAATCAGTTTAGTTGGGTTCTCTTCTAACAGACAAACAGAGCGACAGCTGACTCATATGAATGGGTTCAACGTTCATGTCTTCTTTATAAAATGGCTGAATCCTTATTAAGGTGCATTTTTGTTATGCTAAGTATAATATTGTGGTTATGGATCATCCCCCACGTCTAACCTCTGCCACACTCTTCCTTCCTCTCCCACCATGGCAAAACGTCACCAGAGGAAACATTCTGGAAAGCCATATTGGGACCAGGGAGAAGGTGGGACAGATAAATCAGGTGATGATGTCGGGTCTGGGCTTCCTTTAAGCCTGTGGACCGGTAGAGACATGATAAAAACAAATAGCTACTTTTGTTCCTGCAAAGAATGAAGGAGGATTAGGCTGAACATGGCAGACTCACACATGCACCCGTATTCTTTTCCTATCTTATTTCATGCATGACTGAGTGTTTCTTGATATCTTTTGAAATCAAATTATTTTAATCATTTAATATTCCAAGTATTTATTAAATATCTTGTTTCTGTTTACCACAAATCATTATTTTCATTTTTCCCGTCTTACTTTTTGAACAAAAATATTTTTTGTATTACTACAGTACATCAAGTTTGATTTAGAAAAAAGTAAAGACATACTGTATTGAAATAAATATAAAAGCTTTTTAATAAATACAAAATTGTACATTTTCACACTTGCTCTGTCATCAATTCATAATTCAGGAATGCAAATGAAAATAGACAGAACTACCTGAAGTCAGAAAGAAATGCATATATTGACATTATATTATATATTATTTTTTTCTTCATATTCTGCATTCTTCATTTAACAGATTGTTGCTGAGAGTTTGTGTAAGAATCATAAATAACTTTTAAACTTTTGTTTTTATTTTTATTATAGGCCAGGTCAGGAAAACTGCACTCATCCCCCATTAGAAACAATTAGTCCAACGTCTGTGCCATTTATGCACAAGGAACAGCAGCTTAACTTAACCCGATTGTAGTGGGTCGGTTCGGGAAAAAGTCCAGGGCAGTTTTTTAATACCAGTCCAGCCCTGAATATGAGTCATCTGATATGCTGTTTTTAGCATTATTCAAGGTTCCAATAAACCATTTTTTAAATTTATTTCATTATTCTAACTTGTTTGAAGCAGATTTTGTTGTTGTTGTTGTTTAAGAAACTTTAGCATTTATGCACAGAAAATAAAAATGGGCCTGACATTGAGGCTTGAGGAATTATAGAACATTACCTACATTATTTTGAATTATTAGTATTCATCGGGACATATTTTCCTTTTTTGAAAATGTATATATTCATATTAATTATTACATCTTTTTCCAAGTAGCTACCAAAAAGGTGTGCAACCCCTCCAAAGCCATCCTGTTCTAATTTTTAACAAGCAACCAGAGGTAAATGGATTAAATGCTATATGTAGTTAATACTTTTATCATACCCCCATTAGATATTCCTTATTATTTTTTTTATAGATGACTTCACATGCTTTACATCACCATATTCTGATCATGTTTTGTGCAGAAATGATCCAACTTTCTATATTTTATTCCAACATTTTAGACTCAGACACGTTTTATAGAAATTAAAACATGTTTGTGTAATGCACCCCTGGCTCACAGGTTAAGCTGTGATGCTTTGATGGATCACTTTTGCCTTTTTCTTGTTTTTCTTTCACTATACTTGGTTTGAAGCATAGAAGAAATGTACTGCCACTGACTTTTAATAATCCCTCTGATTTAACGGGTTGTAAACACACCGAGGTTTAATCAAAATCGCTGTCAGTTTGTTTGTTTATTTGCGAGTTTATTTGTAACGTGTATGTTCTGCTTGATTTCTCCATTTTTGCAGCAGCACTTCCAGTCTTGACAAGCACTGTTTCATCCCAGTGTAATTGCATACACACCCCTCCCCTCATATAATTACTCACTTGCTCATCACACACGGGACATGAAAAACAGAAAATGACCACATCCACCAATTCCAGCAGAGTGTGTCATCTTCATCGTGTCCCCCTCCTCCTTCTATCCCCTCAGCTTCTAAAATGCCTCCTCTCTCATTCGTTAGCATAGCGTCTCTGCTCAGCCTCGGCCTTCCATCTATCACAGCGGACCAAGGCAAATGGAGCTTTCAGCTGAGTGGTGATAAGGAAACACAGCCACATTAAAACATCTGTCACACCTCCAGAGCCACATACAGCATTACAGCGGCGGTGGAGGAGGTGCAGAGGAGCAGGATAAAGACTTGAGAACAGGCATGCAACGATTTGCTAACACCTTTTAACCTAAATGTGATTGAATACAGTACAATGACACGTCTTTTAATGTTTAAACTGATCATCTTTAGTGTTTTTAGTAAATATACTCTCATTCTGATGTCTGCAATGCGTTTCTAAGAAGTTGGGACAGGTTCCTGTTTACCATTGTGTTACATCACCTTTTCTTTTAAAAACTCTTAGTAAGCATTTTGGAAGAGAGGAGACTAATTGTTGAGGTTTTGCAAGAGGAATTCTGTCCCATCCAATCAACTTCCCCGTTCTTTTGTTGCTCCTTTGCCAACTTCTTTATGTAAGTGTTACTGGCTTAAACTTCAGATGAAAACATATGTTTACCAAAAAAAGATGAAGAGCAGATGCACAGCTCTCACATTTCATTGCAATTGTAATTTGGAACATTTACAGGGTCTGTGGTGGAAATGAAGTTTCCCTTTTCCCACTGCTCATGAATGCAGACTTATTTGTTACTGAGTTTTGTTACAGTTTTGTTATCTTTTCACTGTTTTTTTTGTGTGTTTGTTTGTCTGACTGTTGGCAGGATTACTCAGAAACTACTTGAGGGGTTGTCATGACACTTAGCAGAAGGGCTGGGCATGTGGCAGGGAAGTACTCATTACATTTGGGAGTGGATACAGGAATAAGGGTGGATTCAGGAATTTTTTTAACTTTTTTTTAACACTACAACATGAGGCTTGTTGGACTACTTGACAGATTATCATGAAACTGGGTGAAAGGATGGGACATGTGCCATCATCATCATAATTTAGAGAGGATCCATGAATTTATTTCACTTCACTGAAACATAGGCTTTTTTCAGCATTTTTATCAAACACGCAGAAACTGCTTGACAGATTTCCATAAAATAGAAGAGTGAGGCCTGTGCCAAGAATGGAATGGTTGAAATTTGGGGTAAATGCAGATAAAGAGGTTGATCCATGATTCTTGTTTTTTCACTTGCTTTAACAGAATCATTGTGATGGTGCACATGTCTAGAAACGTGATTTAAGGTATCATTTAATTAAAATGGACTGTTGGACCCTGGTGGAAGTATGTGCTCTATTGAGTGCTCTTCTAATTTAGCTCTAGTTTGTCTATTTTTCAGGGCAACAATCACAGTCTTTTAAGCAGTCCGAGAGGTCGAACATAGAACAGATCAGTCCGCCGTAGCAAACAGCTGTAGTTTAGAATGAACAGCGCTGTTTATGGAGAGCTGACTATCAGAACTATGTGAAGAGTTTAAACATGTAGTAACTAAAAAAGGTAATACAGCTGCCACAAACAAAATCAGAGAGGAAGACAAGCGAAATATTGTTGATCGATTGCATACGCAAACAGGAAGTAAACTAGTGCAATTGTTTAAACTGTCCATTTGCAGTGTCCATCTACATTTATGTACATTTACAGTGTCCAGTTACATTTATGTACATATACTGTGCAATATTCTTACATTCTCTGCTGCATATACTATGTGAATTGTGTCATGTAAATTGTTATTGTCTTAATTGTTATTGTCTCGCCACTAGGCCTGTATATAGCCCCGATATTTTTGATATTTTTGATATATATTGTGTGCAACTTAAGGAGTTTGCCCTTTAATTTCACTGTACACTGTATAATGACAATAAAGGCTTTCTATTCTATTTCTATTCTATTTCTATTCTATTCTAATATGAGTCACATGATGTCTTTGACATAGCTCAGCAGTGTGGGTATATCTTGTTATATATTTCTCTCTATATAGATGTCTCTCTCAAAACAATATAGCATATATACTGTATTTATAATATATATAAATATATACAGTAAAGATAGATAGATCTCTAAACTTTAATTTTCTGACTGACTGTGGTTATTAAAGTCAAATAATATGGCAGCACAGCAGAGATTCAGTGGTAAAATCATCTCTTTCTCTCAGGTCAGTGTTTAAGTAAACTATGTGTGTAAACTTTAGTGAAAATAAGCCAGACTAACCAGAATAAGCCTGGTTTATTTGGTTAGCTTGCTTTATGAAACAGGCCCCAGTTCCTAATCAGTGCTGTATGTAAATAATACCTTCAGTTGTTTCTTTTAAGGCACAATAATGTCATTTGTTTTACTTCATCACTTTGATATTTGCTACAGGCGTAACCCACATCTCTCTGTTCATCTGCGCTTTAGCTTGACTTCTGTTGTTGAAGGCTCCAGTAAACTGAAGGAAGCAGTTGTTTTAATGATCACCTTTATTTATGTATTTCTTTATTCTGTAATGACTTTAAGTTCTATGCCCCTCTGGTGCAGGTGTCCATCGTGGCCTTCTTCCTTCTCATGATGTGGAAGCTGCCGTCACCTGAAGCCTTGTCTTCATCGACTCTTACCTGTTAATAGGGCTCCAACACAGATCTAAAACCAGCAACTTGGTGCTGAACTTGAACGATACAGAAGAAGACATTTGCAGCTATTTAGCTCAATAATTCCGTTTTGCTCTGGTTATGCAACCAGTCAAAAACACACCGACTGTATTTTAGAGGAAAACTATAGAAAACATTTTTTAAAACCATTGCTATAAAATTGGGCTGGATAACAATGATAATAATAGTCTATTTATCTCCATATTTTAAAGGTGGCCTCTGGTGCCAAAGAGACTGATGCGTTCTGCTTTA